>CM071926.1:88936634-89536634 GCA_016081115.2 Rehmannia glutinosa
GGGAGAAAGAGAAAACAAAATAAAAGAGAAAATGAGAAGAAAAAAATATATTTAATATTTCTCTTGTTTATTTCTAATATATTTAATGAAGATTAACTATTTAACAAAAATATATGGTAGATTTATTAAAATAATATATCATGTCTCTATAAAATAAAATAAGTTTATTAAGAATAAAGTATTATTGTATTAGTTTTAATTTATCATGTTAAATTACTAATGTTAAATTTTGTAAATATTATTTGGTTGACAAAACTTAAGATTTTAAGTGCATTTTTATTACTTAAGAATTGAGAAAGGCATAACTAAGAATGACGTAGCGGTGAAAACTAAAACTTTTTTTTTTTTTGAGAATAGAAAACTTTTTATTATATGGCATATTATGAGAGTTGTTGTCAATGAATCGGGCCTAAAACCAGTGCGCGATCGTCACGAAATTTATGACATAGTTTAGCCACGTGTGCGTATTTTGTACACAAAACTATCGAGGACGGGAGCAAAATTTCGGGCGGATCATCATGATGAGCCAATCGGGCAGTCCAAATAGTCACGATTTTTGTTGGGCCTAGAAAATTATAGCTCGGCTTGACCCAAACCTCGGTAGAGTCGGGACGATCTCACGGGAGCTCCGTTTTACCGTATCTAGTCAAAGTCCACAAATCACACCAATGGTCATAGAGCCACGTGGACTTTTTTTTGCTAAATATTTGGTAAATTTAGAACTATAATCGAGTTTTCTAAAACTACGGGAGTTGTATGCATAATGTAATTTTTATGGGACTTTTTGCTCTTTGCGCAATAATCAGCGAACTAATTTTGCAATTTTGCCATGTTATCCCTACTCTTCTTCTCCATAAAACATTTCACTAAAACATGTAATTTTACGTCCCAATTCTTCAAAATTCTCTTTTCTTATTTTCCCTCGTAAATCAATTCTAAACCTATAGATTTTTGTTGGATAATACATATTATACCTTATATGTGTGGCGGGTACAGCAACGACACACGATACGATAACCACGACACGAATATTTATACGATTACAAACCCGATTACAAAGATAAAAAACGACAAAGCATGGCACGATATGACACGACACGATACATGCACGACACAAACACGAAATTGAAAATTAAGTTAAAATTATAATTATTGTTATATTTTTTTGAATAAATCAAATATATAAAAAGAAAGGAAAATTTTTGATCACAAATTCGATTAGTAAAAACAATGTTAAACTTGAGAAAAAATAACAACAAAAGTTAAACTTAATGATGTAATTTAAATGAATGCGTCTTTTCTAAACGATTTTCGAATGATTTATTTATTTTTTTGGCGTCAAAGATCATCTTGATCTTCTCGATGTCGCATGTGGAACTTGGTCGGCCTCAGATCCAGGCCACAATGTCCGTGATATCTTCCTGGCTTTTGGAATCACATGAGTGAAAGATAAACAGAGTAGTTGATGAGTCACCTCGGCTTTTTAAAACTTCCAATTTGTCCGCATCAACTTGAAAATCAAAGTTAGGAGGATAACTTGATGCACTGAAGATATTGAATCATGAGTCAAGTCAAAGTCGTTTCATCACGCCCTTTTAGGTTCGAACTTGATTCAACATTAGAATAAACCACAATAGCTAGCGGATTATCTTGCGTCTGCAGTGCAAACATGTGTGATCAATAAACCACAATTATTGTTATATTTAAGATCACATAAAATAGATAACACGTGAAACACGATAGTGTAGCGACACGAATACGACACGATTTGCCACCCTAATGGGATGAAAAAAATACACTCACGTTGTTAAAATTTCTACTAATCCAGGTTATTTTTGAACCACATCTTATGATTTAGATTCAGATTTTAATACATGAAATAATGAAATATAATTCCAACTCAATCCCATAAAATACCATTATTTTCTTTTTTTATATTTTGTGGAATCCGTCTCATTGTCATGAACCAGATAAAAATATTGCTCCAAAGAAATATATTTAAATACTTGTTACCCGTTGAAGCCGGTGATCACCAAAATATAAAATACTGATATTCGTTTCAAATCGAACCCTAAAACCCAAACGTCCAGATTTCAAAATTTCCAACTCCCGCTCCTCTCTCTCTCCTCCGACGCTTCCCCTGCTTCTCCACTGTTGCCCAAACGCCGTCGTAATGGGCGCCAACCACAGCCGAGAAGATCTAGATCTCTCCGACGCTGAATCCGATTCTGATTCCCAGGAAACTACCCATCAGGAATCCGAATCTGAAGACACCTACGGCACCCCATCATCGCATCCCTCCGACCATAAACAGAGAGACCCTAAAACGCCGTCGTCCCTCGATGAAGTTGAATCCAGGCTTAAAGCGCTCAAACTCAAACACAACAACAACAACAACAACAACAACAGTAACCCAAATCCGAAGAATGCAGTGAAGCTATACCTCCACGTCGGTGGGCCCACTGCCAAATCTAAATGGGTGGTCGCCGAGAAGCTCGCATCTTATGCCTTTGTCAAGGCGGGTTCCAGTGATGAAGAAGATGATGATAATGAGAATGAAGAAGGATCGGAATCCAATTCATGGTGGGTTTTGAAGATTGGTTCGAAGGTGAGAGCGAAGATTGATGAGAATTTGCAGCTGAAGGCGTTTAAGGAACAAAGGCGCGTGGATTTTGTGGCCAATGGGGTCTGGGCGATTAAGTTCTTCAGCCCAGAAGAGTGGGATGTTTTTACTAAGAAATATCAGGATTGTTTGTTCGAGAATACTTATGGATATGAAGCTAATGATGAGAGTAAGCTGAAGGTTTATGGTAAGGACTTTCTCGGATGGGCGAACCCCCAGGCTGCTGATGATTCCATGTGGGAGGACGCCGAGGAGAGTTTAATGAAGACTCCTCCCACGAAAACTCCCATAAAACGCGGGCATGATTTGACCGAGGAGTCTGAGGAGGCTGCAGTGAATGGCGGTGCTATTCAGAGCTTGGCATTGGGTGCTTTGGATAATAGTTTCTTGGTTAGTGATTCAGGGATTCAGGTTGTTAGGAATTATAGCCATGGGATTCAAGGGAAGGGCTTATATGTGAACTTTGACGATGGGAAGTTGAGCGAGGAAAGGCGCAAATGCCAGTTATTTAACTCCTAGGAAGGCTCTGCTTATGAGGGCTGAGACTAATATGCTTCTCATGAGTCCTATGAACGATGCGAAACCACATTCCAGGGGTTTGCATCAGCTTGATATTGAAACTGGGAGAGTTGTGAGTGAGTGGAAGTTTGAGAAGGATGGGGCTGATATTTGGATGAGAGATATCACGAATGATAGTAAAGGAGCTCAGATGGACCCCTCGGGATCGACTTTCTTGGGTTTGGATGATAATAGGTTGTGTCGGTGGGATATGCGTGATCGCAAGGGAATGGTTCAGAATATTGTGAATGAAAGCACCCCTGTGTTGAATTGGACTCAAGGGCATCAGTTTTCCAGGGGACGAATTTTCAGTGCTTTGCAACCACTGGGGATGGATCAATTGTGGTTGGATCACTTGATGGAAAGATTAGGTTGTATTCTATAAGCTCTATGAGGCAGGCAAAGACTGCGTTTCCAGGACTCGGTTCACCTATCACTCATGTTGATGTTACCTTTGACGGGAAATGGATTTTGGGGACTACTGATACTTACTTGATCCTCATATGCAGTCTGTTCACAGACAAAGATGGGAAGACTAAGACTGGATTTTCTGGTCGTATGGGGCATAGGATCGCAGCTCCAAGATTATTGAAGCTTACGCCCTGGATTCCCATATGGCTGAGCAAGCAAGTTCCGCAATGCTCAGTTCTCATGGGTAAGTAAACATTTGGTTTTTCTCATGTTTCAAGTATAGTTTGTTGAATGTTAACATTTATTGTTAATCATGTTTGTTCTCCTTTAGTAAGTTTTTGATAAAACTTCTGTTTAGTTGATTTTCTTGTTTTGTTTATTTAACATATTTTTACTGGTTTTGTTTCCTGAGTTGAACCTTTATATTGTTAGGTGTTTCAGAGAGCTTGTTTTTATCACATCTCCTGTGGAATTCTTTCTGGTCTCATGATTAGTATATGATGAATAAACAAGGTTCTAGATGAATATTCTATGCTACTAAATTTGTAGTTTTCCTAAGGGTGTTTGGTTCTTAATGAGATTAATTTTGTAGGAATCTTAACCATACTTTTGGTAAGGTTCCTAAGAAACTTGTTGACTGACTCTGTGAGCCAAAAATAGAAGAAACTTATAATGGTTGATTTGGTTCTTTTGGCAAAATGAGTTTACCCCCGTTTGGATGGATAAGCTGAACCTTTTCTGTAAATTGCGAGCTTAAACATCATTGTCAATCATATTACTGTTAGCCATTAGAATTGAATTTCGATATTTCCTATATCCTGTACCCTCCTCAAAACTCTTTGACTATTAAGCACTTGCGAGATCTCAGTGCTCCTCTATAAGCAACAAAGATGGCCCAATCTTCTTTTAGACCATCTTCAGTGCTTTTTATCAATTTCCCATTTATTTTATAATTCTTGTCAATTAACTTGGACGGAAGACAAATGGATTGAACTGATTGCGCACTGTTATCAATGGTCAAAGTGCTTAATGAACCAATGGACAATTTAGGGAAGCATTTCCTCAGGTGTCAGTGAAATTTCCTTTAGTTGATTGGGAACACTTGAAGTTTGAAAAGGATGTGGGCTGGCTAGTTTTTAACCTCTTTAACCCTTCTAAGCAATTAGGTAAGTATAGATTGGACCTCCTTTTGTGACTCAAAAATATATTATTATGCACTCTATGGGACTGATCAACTAAAAGGCTACAGAAATTTATTGATGTAAAAAACTACATGAATGGAAAGTGTGAGTTGATTCTTGAATCTAGGATTTTTCTTCCACTCTACTTTATCCATGATAATGATAATGACACTGTAGGAGGAGAATTTTGACAAAAATTATGTTATATCTATGTATCCTTCTCTAATTGTATGCAGTTTTAGGGTTTTTTGTTTTTTGGTTTTGTATCGTTTGTAAAATTTCATTTTATGACATCTTAGTAGTAAGTTCTGGAAATTTTTTGACCCAATATAATGGGGAGTCACTGTATCCTAGATACATTCTCTCCCATTCTTGTTTACCTATGCATTAATCTTCATGGATTTTCTCGATTTCATACTACAACGACACTAATTCTTGAAATCATGCATAATTGCTCAGGTCACTGAGAACGGGAAGCAGGAGCGACACCTGGTTGCTACTGTGGGCAAGTTTAGTGTAATATGGAATTTCCAACAGGTGAAGGATGGGTCTCATGAATGTTATCAAAATCAAGTGGGCTTGAAAAGCTGCTATTGCTATAAGATAGTTCTGAAAGACGACTCGATTGTTGATAGTCGTTTCATGCACGAGAAATTTGCAGTCACCGACTCGCCTGAAGCACCGCTGGTAGTGGCAACCCCCTTGAAAGTTAGCTCCTTCAGCATATCTAGCAGGAGATTGCAGATGTGACCAAATGCGATTTTACAGATGTAATAATCTATTAGGTTTATCCGCTATAATAGCCGAACTTATTTGTTTTTCGGACAAGTTTTATGTTGGAGGTCAATTCAGAGGATTGACTTGTTTCTGCAATTATAATGTAAGTGTCTTAAGACCAAATTGTCAGTAGTAGGTTGCACCTAGCAATCTTATTGTTGTTGTAGTACTCGGACGGATGTCGAAAGTAATTGAAATTTCATGTGTTTTGTGCTTGAGCGGCTGCATATTTTTCCTATGACCTGTTTTAACTATATAGGAAAACAGATATTGTACATCACAGAAATGAAAATAGTTGGGTTAATTACAAACACTACCCTTGAAAGTTTATCCTAATTGAAAATAATCTAGTCATCTTTCAAGTTATAAAACACCCTCTTGACATGTTTCTCTTTTACAAATTGCACTCTCAAGATGGGGTATTGTTAGGTAAATACAAAGGTTGATGGAGTGTTTGTAACAATTTAAAGGGGCATTTGTAATTTTGAAAGATAACTGAATTTTTTTTTTTGCAATCAGACTAAACCACATGGGTAGTTTTTGTAATTATCCCAAAATAGTTTCTCTATATTCCCAAATAGCACTTTGGGTAACAGAGAAGTAGAGCCACTCTCTCTTTTGCAGCCCCAGAAGCTGGAATATAACTTGTAAACTCCCATGAGTTTATAATTTAACTAACTAAAATGTTCAATTTAGTACTAACTGTCATTCAATGACAGGTAACAAAAAAATAAAGGGTTCAGAAGAAAAGGATAAGTGGGCCCTTGTTATCTTGTTTGTCATGCAGTTGAACTGAAACCTGCATTGTGGACCTTGTTTTGCATCCTCTTCTAGCCAGGAATTTAGCAACAAATTTGATAAGAGGAAACAAGAAAAGAAAAACATGGACATTGCAGTGGGAAGAACCTTCCAAATTCTTGCACACTCTCCTTCCTGGAAATAGCATAAATAGAGTGGCATTCAACAGATCAAACTCTAAATGGCTTGTCAACAAGAATTCTACTCTGCACCGCCACCGGGTGGTGGTGGTTCGAGCTCAGGACCGGCCTACATGGCTTCCTGGGCTCGACCCGCCATCTTATCTCGATGGAACGTGAGGGCCTGTGTTTCAAAATTACCTTATGATTTTAACTTGCAAGTTTAAAATTATAATATCTGTGCATTATATATGATGGTGTTGTAGATTAGCTGGAGATTATGGATTTGATCCACTTGGACTTGGTGAGGATCCTGAAAGCTTAAAGTGGTACGTACAGGCAGAGCTTGTCCATGCTCGTTTTGCTATGGCTGGAGTTGCTGGGATTCTTGTTACTGATGTAAGTAATTTAGAAACCTTGAGTTTCTCTTTCAAAAAAAAAATAAATAAATCCATGAGTTTCAATGTGATTTATTGTATTCTAATACAGAAAATCCAACACAAAATAGGAATTTACTCTTTGAAAAAAAAAAAAAGCAGCTATCGAATTCTTGTGCTTTGCCACCAACAGATTTCATGGACTCCTTAGTCTGTCACACTGCTAAACTGTTATGTGCGTAAGGGTGGCAATTTGAGACGGGTTCGGGTTCTTGAGTTGGGTTGAGACACAATGTTTGCCGCAAACTTGCCAACCCCGAGACCGACCTGTTTAATTATCCGTGTCAAATTGATTAACCCCAACCCATTCTGTTTATTGACGTGTAACCCTAACCTGATCCGAAATTACATGCCTATATTTTGAAGATATGAATAACCCATCTATTTATATGGATTAACTTTAACCTGACAATTATACTTGTTTGCATACACGGGATAATTTTCTAAAATTCAATTATTATATAACGATATATTCAATCAATAAGAAATATCACAAAAGGCAACCTAATAACATCATAAATAGGTTAAATGGGTTACTTTAGGTTGACCCAAACCCAACATGTTTATTATTTGTGTTATTCGGGAACGTCCAAGGCTGCCAAACCTAAACAAACCTTAACCAGCTTATATCGTGTTAGGTTTGTAATTTGGTACTAACAGATTCCACATTGAAACATCTGTTAACTATTTTTATTTATTCTCTCCCTGCAAATTAATAAATAACATGGACTACCAAAATTTGAGGCTCTGTTATGTTTTTACTGCAGCTACTACGAGTAACAGGAATAAGCAATTTGCCAGTTTGGTATGAAGCTGGTGCCACCAAATTTGGTTTTGCTAACACCACAACTCTATTTATTGTTCAGCTACTCTTGATGGGGTACTAATTTACTGTTCTCATATTTCTTTATGCCTTGCCTTGAATTACTTTTACTAGAAAGATAGATTTATGTCACTATTTGTTATGATTGGTATGCAGATTTGTTGAAACAAAAGATACATGGATTTCAGAAGTCCTGGATCTCAAGCCAAAGAGGGATCTTTCTTTGGCTTAGAAGCTGCCTTGGAAGGCCTTGAACCTGGGTAATATATATCTTTCTTCATTTAACTTTTACCTTTGCTTTTCATTGAAAATTACTCATAGTTTCTGATATGGAGTGAAGTAGACAGTATAAAAGACACCCAAAAATATAAAATATAATAAAATAAAGAGATAGTTGCAAAAAAAAAAAAAAAAAGATAACCGAGAGGTTCTTGAAAATTACAAAAATAGAAAAAAGCCATTCAGGTTTGATTCCGTCTTACATTTTTCCTCTTCATAAGCAAAAAAACATTTCGAAAAACCCCTTAACTTTTATAGAAATATTATAGTTATCCCCTTAATTTTAAAACAAAATCAAACCTCAATGGGGTTTTTTGTAATTAGTCCACACCTCAGGTTTGTTTTGTAATTAACTCTAGAATAAAATACAATAAAATTAAACTAAAGGACTAATTAAAAAAAATACCTTTAAGGTTTAGTCTAATTACAAAAAAACACAATTATCTTTCAAAATTACAAATATTCAATTACTGTTTATTTCTATTTTATAAATTGCATCCTCAAGAGGGATATTTGCTAAGTAAATATAAACTTCAATAGGGTTTTTGTAATATCATAAGGGGAATATTTATAATTTTGACAGATAACTAATTTGTTTTTGTAATCAGACTGATCCTTATGGTAATTTTTGTAATTTAACCCGAAATTAAATATCACGTTGCATCTGGTAGGTACCCTGGTGGCCCATTGCTGAATCCTCTTGGACTGGCTAAGGATATAAAGAATGCTCATGAATGGAAGCTGAAAGAGATTAAAAATGGTTCTTTTTTGCTGGTTTTGATATTTCTTTTTGGGATAATTACAAAAACACCTGTAAGGTTTGGGTTAATTACAAAAAAACCTAGAAATGTTTCAAAATTACAAAATAACTCCTCAGGTTTTATTCTGACTTCAATTTAAGGGGGTAACTATAATATTTTTATAAATATTGGGGTTTTTGAAATATTTTTAACTTATGAATGGAAAAATGTAAGACGGAATCAAACCTCATGGGGAATTTTGCAATTTTCAAAAACAAGTTTTTTTTTTGTAATTAGCTCGAATCTAAGGATTTTTTTTTTTTTTTGTAATTATCCCTTTCTTTTTTTAATTCTATCTTTAACCCTTTTACCCCCTTCTAATTTCTACTTTTATTATGTAGGACGATTAGCAATGGTGGCTATGCTTGGCATCTTTGTTCAAGCTAATGTTACACACGTTGGTCCGATTGACAATCTCATACACCACCTCTCTAATCCTTGGCATACAACAATCATTCAAACACTTGTTAAATCCAGTTCTTAATCATTCAGAACATACTTGTCAAATGATTTTTTTTCTTTCTAATATTCATTGCTATATTGGGACAAGAGTACATATAATTTAAAGGGTTATTACAGAAACTACTACCCTGAGGTTTATCTTAATTACAAAAAGACCAATTATCTTTCAAAATTACAAGTACCCTGATTCTAGTTTACAAATTGCACCTCAAGAAGAGAGTATTTTGTCAGGTAAATACAAATCTCAAGAGAGCGTTTGTAACACTTTTAAGGTGGTATTTGTAATTTTGATAGATAACTGAAGTTTTTTATAATTAGGCTAAATCTCGGAGGTAATTTTTGTAATTATCCGCTTATTCTCTTCAACAAGAATGCATTGCTGCTAAATTTAAAAATGATGGGAAAGTGGCAAGAAAATATCTAAAATGAAAAATGATAATATCTCCTCGCATATTCAAAACTCCCATACAGAAACAAAAATTAAAATACAATTAAAAATAAAAATTTCAAAACCCAACATATAACTGTACAGAACCATGTCCTTGTGAGCCACATCAAGCTATGAATGAAACCCCCTCACCAAATATTCAGCTTTTATGATAATTTTGATCTGATCAAACTTTTGTACACAAAACAATACTTCACTGTACAAATATAGACGTAAAGAACAACACAACTCAAGAAAAAACCTGTTCTAAGGCAGGATATTTCACGCCAACAAATAATAATACAAAAAGAAAAAAAGAGAAGTTTATTTCTCGCAATATAGACGGATGATTATGATGATGACTTCGACGATGCGATTTTTTTTGCCCAAAAACATCAATATCTTTGGGAATAATGATTTCTTCTTTTTCTTGGTAACAACCTTGTTGACTTCTGGGGATGTATCAGTTTCTGTGTTGCTTGTATATGATTTTGGACTCAACATCTGATGCAGAGCAGAAGTATTAGGCGTGCTTACGAGATTCTTCGATTCTAACCGCTCCTCAAAACTCGCTTTCGGAGTTTTATTCGCCTGAACCGACTCTCCAGCTTTTCGTCTCTGCTCGTGCTCGGCCCTCCATTTTCTCAACTCTTGTTCCACGCCTAATTTTCCTTCTTTGGCTTTTTCAGCTTTTTGCAATGCGATTTCTAGAGCAGCCTTTTTTTCGGACATCTCGCGGTTAGCTTCTTCCAGCTTACTCAAGCTTCTCAGTTCAGATTCCTTAGCAACCTCGATTTCAGACAGAGCGGCCGCCACCCGCATGTTCGCCTGTTCTTCAGCCTCGTGGGCCCGTTTGCTGAGTTCGTAATATTCTTCTAACGAGAGCGTTATTCCAGCTGGCGAATCCTCGTCATTGTTCTTTTGAGCAGATTCGCTCTCGACCAATGCGTTTATAGCCGCGAGTGCTAATTTCTCTGAAGCCTTTGCTGCTTCTATTTCCTTTTGAGCCGCACGTAATCGGCTCTCGATAGTATTTGCCCCGGCCTTTGCTCGTTCCGCTTCTTCCTTCGCCTTTCTAAGCTCATCTTGAGCTATTTCCGCAAGCGCTTTAACTTGATCGGCCTCTTGAGCCGCCTCCTGTAGTTGCTTAGGAAGCACAACCATTTTCTCTCTCTCTTCTTTTTCCTTCATCTGGAAAAGGGCGATTTCGGATTTCGTCCTGTTTAATTCTGATTCGAGTGACGAAACTGCAATTGATGCCATTCCTTCGCGCTGCTGAATTGCGGCGAGTTCCGATTTTTCTCTTTCGAGTTCCGATTTCAATGATATCGCGGCCACTTTCAAGATATTAACTTCGTTGGTTGCTTTCTCGAGATTGAGCTTCACTTCTTCGAGTTCCTTCTTCGCTGCAGAAAGAGCTGCCTCGATATTCCCTCGAGTTTTTTCATGTCCATCTTCCGAGTTTCCTTCTTGCTCTAATTTCGATTCCATGTAAGCTGCCAATTCGTTTTTCAAATCCTGCAGCAACGCTGTTGATTTATCCAATTTCCACTTTAAATCCTTCGACGCCAACATTTGCTGTTTCGCTTTCTCAAGTTCCTCCTCCGTTTGCTTTAATTCTTTCTCCCAGTTTAGTATATCCTGTTCTTTCGCCATAACCGCTCCGATTCTGTGCTCCTCCGCCTCCAAATGCGCAGCGTGCGCAGATTCTAAGGATTCTTTTGCTGTAATAAGTTCGATCGTCAAATCCTCAACAGACTTCTCAATTTCTTTCGATTTAGCCATAGCTTCTTCGGCCTTTTTGAGAGATGCGTCTTTTTCGGCCACCAAAAGAGTGTAATCTTTTCGGAGTTGTTCCAATTCGGCCTTAACGGTTTGAAGTTCCGAAAGCGCAGCTGCATGTCTTGCTCGAGCAACCTCGAGCTGTGCCTTGGCTGCAAAACTAGATTCGTCAGCAATCCCTTGTTCGATCTCTTCGACTCTGAGCTTTGCAAGTTCGGAATCTTGCCTTGCTTGTTGTTCTTCTGTTTGCGCTCTTTCAAGATTAAGCTTTAGTTCTTCGATGAGTCTCCTGGTGCTGTCTAGTTCTTTTAGAACTTGTAGTTTTGCTTCTTCGGCAGCTTCGGATTGTTTCTTGTATAAAGGGATCTCCTCTTGTGCTTTCTCCAGTTCTTGTTCTATAATTTTGCGCCTCTGCATGGACAAGAAGCACTTAGAACTATAGTGAGTGACATGTTTGTAATGTTCACATGAAAGTCTTGTAAGAAGAGTTAAATATTTTTTCACAAGGCTATAAAATTACCAGACCTACCTAAATACCAAAAGAAAGGAGACTCAACTTTTTTCATCAAACAAAATTGTAATGTGTGCCTGAAAATCAACTGCAGTCATAAGTGAATTTTATGACTTGCACCAACTTGTTTCTTAAGAATCTCAAAAACAGTTATCATATGCAGCAATATGTACAAATATATATGATATGTAGGGAGTGTTCTCAAAAAACTACTGCTTTTAGAGAAAGTGATTTGTTATAGGGATTATTACGAAAACTCCCCTGAGGTTCGGGCTAATTACAAAAAAAACCCAGAGATTTTCGGAAAATACAAAAAAAAAACCCTTTAGGTTTGATTTGTCCTACATTTCTCCTTCATATGCAAAATACATTTTAAAAGCTCCCTTTATGTTTATCAAAATATTATAGTTACCCTTAAGACAATCAAACCTCAAGGGGATTTTTGTAATTTTCAAAAACCTCTTGGTTTTTTGTAATTAGCCCAAACATTAGGTTTTTTTTTTTTTTTTTTGTAATTATCCCTTTATAAGTGAAAAGTTGTTGAGAATTAGAAATTGATAAATGACAATGTTTGCAAATAGAAGCTAAAAGTTGAAGAAATTACAAGAGAATGTTCCATGAAAAAATTGTAGAAGTGTTTTAAGATTCTAATTTAATTATGCAATCAAAAGCAGACGTTGGCATTAAAAAACACTAAAAAAAGTATTTTTTTTACTTCAAAAGCTGACAATCACTAAAAACAAAAACAATCCCATAATATCCACATTTCTGAAAACCAATCTCATTTTACAAAGGTAAAATTGTGAAAACGCCCTTAAAGGAAGATAAGAGAATGAAAGAAGACATTTACCTCCACAGTCTGCACACGGTGGGCTTTCCAGTCGACAATGCCTCCAAACTTCGAAACAGCAGCCTTCACAGATTCAAAAGGTGCTGTTGTGTCAATTTGACCTCTTTTTAAGTCGACATTATTAGTCTTTTTAGCTTGCACGGTGGGATTTTGATGATTCTTGGAATTTGTTGCAACTTTGGCAGTGATCTGAGCAATGGTACCATTTTTCGCTTGAGGGGATGAAACCGAAGGTATATGATCATCCTCTGGTGTTGGCCGCGCAATTATTTTGGCTTTGATATTTGAGAAATTATCCGTTTGTGATTCCAATGTACTTGGTGAAGTGGACTTTGGAAGAATTGGTAAATTATTATTTTCGTGACTGTCCGGTGGTTCTTTATTCTCTTCTGAAATTCCCACTTCATCACCTGCAACTGGAGAAGTAATAACCGGATTTTCTCGTGGTGCTAATTCAGAAATATCCATTTCTACATTAGTATCTCGGGTTGTTGAATGAGCACCATTTGATTGATCCACTTCCGGAGATGGAATTACTGATGTAGGAGAAGATTCCTGAGCAGCATTTTCTACGGAACTTTTATCACCCTCCATTCTTGCTAAAATGATGATGAAGAGTGAATTCAGTTCCTGAAATTTCCATTTCCAAAATCAGAAAGTGTATGAAAAAAATTAGGAGAATAAAATTTGTTTTAATCTTTGATTGTACTTCATATCTGAAACATATTGTAGAATCCTAATGACTACAAATCTAAAGAATAAAATCACCCGTCCGAAGAAGAAAAAGCAGCAAAATGAAAAGCCACCACTAGACAATAGTAGTAAACCAATTTTAAGGACGTTGTCTCTCCAGCAAAGCTAATATAGTAATAAATAACAGAAGCTAATAGGATAATGTCATACAAATATACAGGACATGCTGGAGAATCATGCTTGTTTTTAGACTAATTACAGCAAAAAAGAAAAAGAAAAAAATTTAAAAGAGAAAGTAAAACATGATTCATGCATGTTACAAAGAGTTAAAAACTAATGGAAACTAGGCACAATGCTAAATTAAAGTAACGGTTGAGCTCGTTTAAATTTGAGGACATTGATGAAGATGTTAAGGATTTTGACGAAGTAAGCAATACCTACTAATTTGAAAGTTTCTCGAGGTTACTCTAAAAATTCTAGTTTGTTTTATAACATTAGAGTTACGACAGACAAAGATTCTGGTCCACTTTGGAGGTCATGTGTCGTCTTTAAGGAAAGAACCTTGAACTATAACTCTCTCGGATGCATGTTTTCATACTCTATTACATGATTTCATGAGTTCTTTCAAATCCTTGATGTTCTGCTGCTGAATTGGGAATCAAAAAAAAAAAAGTCAAATCAAATCAATGTCCACAACATAATTCTTGACGAACCTATTTTTCCATAAGAGGAAAATTAATATCCTTTTCGCCCTACACGCAGCAAACCTAGTAAAAACTGTTTTATCACTTTTAAGTTTTAACCAAAACCGCTATATTTATATCTATTTGCTACTCGCCTAGTCATAGCTTTTTCTTAAGCTTACCAAAGTGGAGCAAGGAGCAAGGAAAACATCCTATATCTATTTATGAAGGCTTTCTTTTTTAAAAGAACAATCAATTATAATTTATATCCCTCAATACTTCAAGATAACACATTATACTTATCTAAGAACACTTACATCTCATGTACTGGTGGCAATTATCATATCCATAAAGTCTCATACAACCATAATAATGTTTTTATGTAAAAAAGGATCTCTTGCTCTATTAAACTGTTCTGTCAAAACCCCAATTTCCATTTCTACAAATTATACGCGAAAGAAGTAAGTGCATTAAAAGAAATATAAGTAAATGTTTGTATTCATCTTATACAATTCTAAAAAACTCAACTGAATAACCTTAACCTTTTCATGAGATTTATGTCACCAAATCAGATCTTGCTGTAATGATTGCAGGCAGTGCTTAAAGAAGCAAGTTATAAATAACTAAATTCAGGTCCTTCACCTTGACTCAGATGTGGTTTTTCACATTAGCTCAATTAACGAACTACCAATTGAATTATCCAGTAACTATGCATGTATTCCTCAAAAACAAAAAAGTAACTATGCATGTAAAATAGTATTTAATTATTTAAAAAAAAAAACGAACTCTCGGCCTCTATTCACAATACTACACCCCTGATTGGGCACCAGGGCCCAAATACACACCAACAAGCGAAGAGAAGAATAAATAACCATGAGAAAGGGGGAAAACAAAGCAAAAGGAAAAGGCCATCAAGATCTCAAAAATAATCATCGCTGGAAGTGCAGTATCACAGTCATTTAATTGTCATAATCTACTGAAATGACATAAGAAAGGGCTCTATGAAGTAGAACCCTACAATTGAAAGATATCCCTTTTCAAGGGTTTTGCTTGAAACACAGCACTTGGATCGAATGACTTTATAAGAATGTCAAATGTTATAAATCATCAATCCCACGAGCTGTTTGATATTTCTGTGAAATTTTATAATTTTTGTAATGGATAAGCATCCACTCTGTGCAAGTTGTTAATATGTACTTTGAAGTTTCTTTATTGTCAAGGTATGTAAACCATGAATAATAAGGTTTAGAGACATTTCTAGGAGTTTCTAAAATGAAAGAAATGCTATGTCTAACTTAAGAACACAAAGCCATGCTGTAATAATCCAACAAACTCAACCTTGTATTATGATGTATAAGAATGTCGAGTTTAAGTAATTCCACGTACAGGCACAGAGTCATCCCAACAGAAATTCTAGAACACTTCATTTTCTGTTGTTTTAATTAATGAACCATCCAAATGATAACATACTCGGATCTTTTCGTTTGGTCATACCACAATGTCTAAAAATATAGCATTTTATCATTGTCAAATACCAAGAGATAAAGCAAAAAACTAGAAAGGTCATAAAACAAAATCCCCATTCACAATAATTATACTATGGACACAATTCAAGGGCAAATCCTAATAAATAAATCAGCTATCCTTTCATCTCCACCACACAACTTGTGTATGTTTGCTTCCAGCAGAGAAAGCACATAAATATATTCCACAATTCTTCATTTATGTCAAATTTATCCAAATTACCAAAAAAATCTTGTTCTACTTTAATTTTGCATGCATAAGATTTCAAAAATCTGTTATAATTGATTGATGAAATCATCCATAACCCCTAAGCCCATTAAATGAAGCCCTTCAATCAAAAATTTAACACAGAGACAAAGAAAAACATTCAATACAAACAGATTAAAGCAAAATCAAACCCAAAAAAGCAAAATCATTAATACAACCAAACTTATCAAAAAATAACCACAACAATAATCAATCAAATCCCATCTTCTACATATTAAAAAACCAAAAATATAACAACAGAAAATCAAAAAAGTAAACCAGCAAGAAAGAAAAAGGAGAAGAAGCGTACCGAGAATCACCAAAACCACAAGAGACAAAAGTCAAATGATGCGAGCTGTGAATGACTTCACAATAATACCCCGAAAAACCAGAAAAATATACTCTTTTTTTCGTTTTCTAAAAATTTTCAATCGCACCAAAAATCACTCTCTGCCCAAAAATAGTAAATCAAAAGCAAATTTATTTATCAAGAAAAAATGAGTATATAGATATGTACGTATGTATATATCTGTTGTAATAACACGTGTATGGAGCGTATTTCTGGTAAGGGTCAGAGACGAAGGAGATCCATTCCTGTCTGTGATTTTGTTTATCGATAGACCCCTTCCTCGGAAAATGATTAAATATATTTTTTAAATAAAAAAATGATTTTCTTGTCAGAAATCTGAAATTATTGTGGTTTGCATGAGAAGCTAGAGGGTTATTTTTCAATCTGTGGCATTTGCCACAGAGATTTTTTGTTTTTATGGTAGATTGAGAGTGTTTTGAAAAAAATAGGTGTAGGCGCCTTAGAAAGAGCGGGCTACTTCTTTGCCTCGTATGAGATGGAAAATGATCGCGCCACGTAAGGCAGGTTTGGCTGACCTTTTACAACTAATTTTTTATTTTTTTATTTTGAAATTTAATTTTTAAATATAAAAATACAATTTTCCAGGATATTATCAATCGAATATTACTCAATCGAAACACGATTACATAAAAGTTTACACCATATAATTAAAAAACAATGAGAATTGCGTATTAAAATATCAAATAAGATACAACACGTTATTACAACATAAAAGATTAAAATCCGACGCAAAACAAATGCGAACATTATTTAATTGTGTTTTTATTTATTTATATTCATTTATTAATGTTGTAAAAGCTAAAGTCGCCGACCATTACGGAATAGGAGGGGCCCTTTTGCTTTTTTGCTTTTGTTTTATTACAAGTTTTTAGTGGTGTGTTTGGTTGTCATTACGATAAATTTATTAGTCTCTCTCATCTCAGTTCTGAACCGAGTTTTACTATCATTATTTGGGATAATTACAAAAATACCCCTGAGGTTTGACCTAATTACGAAAAAACCTAGCTAACTTCTAAAATTAAAAAAGTATCCCTGAAATTTGATTCAAAGTATTAAAATTAAGGGGTAAATTACAATATTTTTATAAATATGAAGGGGGATTTTTGAAATATTTTTGCTTATGAAGGGTTTTGTTAGAAAAAATAATACCTTGGGGGTATCTTTTGCAATTTTGAAAGCTAACTGGATTTTTTTGTAATTAGATCAAACCTCAAAGATATTTTTTTATAATTAACCCTTATTATTATGAAGCTTAGGATAATTAAAATTTGGATATTGTTTTGGTTTCCACGAGTCAAATAATCAAATTTCCTTCACATGTATTTGGGCTTTCTTTATCTTCTATTAGAAAATCGTACATCGCCTTCTATTCAACCGCATAGATGATCGATGATTGACGATTGATGTTGTTTGTTAGAAGCAGATCACCTGCTCAACGGGTTGACTAAAATCATCTTCCCGATGGGGAAGTCTTCACGCACTCCTCTTCCCAAAGGGAAAGTCTTCTCGCCTTCTTCTCCTTGGTGAGTAAATCCTTCAATTGAGAACTTACCCGCACACACGCACAAACGTTAGAGGGCCCGGGGTTGTCCGGGGAGGCCCTCCGACGCCAAGTCAAAGACGGTGAACGAGAGAAATAACAATAAACGAATACTGTAAAATAATGTGTAGGAGAATAATGAATTAATTCACTTACATATAATATGAGGGCCTTTTTATACTGGGAGATGGCCCTGTGGGGTGTAGAGAGAATCGGCCAATGGGCTACCCACATATGAGAAAATGGCCGATGGGCCAAACCCGGACTCCTTTGGGCCGGTTTAATTATTAAGAGCCCATTAGGCAATTAATATTAAATAAACATATATAAAATGAATTATATATTTAATTAATGAAATACCATTTTTGTCCCCAACATAAGCTCCTCAGCTCTGGTGCTGCGGAGGGATGAAGCAGTGCGGGAGCTAATCCGGTGTAGAAATATCTTGTCTTTGTCTTTGGAGAATCTTTGACCACTTTTGCACTGAGGACACTTGGACAAAAACTAGTAACCATGTCTTCCAAAGGTAAATTTTCTCTCTCTACCTCTCAACTTTGAAATTTTTTTTGTTGTAGAAGGCTTAGGAAATATCTTACAAGTTGGAGGTGATGTGAGACTTGAGTTGAGTTGAGGTGAGACTTGATGGAGAGGTGGAGAGCATCGAGCGGAGAGAGAGATGAGAGTGTTTTGGGCCGTAACGGGCACCTCGGGTGCCTCCGGAGTGGGCAAGGGTGCCCCTTGGCGCCTCTCCTGGCGGAGGAGGGCACGCCGGGGCATCCCGAGCCCCCCCGTCTGTTTTCCTTCCTATTTTTTCCCATTGTCCCCGAGTTTTCGTATATTTCGAGCCATATCCCTAATGGGTACTTCTTCCATCCCACTCAAAGGCCGAGGTGTTATCAATTATTCCATGTCCACGTTTTTCTATAGAGTTTGACATTCCTCCTTGCTCTAGATTTATATTTTTATGGTGATGGAGAGGTAAAGCTTGAGCCGGATTCGAGCTCGTGTAATGAGTCTTCCGAGGCGAGTCCAAAAGATAGTCCCAAAGAGGTCCGCCCACCAAGTATCAAGATAGGCCTCCTCCTGAGTCGAGCAGTTGTCTCGGAAGAGTTGGCCAACCGAGTGACTTTCGTTTTTCTTGGTAGTGCGTGAGCGACTTGAGCTTCTTTCGACTTTTGTGATGTTAGCCAGGTTCGGCAACGTGCTCACTCATTCACCCGGGGCTTCATCACAAGATACCTTTACTGACTTCTCGAGTTGGTTTTGTACTTCCTCCGGATGTTTTTCTCATCTTGATCCTTAGGTCGGTGGGAGCATGTGTTGGTCAGTTGATTCCCCAATCCTATGCATGTATTCGAGGTTAGCAGCATGCTATGTGGCAGTTGGACTTGATTCTGACTGTAAACGGATTTCATTCTTTGTTCTATGCCAAGAAGTCTCTGGGTGACACCTTCTTCCACTTCTTCCCATGTCCTCAGTACAAGTTTCTTGATGTATTTCCTTCTCCTGGTGGACTGTGGAAGGAGGATTTCTTCTATGTGAGGGATTATGGTTGAGAGCTTCCTCACGAGTGGGTTTCAAAGGCTAAGTGATGGCTTGAAAGCTACTCTATAAACCTTAGGCAAGTGCACCTATCGTTTTATAATATAGATTATCGAGTATCGAATGTCATTTCTACGAGGATTACGAGTACTAGTAATTACCGTCTTTTTGTTATCTAATCTAGCACTTTTCAGAGGTTTGTTTGTATGAAAAAAGAAAACAAGGAATCTAAACTATTAACAAATTACAATTGATAAAAAAAATAAGATTTGTAAAATACGAGATCAAGAGATAGAAATGTGTTCGAATGTAAATACCTCTAAAATATTTTTGTGATTTTAACAAGATAAAATACAACCTTAAACCCTTAAACAATCACCAACCTCTTTTAACATAATCTCATGTTTCATGGACCGTAGAAATTCCCGATTTAAGTTAAACCCTCTTTCAAGGTGAAAAACTCCTAACCTTAAGTTGATTAATCGAAATCTCTTTCTAGTTAAAACCCCAAGATTGCATTATAACGATTTATGAATTCCAATATTAGGTTTGACCCTAATCCAAAAGATTTATGTCGCCCTATATCTAGGATTGCATGCAACTCTTTTCACTTACATAGGTCCTTTCTCACCATAAATCTCTCGACACCGATGAGGAACAAAATTCAAATCAATATACCGAAAATATTAACTCAAATGAACAAAGCATAATATAAGTGAATCACATAAAACATGAATATTATATTAAAAACATACAAACCTTAATCACAAATCCATTCTAGAGTTCATTACATTCAAACACTAGGAGTTTAGCTACACATGATTTTGACAAAAGAAGAAATTACACAAGCGATTTAAATGTTGTAGACACATGATGTACTTATCTTTTCTCAAAATTTCAAATGGACTTCTTTCTTGATTGACACCAATAATATTGCTCCAAGACTTCTCCTCCAATGTTGCTCCAAGCCTTCTCCTCCAAAGTACCTTGATCCCAATTCTACTTAATGGATGAAATATGATGAATACAATGAATATTTCGAATGTCTTATCCCAACTCATACTCTTGGTTTTTATAGACATCATTTTTGTGAAAGAACACATTCATAATGTCATCCATTCTCAAATAATTGCTCCACTTTCATTGTTGGGTTGGTGAATTCTTGTTTTCATGTGATAATTGAGGACACATATAGGTATGATGCAGCAAAATTGGGTGTAAAAGTATACAAAAGTGGTCAAAAGTCTTGGTTGGTGAGTTTTCTATAATTTCCGCATGGAAAAATTGCAGAAAAGTGTCGATGCGGCCGTCTTTGAGTGATAACATTGCAAATTTGGTCGAACACGGCCGTGTCGAAAACCATGGCCGTGTCCGACATTTGTTTTGCGCGATTTTTCTTCTCTTTTGATCCCCTTCAACATGGCAGTGTTTGGCAACACGGTTTGGCCATGTCGGACCCTTTTTTCAATTTTTCTTCATTTTATTTTCATCATTTTTAAACATGGCCATGTTGTTTGACACCCCCTAGCCATGTTGGGTGATTTTCTTAACTTTTTTGACTTAATGTTGGCTCCAATTTGCTCCATCTATAATGTTGAAAACATCCCACGATAAAATGCTTAAGATAATATAAAAAGACTATGATTTTTTAACAAAACAATCTAAAGTCTATTGAATTAATAAATCAAAACATGAATAAAATGACACTTATCAAACCACCTCCAATTTAGAATTTTGCTTGTCCTCAAGCAAAGAATACGATTATGGGAGAGAAAAATTGATACAAGACAAAAGATATGGGAGATCCATTCCTCGACAATTCGAAGTTTAGCCAACAGACTTTTATCCTTTTCAAAACTGGATTAGTAATTCTCGAAAGAAAAATTATCAAGGTGATTTTTTTAAGTGGCAAGATGACAACAACAATAAACTTTATTAAGAAATGTGATCACCACTTCCAAACATCGAAAGTAATGCACGACTTGAAACAACATAACTTTCTTGGTTTAAAATTATTGATTTTTGTAGAGGGTTCTTTAGTTTTATAGCTAGACTATTGCAAAAATGCACAAGTTTTTTTTTGTATGGAAATAGGTTTTTGTTTTCGCTAGGACGTTTGAGGCATTCTTCTACTAGGTTTAAAATTTGAATTTCATTTCAAAGCATCATAGAGTGGTTTCCCATACTCATATGTGTCTTTCGCCGTTTTATGTAAAAATCAAACATGGGGCTCATGAATACTCATAGTTACTAAGCAAAGAACAAACATAGGAGTATAACCTCGATTAGTCCCTTTGAAATTCCTACTCGCCATTTTTATTTTTTTTCTTTTTTTAAAGACAAAAAGGACCCTTACTAAATCAAGAAATTCTAAACGCCAAAGTTTCGAGTGTCATCGTGAGTGCATAAACTCATCAAATATCATGCTGTTAGAAATTTTTTCTTAATATGGTTCACTTATGCGTCATGTTTTACAAGAAAGAAAAAAAAATCACTTTGTTAAGGAACTAACTTTAGGTAAGATTGGATCAAATTGTCAATTTAGAAAACATCAACCTGTTTCATAGAAATATCATTTCTCCCATTACTAGACCTAACAAAATATGCACAAGAAAATTTTCTTCGCATAAAAAAAAAAAACGAAATTTACTCTAGAATGTAAAGAAAACACAAATAACAATCACTAAAAATGTAAACATTACTAGATGTAGATGTCCAAATGTTTAAAAGCAATTGAAACCACCTCCAACTTTGAAAGTTCACATTGTCCTCATTGGGACAAAAAGAGAGATGAAAAATAAAAAGAAACTAGAAGTGAAAAGACAAGGAAAAATACGACCTTATTGCGGTGGTGGACGAGACGAAGATACGGTGTGGTGATTCCCACGGGGGGAGAGTGAATCATGAGCATCATCCGCCATGGGGGTAAAGCTAGAAATCATCTCCACCATCCTGACCATGTCTATAACCCATTTTCTAATTTTCAAGGTTACAAACTGTAGTCTGGGCCGGATCAAGAAGTGGTAGGCGGTTGGGCATATACCGGAAACACGAGAAAAATTGATCACCGATCCTTTCAATTAAGTTCATTGTAGCACATACCTCAAGATCAATGCGCGTGATACCCCGTGCTTGTTGAAGGCCGTCAAATCATGTTCAAAGTAGAGAGCGATTGGAGTTATTAGACCCGGAAGGTGTGGTAGTGCGGGTACGCTTTGACATTATAATCCCGAAAAGAAGAGACTTTGATAACAATAAAGCAAAGACTATCAATAGACACAACACAAAGACAGTCACCACCAATACATCTATGAAACCCAAATATCCTACAAATATCATGCTTTATGTGAATGACCAACAAAGGCAACAACTAGAGTAAGTGGACATAAACAAAATATGCAACATGATTCATTTCCAATTCTATCATCACTTTCAAGTTATATGATTTCATCAAAATAGCAAGAAAATAACAACAAAGCACTTCATCAATATATGATCATCATATTATTTCATCAAAAATAGCAAGAAATACCAACCAGGGATTTTATCAATATATGACCAACATATTATTTCATCAAAATAGCAAGAAAATATCCATTAGTGCATGAGGCCAAACCACTTTTCACAATGAAATCCAATAAGTACCTTCAACTACAACATATAAAATTTAATGATAAAAAGCCCTAAAAATGCAAAATTTATCAAATAACCCTAAAGAAGAGAAATTACAACTAGGTATGAACAATATGTAATCAAAAAGAACAAAATTAGGAAGAAGTAGATGAAAGTGAACATCATTAGAGAAAAAAATTCTTACCTTGGTGAAGACCCACAAGAGATGACTCCAACCCCACAATCTACCCAACTTTGGAGAAAATTAATCGGTGAAAGTTTTTGAAATGGGGAGGAGATGGTGTATTTGTGGAAGATTTGAGGTTTGATGTAATGATTAGGAAGAATTTGGAGGGTGTTCTGTGAAGAAAATAGGGTTTTAGGGAGAAAATTGGAGAAAATGGGGGGCCGATTTGGGGTTGTTTTAAAAAAGTAAGACACAACCCGCACATGGTCGTGTCGTGCAACACGGCACGGCCGTCTTTGCACAGCGAATGCGATTGGAATTTTTTTGTCCCGAACACGGTCGTGTCGAGCAAACACACGATCGGGCGGTGCTCGGGCATTTTTTTAAATAAAGAGAAAAATTGATTGAATTTTCAACATGGCCGTGTCTGGAAACACGGTTTGGCCGTGTCGGACCCCTTTTTCAATTTTTCTTCATTTTATTTTCATCCTTTTTGAACATGGTCATGTTGTTTGACACACCCCTAGCCGTGTTGAGTGATTTTGTTGACTTTTTTCACTTAATGTTGGCTCCAATTTGCTCCACCTATAATGTTGAAAATATCCCGCGATAAAATGCTTAAGATAATTAAAAAGACTATGATTTTTTAACAAAACAATTTAAAGTCTATTGAATTAATAAAACAAAACATTAATAAAATGACACTTATCAAACCACCCCCAACTTAGAATTTTGCTTGTCCTCAAGCAAAGAATATGATTATGGGAGAGAAAAATTGACACAAGATAAAAGATATGGGAAATCCATTCCTCGACAATTTGAAGTTTAGCCAACCGACTTTTGTCCCTTTCAAAACATGGATTAGTAATTCTCGAAAGAAAAATTATCAAGGTGAATTTTTTTTTGGCAAGATGACAACAACAGTAAGCTTTATTAAGAATTGTGATCATCACTTCACAAATATCGAAAGTAATGCACGACTTCGAAACAACAAAACCTTCTTGGTTTAAAACTTATTAATTTTTGTAGAGGGCTCCTTAGTCTTATAGCTAGACTATTGCAAAAATGCACAATTTTTTTTTTTTTTTGTTGTATGGAGAGAGGTTTTTGTTTTTCGCAGACGTTTGAGGCATTCTTCTACTAGGTTTAAAATTTGAATTTCATTTCAAAGCATCCTAGAGTGGTTTTCCATACTCATATGTGTGCCGCCGTTTTACGTAAAAAGTCAAACATGGGGCTCATGAATGCTCCTAGTTACTAAGCAGCAACAAACATAGGAGTATAACCTCAATTAGTCCCTTTGAAATTCCTACTCTCCATTTTTTTTAAAGACAAAAAGGACCCTTACTAAATCAAGAAATTCTCAATGCCAAAGTTTCGAGTGTTGTCGTGAGTGCATAAACTCAACAAATATCATGTTGTTAGATTTTTTTCTTAATACGGTTCACTTATGCGTCATCTTTTACAAGAAAGAATAAAAAATACTTTGTTAAGGAACTAACTTTAGGTAAGATTGGATCAAATTGTCAATTTAGCAAACATCAACCTGTTTCATAGAATTATCATTTCTCCCATTACTAGACTTAACAAAATATGCATAAGAAATTTTTACTGCAAAAAAAACAAAAATACGAAATTTACTCTAGAATGTAAAGAAAACACAAATAATAATCACTAAAAATGTAAACATTACTAGATGTAGATGTCCAAATGTTTAAAAACAATTGAAACCACCTCCAACTTTGAATGTTCACATTGTCCTCAACGGGACAAAAAGAGAGATGAAAAATAAAAAGAAACTAGAAGTGAAAAGACAAGGAAAAATATGACCTTATTGCGGTGGTGGACGAGACAAAGATGCACGGTGTGGTGATTCCCATTGGGGAAACAGTGAATCATGAGCATCATCCGCCATTGGGGGTAAAGCTAGGAAATCATCTCCACCATCCCGACCATGTCTATAACCCATCTTCCAATTTTCGAGGTTATGAACTGTAGTCCGGGCCGGAATGGGAGGTGGTAGGCTGTTGGACGTATGCCGGAAACACAAGCAAAATTGATCATTGATCCTTTCAATTAAGTTCATTGCAACACATACCTCAAGATCAATTCGCGTGCTACCCCGCGCTTGTTGAAGGTCCAAATCATGTTCAAAGTGGAGAGCGATTGGAGTTATTAGGCCCCCAACATTGATCTTACTACAATCTCCCGCCCGACTTTTAAAAAATGGCGTGCTAAATAAGACCCGTTGTCCAGCTTGTTTGCCATAGACCATAGCCTAAAGGAATAACAACTCGTCTATCCTCAAATTACCATCAATTTCCCTCGACCAAAAAGAGTGCTAGCCATAACACGATGTACATAACGAAAAACAATGATTTATTACGTGTGATACCTTAGCACAGAGGCAATGTAGTGGCTCGAGGGGAAGTTTTCATCCGTAAATCTTTGTGCATCAAAATCGATAAGGGATCGCGTTCACCGCCAATTGGAAGACCATATATTTGATTGAAGTCGGCAAGGGTTAACGTGTATTCTTGATTGAAGAGGCCATCCGTAGCATGAGGACCGGTAAGAATCTCGACATTGAATAAGCCGAGAAATTCAAGGGTGGTGCGCCGTAAGTAGGAGATTTCTCACCCATGAATTGTTCCCATCCGACTTGCTTGAACATCCAATCAATATCCTCCCGTAGCCTTAAGGTCTCCAAAGTCATATTATCCGGGTAATGGGTGTTTTGCAATGGTTTCCCCAATAATTGTTGATACCGAAGCTTCATGGTCGTCGTCATCCCGAACATAATACCATTAAGGTTGTTAGGTACATTGATCGGGATGGCCGACAGAGCCGAAAGGATCCTTGACCGAAGGTGCGAAAAGGCGCTACGCTTTGACAATATAATCCCGAAAGAAGAGACTTTGATAACAACAAAGCACAGACTATCGATAGACACAACACAAAGACAATCACCACCAATACGTCCATGAAACCCGAATATCCTACAAATATCATGCTTTATGTGAATGACCAACAAAGGCAACAATTACAAGAAGTGGACATAAACAAAATATGCAACATGATTCTTTTCCAATTCTATCATCACTCTCAACTCATGTGATTTCATCAAAATAGCAAGAAAATAACAACAAAGCACTTCATCAATATCAATTCATCATACCGTTTCATCAAAAATAGCAAGAAAATACCAACAAGGGATTTTATCACTATATGACCAACATATTATTTCATCAAAATAGCAAGAAAATATCCATTAGTGCATGAGGCCAAACAACTTTTCACATTGAAATCCAACAAGTACCTTCAACTACAACATATAAAATTTAAGTATAAAAAGCCCTAAAAATGCAATATTTATCAAATAACCCTAAAGAAGACAAATTACAACTACGTATGAAAAATATGTAATAAAAAAGAACAAAACTAGGATGAAGTAGATGAAAATGAACATCATTAGAGAAAAAAATTCTTACCTTGGTGAAGACCCACAAGAGATGACTCCAACCCCACAATCTACCCAACCTCGAGAAAATTAATCGGTGAAAGTTTTTGAAATAGAGAGGAGATGGTGTATTTGTGGAAGATTTGAGGTTTGATGTAAAGATTAGGAAGAATTTGGGGGAGTTTTGTGAAGAAGATAGGGTTTTAGGGGAGAAAATTGGGGAAAATGGGTGGGCGGCCGATTTGGGGTCATTTTTTAAAAAAGTAGGACACATCCCCGCACACAGTAGTGTCATGCAACACTGACCGCCGTTCGGGCTATGGTTGGAATTAGTAATTCTCTTTCAAAACCTGGATTAGTAATTCTCGAAAGAAAAAGTATCAAGGTGGTTTTTTTTTAAGTGGCAAGATGACAACAACAATAAGCTTTATTAAGAAATGTGATCACCACCTTACAAATATCGAAAGTAATGCACGACTTCAAAACAACATAACTTTCTTGGTTTAAAACTTATTGATTTTTGTAGAGGGTTCCTTAGTCTTATAGCTAGACTATTGCAAAAATACACATTTTTTTGTATGGAGAGAGGTTTTTGTTTTCGCTAGGACATTTGAGACATTCTTCTACTAGGTTTAAAATTTGAATTTTATTTCGAAGCATCCTAGAGTGGTTTCTCATACTCATATGTGTGCCGCTGTTTTACGTAAAAGTCAAACATGGGGCTCATGAATGCTCCTAGTTACTAAGCAACAACAAACATAGGAGTATAACCTCGATTAGTCCCTTTGAAATTCCTACTCTCCATTTTTCTTTTTTTTCCTTTTTTTTTCTTAAGACAAAAAGGACCCTTACTAAATCAAGAAATTCTAAACGCCAAAGTTTCGAGATTCTCATCAAATATCAGGCTATTAGAAATTTTTTCTTAATACGGTTCACTAATGCGTCATTTTTTACAAGAAAGAAAAAAAAATCACTTTGTGAAGGAACTAACTTTAGGTAAGATTGGAAAACATTGTCAGTTTAGCAAACATCAACCTGTTTCATAGAAATAGCATTTCTCCCATTACTAGACTTAACAAAATATGCTCAAGAAAATTTTATCGCATAAAAAAATAATACAAAATTTACTCTAGAATGTAAAGAAAACACAAATAACAATCGCTAAAAATGTAAACACTACTAGATGTAGATATCCAAATGTTTAAAAGCAATTGAAACCACCTCCAACTTTGAAAGTTCACATTATCCTCAATGAGATAAAAAGAGAGATGAAAAATTAAAAGAAACTAGAAGTGAAAAGACAAGGGAAAATACGACCTTATCATGCGTTGGTGGACGAGACGAAGATGCACAATGTGGTGATTCCCATGGGGGAGACAATGAATCATGAGCATCATCCGCCATTGGGGGTAAAGCTAGGAAATCATCACCACCATCTCGACCATGTCTATAACCCATCTTCCATTTTTTGAGGTTACGAATCGTAGTTTGGGCCGGATCGAAGTGGTAGCGGTTGGGCGTATGCCGAAAAACACAAGCAAAATTGATCATTGATCCTTTCAATTAAGTTCATTGCAAAGACATACCTCAAGATAAATGCACGTGCTACCCCGCGCTTGGTGAAGGCGGTACCAAATCATGTTCAAAGTGGAGAGCGATTGAGTTATCGAGGCCCCCAAAATTGATCTTACTACAATCTCCTGTCCGACTTTTAAAAAATGGCGTGCTAAATAAGACCGTTGCCTCGACCAAAAAGAGTGCTAGCCATAACACGATGTACATAACAAAAATAATGATTTATTACATGTGCTAAATAAGACCCGTTGCCCATGAATTATCCGACTTGCTTGAACATCCAATAAATATCCTCCCGTAGCCCTAAGGTCTCCAAAGTCATATTATCCGGGTAACAGGTGTTTTGCAATAGTTTCCCTAACAGTTGTTGATACCGAGTCTCATGGTTGTCATCCCGGAAGATAATACCATGACAGTTATTAGGTACATTGGCTCGGGAAGGCCGACGGGAGCCGGAAGGACCCCTAGACCTGAGGAAGGTGCGGTAGTGCGGCCACGCTTTGACATTATAATCCTGAAATAAAAGACTTTGATAACAACAAAGCATAGACCATCAATAGACACAACACAAAGACAATCACTACCAATACGTCTATGAAACCCGAATATCCTATAAATATCATGCTTCATGTGAATAACCAAGAAAGGGAACAATTACATTAATTGGATATAAACAAAATATGCAACATGATTCTTTTCCAATTCTATCATCACTCTCAACTCATATGATTTCATCAAAATAGCAAGAAAATAACAACAAAGCACTTCATCAATATATGATCATCATATTATTTCATCAAAAAGAGCAAGAAAATACCAACAAGGGATTTTATCAATATATGACCAACATATTATTTCATCAAAATAGTAAAAAATATCCGTTAGTACATGAGGCCAAACCACTTTTCACATTGAAATCCAATAACTACCTTCAACTACAACATATAAAATGTAAGCATAAAAAGCCCTAAAAATGCAAAATTTATCAAATAACCCTAAAGAAGAGAATTACAACTAGGTATGAACAATATGTAATAAAAAAGAACAAAATTAGGAAATAGATGAAAGTGAACATCATTAGAGAAATAAAAATTCTTACCTTGGTGAAGACCCACAAGAGATGACTCCAACCCCACAATCTACCCAACTTGAGAAAATTAATCGGTGAAAGTTTTTAAATAAAAAGAAAAGTTGTTTGAATTTTCAACATGGCAAAGTGTCCGTAAAACACGGTTTGGCCGTGTCGGAACCTTTTTCAATTTATTTTCATTTTATTTTCATCCTTTTTGAACATGGTCATGTTGTTTCATACCCTCTAGCCGTGTTCAGTGATTTTCTTGACTTTTTCACTTAATGTTGTCTCCAATTTGCTCCACCTATAATTTTGAAAACATCCCGCTATAAAATGCTTAGGATAATTAAAACGACTATGATTTTTTAATAAAACAATCTAAAGTCTATTGAATTTATAAAACAAAACATGAATAAAATGACACTTATCACTAAGATCGCCCGAGGCACTCCCGCTTCCGAAGGAAGGAGATGGCGGAAGCTTAAAGGTCTAGGGCTTGTTTAAAATCTTCTGAATGTTAGGGAGTTCTTGGGTATCCCATCCTACTTGACTTCTTTACATTGCTTGTGGCTTTACTTGTATATTTAGACTGCTTACTTTTCTGATATTGCTTCTACATGCTTTTCAGGTAAGGAGAGTTACAACATTGCAGAATTGATGGCCTTTAAGAAGAAGGCAAGGCCAAGGGAAAGTCTACTGGTGGCGGGAGCTCGAGTGTTCCTCCTCGAGTGATAGGCCGCGCCTTTCTCCCTAGGAGAGTGATAGGAGCCCTTCCCACGGGAGGGTGATCGCCGGCTCACGCTCCGCTGATCGTGCCGATGTTGCTCCGCTCCGTCTTCTTTAGGCCCTTCGAGGGAAGAGGCCAAGATGGAGCCCGGAGTTGCGGCTTCCGAGAGTGTTGGTCCCCAAGCTCTATTATCTCGGTGGAGTGAACCGTCGTCGAGGGGATCCATCCCATTGGGACTATATCGGTCCCGGCTTGGGCTACACTAGTACCCAAGGAGCTTTATCGATCGATGACGATCCCCGCCTTAATTCTTTGTCCTTCAAGGACATTGAGACTCACCTTTTTGGGGATGTTGCTCGGGTAAGCTTCACGCAGTTTCTTTGTATTCCATTCTTCATACTTTGTCTTTTCATTTGGCTAAGACTTGTACAAATTTTCTTGTAGATCCCGAACTTCGTTACAACTTCAAATAATCGAGGCGAGGTGACCGAGGCGAGACCACAACTTTGGGATAAGGTGAAGCATTTGAAGGATGATATGGCCCAACATGATGGTAAGATGTCCGAGTTGTCGAAGGAGCTTAAGTGGGCGAAGGCCCGGCTCGACCACGAGTCAAAGACGGGTGATGTCTTTCTCCATACTTGTTGGCGCCCATATGCTAGCTCAGAGAGGTCCCGCTTGATTGAGGCTTACATGCAGCTTCTCCGGAGTATCGCTCCGAGTTGTTGCAGAGTCTTGATCTTGTTTGATAGAGTCGTTCGCCATTGCCGTAAACTTCTACGGCAAAGTGGGAAGGCTTCTAGCGAGTTGGTTGTCATCATAGACTATGGCGTCTCGGATGAGGAGGGAGGGAGAGGTTGAGGTCTTGACGGATCTTCTCAACAATACCGGTGGTGATGGAGTTGAGCCTAGAGAGATTGATGTTCTGCCAAAGATGAGGTGTCTCCTGCTTGAGTAGTGATAATCGTCTCTTGGCTTGATGGTCTTTGATTCCCGCCCCATTGTTTAGTGCTTGCTTTACGCATTTGGATGTAGTTTTTACGCACTCGAATATTTCTCCATTCCCTTTGATCCGGAGATGTTTTGTTTGCCCTATAGGGTCTGTATGATTCTTTCATTTTCCTTATGCATATCGTTTCCCTTTGACACGCTTTACTTGTGATATTTGCATATGACTTCTTGCGAGAGATTAGATTTTACTTTGCATTTTAACACCAAGGGCGCCTTCTTCGGAACTCGGAGGAGGGCACCGTGGGGTTCCTAAGGTGCCCTTCTGTCGCCCGGAAGGAGCCTCTCCTCGGATTTTCCCCAAGCCTTTGCTTTATTCTTTGTGTCTTTTCCCACATGTGTTAGCATTTTTGCCTTCTTTTTCTTGCACATTTTTATCATGGAGAAGAATTCACCGAGACTCTTGTGAGAGACCCCTTACTTCGGGGTTTTAGCCGGAGAATTTTTTTACTAGACCTCCTTGCGAGGAGGCCCCTCCCATCTAGTGTTTTAGTTTTTAGGAAGGGGTCATCGCACATGCGGTCTTACTGGTGAGGCCATCCCTTCCAGGGATCTTAGCCAGGGGAGGTTAATTACTAGGACCCCATGAGAGGCCCCTCCCATCCTGGTCTTAGCCGTAAGAAAGGGTCATCCTACTTGGGGTCTTAGCCGGGTGAGGCTATCCCCTTCGGGGTCTTAGCCGGAGGAGCTTAATTACTAAGACCCCCATGAGGAGGCCCCTCCCATCTGGGGTCTTAGCCGGGTGAGCCATCCCCTCCGGGGTCTTAGCTGGAGGAGGTTAATTACTAGGACCCCTCATAAGGAGGCCCCTCCCATCCGGGGTCTTAGCCGAAAGGGGTCCTCCACCCGGGGTCTTATCCGGGTGAGGCCACCCCCTCCGGGATCTTAGCCGGATGAGGTTATTTACGAGGACCCCCATGAGATGGCCCCTCCCATCCGGGGCTTTTAGCCGGAAAGATGGAGTTTGTTGAGAAGAGCGCCCAAACAATCATTGACCTTGGCCATATATAGCCTTAACTTCATTCATCACATCAAAGTAGAAACGTGAAAGCACTTTTATGCATTATAATGAAAAAGCTTTACACTGGGCTAAAACACAATGAAATGTAAATAAATGTTTAACGCCTCAAGGAAATAAATCGAAAATAATCAAATACGAAAATCCCGGGGGGTCTAGGGAGAGTTGTTGCCTATGGTCGCGTGTAGGGATGGCAATGGGACCGGTCAAAATCCGCCCCCGCATCAAACTACGGAATAAAGGCTTCAGTGAGCTTATCCATCCCGGAGATCGACTCCACCGGGGAGCCGATTGAACCACATCAACGCCCGCTTGGTTAGAGTAGTACTAAAAACCTTGCAAAAGATGAGGCATCCGTCATGTCATAGAGATCCACCTTGGCATAGAATTTGTCCAAGTGTTCTCGGGTCTCCACCCATCATACTCCCAGGGAGGTTAGAGGTCTTGATTTCTCATGGCAATGGTTCAAATAAAACCGCAGCCGCTAACGGGCTCCTCTTCATCAATATAGTGGCTCACAAGTTGGCTTGGCTGCACTGCTTGAGATTCTTCAACAGACGGTGGTTCTTCATGATTCTGATTCTCTTCGTGACCTTCTTCTCTCTCATCCTGATCATCCCGATCAGGGTCTTCTTGATGGGTGGAGCATGCGGTGGTCTTTCCCGCAAAGATTCTGGCCGCGGATTGATGCCTTAAAGCATTCGGTAGGTTTATCCATGAGAGCCTGGAGGGCTTCCTAGACAAATGGATTTCTTCAGCGGGCGGAGCCCCCAAGGAGGACGGGGCGTCATCCCTCTTGCAAACGGAGGAGGGGGCAGCACTCCTCCAGGAGGAGGAGGGCTGGTTCCCCATCTTCCCGGTGGTCGTTCTTCTTGTTGGTCTCCGACGCCTCGGCCTGCAGCTTGAGATCCGACTTCACGTGCTTACGATCAAGTTTGCATCTTCGTGCACTTCGAATTTTTCCACAAATGGCATCAAAATGATCCGCTTGTTAGCAAATCACTCAAGTCAACTAGGTTGCCAAAATCTTCTTCCGAGGGGGAAGTCTTCATGTCACTCCTCTTCCCAAAGGGGAACTCTTCTCATCTTCTTTCCTCGAGCCGCTAAATCATTCGATTGGGAACTTGCCTATACATAAACGCAAAAGTTAGAGGGCCCCGGGGTTATCCGGGGAGGCCCCTCCGACGCTCAAGTCAACACGGTGAACGAGAGAAATAACAAGAAACGAATCGTAAAATAATGCGTATGAGAATAATGAATTAATTCACTTATAGATAATATGAGAGACCTTTTTACACTTGGGAGATGGGCCCGTGGGCCGTGTAGGAGAGATTCGCCATGGACCACCCACGTAGGAGAAATCGGTCGATGGGCCAAACCCGAACTCCTTTGGGCGAGTTTAATTATTAAGAGCCTATTAGGCAATTAATATTAAATTAACATATATAAAATGAATTATATATTTATTAATAAAATACCGTTTTGTCCCAACAGACATATGTACAACACTTACCATATTAAATACCCAAACTTATGTTTGATTTACACTTCAAAACTGAAATGGTAAGTGTTGTATACATGTCAAACATCCGTGCGGTCAAATATGAGATGAAATACAATTTTGGAATATAAGATCCCATCCGTTTCAAATGATAGAATTTGAACCCAATTTTCGAAGTAATAACATTATCATTTTTTTTTCTTTCTAAAATTTACTATTTAAAACCTAGAAATTATATTTATCCATATTCTTAAAACAGATTTCCCATTTACTTTTATTTTTAATGCATTTCAATTAAAGTTAGGGAAAAACAAAGACAAAAACTTATATGAGACCGTCTCACGATTTAAACGTGAGACAGGCCACATATCCGAACTCATCTTAAAAAGGCGGTGACACTCATAGACGGAGCTATGTTACCCAATGTGGGGGCACGTGCCCCACAATATTTTTTTCCTTCTTTTATTTGTTTTTTATTATTTATTTTTGATATTTAAATTTAATTAGGTGAAAAGAAGAAAATTATCTATTTTTTAAAACAATGTGTGCATTTTTAACTATATAGTAACTAGGTTATTAGAAACAAAAAAATAAAATGCGCCCTACTAATTGTTTTTTATGTAGTTTATAATTGTATTTATTTTGTGGCCCCTTTCTATAAAGTTTCTGGATCCATACCTGGTGGCACTTGGAGGTTATGAGGAAATTAGATGATAGGCTTGGAAAAACAGAAAAGGGCGAAAGAACCATATGCTTCTTCTTCTCCCATCTCTCTCTCTCTCTCAAAAGAAACACGATCTGGTGAGTGCTATAGGATGCCTCTCTTAGTTTTTAAGGTTTTCGTGTATTTTTTTCGGCACCACCTCCACGCATAGGGGATGCCGGTGCGATGGAGCTCCTGTGTGTAACTTAGATGGGACTTCTGGGCTTGGGTATTGGGCTGAGGATGAAGGCTAGGAGGAAGAGAGGGCTTCGACTCAGACTCAGGTGATGAGGCGGTCGGTGGTGGCTTTAAGGCACCACAGGGATGTGAAACCCAGTTGAATACCAGATTTAAGTGTAGTGGATGGTGGACTCATAAATTAGAGTATTCAACTTTTCTGAAGTTAAGAGCTTGAATAATTCTGATTTTCAAGCATTTGAAACTATAAAATATTATTTCTCGCTTCTCCTCTTCCGTTACTCTGTTCTTTTCTTCTACAAGTCCCCATAGTTCATGTATGTTAGAGTTTATTTACAAACAAAAATAATATCATTTGGAATAAGATTTTTCGGTTCATGCTTATTCACAGTTTTTTATATGAAATTACCAGAACTCACGCTTAAGCGATTTATGACTCTTTCATGTGTTATGTCCTTTGAAATCCAATATAATTGATATTTCTTTGGCATATGTGAACACTTCAAAGCTGGTTTTAATAAAAATACCATGGTCAATGGTGCAATGCATTGCATTCATAGAGAACATTGACATAAAGATGGTTTTCCACATGTTATTGGTAAAAATATTATAACACGTTTAAATGAAAAATATTACATGTTAAATTGAAAAATATTACACGTTTAAGTAAAAAGTGTTACGTGTTGAATTGAAAAGTATTATAAATTAAACTTAAAAGTATTTCATATTTAAGTTAAAAAGTATTATATTTTAAATTGAATAGTATCACATGTTAAATTAAAAAATATTACAATTTTAGTTATATAAAATCCTGTTTAGAGTATTGTATTTTGTTATAAAAAGTATCACTTGTGTTCTAAAAAGTATATGTTTTCAAAATAACAAAATTGTATTAAAAAAAAAGTATACTTATTTATGTGGAGTCATTGTCCATCTATACAGCATTATATTAACAAACTGTATCACTTTTTTTTTTCTTTTTTTTTTATCAAGAGTATTACATTTTTCTAATGAAAGTATTACTTGTCTCAATAGTATTAATTTTTTATCAAAAAGTGTTTCCGCGCTAATTTTAGCAGCCCATTAACTTTTTAATGACCCACAGTGGTCTCACAAGGACCTCCTCAAAAAAAAGTCCATCTTTAGACCTGTAGATGCCGTTTTTTATATTCTGTCAATTTAAAATGATTAGGACTCACAAAAATAACATTATTTTGTTTTTCTATTCACTTATTATTGAAGTGAAATCAATAGTATAATGGGAGTCACATCCGAATAGTTTTTTCCTAATATAATTTGATTGATGAAGCTAAAAATAAATATAAATCCATTATATCTTTTATACTAAAATACTATTGTCAAATAAAAACATTTTTACCACGAAATACATTTTCTAAAAATTACATCTTTATATATGTATTAATTCACAAACCAAATATACTTTTATTACCATACTTTTATAGTCAACTTTTCCATCTGACTAACTAAGCACTTTTGTCTTTTCCTTAACACCATTTACCAAGTGAAACTATTTTCTATTGTAAATTAGCTTAAAATATAAAACACTAACGGTGTAGGATTAGTCGATGCTACCCAACTTGGGTAGCTACCCAAAAATTCTATACCTTGGATCAACACACATTCATGTGGATGTATGTGTGTATGTGTCGATCCAACGACATGTAACCCACTTAGCCTACCTGCCGTGAGAAAGATCTACTTGCCCAACGGTGTATTTGTTTAATTTCGATCAATCATATTTTCTTTCCAACTCTTTCGATTCCTAAATCACCATCCAAACATACATTATGTTATACATTACATTTCTCTACTAATACACACATTTCCCAATACATCATACCAAACAACTCTTCCACCATAAACTTCCCGATTCCCCTCAATCCCTAAACAAATAAGCCCTAACCGAATTTCTTTGCTTAAAATCAATTTATTTACAAAAGACCCGGCCATGTTGTAATAAGCCCAAATCTATTATAATGATTTCGACTTACCCATTCCGCATAGTTGTTGGCCCAAATATGTGAATTTCTGATTGAGTTTGACTTTGTGCATTTATTTGGATCATATCGGACTATCCTAGCATCATTTACATGGGCTCGTTGGATTTCTGATTGAATTTTCTGTTTCATGGTCACTATTAGATAGCCCAAGTGTTGGGGTTATATATATATATATATATATATATATATATATATATATATATTTTAAAAATATGTCATTAAATAAATTGCCTTGACCAATTTGGCCCTATATATTTTACCCTTTTTTTATAATAATAATCTGTTTACAATGTATATTAATTTGTTTACAACGTCATTGCTTAAGTATATAAGTTACCTTTTTTTATAAAGAAAAACTGAAATTTTATTGATTGGCAACTGTAATTTTATTTAGAGATATGGTCTTATATAAGACGTACAAAACACAAAAGCATGTCTTTTTTATAGGTTTGGATTACCGTATGAATTCTATTTATATATAAGATTCCTCTTACATATTATGTCTATGAGATTGTCTCATACACGTTTTTTTTTATTTCTATTTTATTTATGTATGTATGTTGTCTTTTGAAACACAATTATTTGATCTAATCGCATACCTAACATGATGCACTCAAATATATATATGGATACCTCCTTGTTCCTCTCTCTCTTGTCTTCTTCATTGTTTAATAACTCACTTTCTCTTAGTTCAACCATAAAACTATCGATCCCTCTTATGGAGGCTACGGATCAACTGGAAGAAATCTAGACATAGCAAAAAAAATCCGTTACAATTACAAGTTTCGACAACAAATAATTCATGATCCGAATTCGCCCACCATCTTATCCACAACCCTTAAGAATATTCAAGAAGAAGATTTTGCAGTAGGAAGCATTGTCCCTCTTCTGAATGGTGGCAAGCAACAGACCCTTAGTGATATCAGCTTGTCTGACGACGAAATGAGAAATATCAACGGTGAGTTTGTTTCCAGGAAGGAGATCGATCGATGTTCTTTAAAAACCTGTTATGCCCGCCCATAACTTAGGAAAATGGGTTTGTATAAATTTTCGCCATAAAGATTTTTGTATGAATTGAGAAGAAATCAGTGAATTCGATTAGAAGAGAGTTCGACATTCAAAATGATTTTACTCCTAAAAAGGAGGCGAGCGGAGTTTAGGCAGATAAACTTGTGGGCTTAGGATGGTAATGAAGAAGACGATGATTGATTTAATTTTTGTGTGTATTTTTGTGTTTTTAATCTTATTCATGTATAATTCTTTTAGCTTTATTTATGATTATTAATGTGTCAATTGGTATTTTTATTGAATTATTAAACTAGATACATTGGAATTAAATTGTTCTAGTTATTCTATGCATGAGTAAGTAAAATTCATGTATGAGACTTTTGGTTTTGTGCATGAATGAGGATAGTTATGAAATTAAATATTGATGCATGAATTAAGTGTATATTCACTTAGGGTATCACATATAAATACACTTGTTATAGAGTTATTTGGAACAAGTGAGGAAAGTGATAATAAAATAGTATAAGTTTTTCCTCTATTCTCTTGTGTGTGTGTGTGTGTTATTTGTAATATATGCTCTCCAATTTCTAACAAATTGGTATCAAAAGCCACTTGTGTTTGGAGACCAAAGCTTGAAGAAAAATGTCAAACGGAAAACCATGTGTAGTTCCATCACTCAACAAAGAAAATTATGATAATTGGTGTATTAGAATGAAAGCCTTGCTTGGAGCCTATGACGTATGGACCCTATGGAGAAAGGTGTTGAAGGAGATGACACAATCGCCAAGAAGAAAGACCAAAAGGCGCTCACACTCATCCATCAAAGTTTGGATAAGAAGATGTTCGAGAAAGTTGTTGCGGTAACTACCTCCAAGCAAGCATGGGAAATTCTTCAAGCCTCTTTTAAAGGAGTTGACAAAGTAAAAAAATGTGCGTCTTCAAAAATTAAGAGGTGAGTTTGAATCTCTATACATGAAGGATTCTGAGTCTATTTCGGATTACATTTCAAGAGTTTTGGCTATTACCAATCAAATGAAGAGATACGGAGATGATATGAAGGATGATAGAATTGTTGGCAAAATTTTGAGATCTTTGGATCCAAAACTTAATTATGTTGTTGTTTCCATTTAAGAGTCCAAAAACTTGGACACCATGACCATTGATGAACTTGCCAGATCTTTGTAAGCTCATGAAGAAAGATTGAAGAAACCTGTTCAAGAATCAGCAGAGCATGCTTTGAAAGCAAAGATATCATTGAAAGGGAAAGAGACAAATCAAGGCACGTCCCAAAGAGGTCAAGAAAGTGGAGGATTTTGTAGACAAAGCCAATGTAGAGGTCGTGGTCATGGAAGAAGTGGACGGGGTGACAAATACACCTCAAACAATGACACAAGCCAAAATTTAATCAAGGAAGAGACCGTAGACAAGGTAGAGGTCCGAGAGATGGAAGATATAGGCCAAATCAACCAAGGTATGACAAATCAAAAATTGAGTGTTATAATTGTCATCGCTTTGGTTGTTATGCTTGGCAATGTAGAAGTAACATAGATGAGACAAGTAATTTTGTGGAGATCAATTATAAATAAGATGTAGATCCCACTTTGCTTCTTTCTTGCAAAAATAATCAAGATGATAAAGGAAACAATGGTATCTTGACTTGGTGCAAGTAGTCACATTTGTCGAAACAAAGATTTGTTCGTGAAACTTGATGAATCAATCGATGGTGATATAACTTTGGAGATTCTTCAAAAGTTCAAGTCAAAGGAAATGTATAATTTTGATTCGGTCGAAAGATGGAAGCCATCAATTTATTTCTAATGTTTTCAATGTCCCGGCTATGAAAAGTAACATTTTGAGTTTGGGACAATTGTTGGAGAAACATTATGATGTACACTTGCAAAATTAAAGTTTGACCATGCAAGATGAAAATGGGAGATTGTTGACCAAGGTACCTATGACGAAGAATAGATTGTTTTTTCTTAACATTCAAAATGATGTCCCTATATACTTAAAATCTTATTTTAAGGATGCATCTTAGCTATGGCACTTGAGGCTTGACACTTGAACTTTGGTGGCCTCAAAATGATGAGCAAACAAAGAATGGTGAAAGGATTGCCTTCCATAAATCATCCAAATCAACTTTGTGAAAGATGTCTTTATAGCAAGCAAGCTAGAAAGAATTTCCCGAAGTAGTCTATGTCTAAGGCTCAATTTCCATTGGAGTTGATACACTTGGACATTTGTGGACCTATCAAGTCATCCTCACTTGGTAAGAATAATTATTTTGTACTTTTTATTGATGACTATTCTCGAAAACTTGGTTGTACTTTTTGAAGGAAAAATCGAAGTGTTTGAAACCTTCAAAAAGTTCAAGGCGATGGTGAAAAACAAAGTGGTTACCAAACAAAAGCACTTCGGTCTGACACATGTGGTGAATTCACTTCAAATGAATTCAAAAATTTCTGTGAGAAAATGGGTATTCATCGTCCCATGACAACTCCATATTCACCACAATGTAACGCATGGCCGAGTGAAAGAATCGGACTATTCTTAACATAGCGAGGAGTATGTTGAAAAGCAAAAATATGCCGAAGGAATTTTGGGCCGAAGCTGTTTCTTATACAATCTACTTGATGAACAAATGTTACACTAAAAGTGTGCATGGAAAAACACCTCAAGAAGTCTAAAATGTCTATAAGCCGATTGTTTCACACTTGCGGGTTTTTAGAAGCATAACCTACACACATGTTCCCGATGAGAAAAGAATCAAACTTGATAATAAGAGTGCTAAATATATCTTCAAAGCTATGATCAAAGTTCCAAAGGGCTACAAGTTGTACAATCCGAACAATGAAATTTTTCGTGATAAGTTGAGATGTCGAGTTCGATGAAGAAGGTGTTCGAATGGAATGATAAAAAAATGAACAATATAGTCCATTTTTTGATGATGAAGAAGAAAAACCCGGCTCAACCTACTATACTACCATCAACGCCACAACCACAAAATGCTCAAGTTAATGATGCAAGTTCGAGTGAAGGTCCTCGAAAATTTTGAGGCATGGGTGAAATATATGATGCCACCGAAGAAGTAAGAAATTTGAGTGATTTTACTCAATTTTGTTTATTTACGGATTCCGAGCCTGTGAGTCATGATGATCTTTGCTCGTGATGAAAAATGGAGAAATACCATGAATGAAGAAATAAAAGCGATCGAGAAAAATGATACGTGGGAGCTAGCTATGTGAAATGGGTGTACAAAATAAAAAGAAGGGATAATTACAAAAAGTACCTGAGGTTTGACCTAATTACAAAAAAACCCACTAACTTTAAAACTTACAAAAAGTACTCGACGTTTGAAATATATTTCAAAATCCCTCTTCATATTTGTAAAATCATTGCAAATTACCCCTTAATTTTAACACTAAATCAAACCTCGGGGTATTTTTTGTAAGTTTTAAAGTTAGTGGTTTTTTTGTAATTAGGTCAAACCTCAGTGGGTACTTTTTATTATTATCCCTAAAAAGAAATACAAAAGATGAGAGAGAAAAATATAAAGCCAAATTAGTGGCCACAGGGTACAAGCTTGGTGGCATTGACTATGATGAGATATTCACACCCGTTGCTCATCTTGAAACTATACGATTGATCATTTCCATTGCAGCCCAAAATCATCAGAAAATTCACCAGTCAGACGTGAAGTCCACTTTCTTGAATGTAATTTTGGAGGAGGAAGTCTATATTGATCAACCTTCGGGCTATGTGGTAAATAGTCAAGAAGATAAAGCCTTGAAATTGAAAAGGACTCTTTACGGACTAAAACAAGCTCCTCGTGCATGGAATAGCCAAATTGATCGCTATTTTCAAGAAAATGGTTTTTCAAAATGTCCACATGAACATGCTCTCTATGTAAAAATGAACGAAAATGGTGATATGTTACTTGTTTGTTCGTATGTGGGTGATTTGATTTTTATAGGAAATAATCCGAAGATGTTTGATGATTTCAAGAGAGCAATGGAAAAGGAATTTGAGATGAATGACATTAGCTTAATGTCTTATTATCTTGTGATTGAAGTAAAACAACGAGATGATGGAATTTTTTTATCTCAAGAAGGATATGCCAAATAAATTCTCAAGAAGTTTGAGATGGAGAATTGCAAGTTGGTGAGCACCCCTGTGGAATGTGGAGCAAAAATGTACTTCCATGAAGATGGTGAGAAAATTAATTCCACATACTTTAAAAGTCTTGTTGGAAGCTTGAGGTATCTAACTTGTACGAGACCGAATATTCTTTTTGGTGTTGGACTTGTAAGTCATCACATGGAGGTTCCTACTACATCACATTTAAAAGTTTCTAAAAGAATACTTCAGCACATTAAAGGTACAGTTGATCATGGAATTTTCTATACCTCCTCTCACAATTTCAAGCTTGTGGGCTATTGTGATAGTGATTGGGCGGTGATGTTGATAGTCGCAAAAAGTAAAACTTGGTTTGTTTTCTTTATAGAAATTCAACATTCACTTGGAACTCTAAGCGGTGATTGTGACACTTTCTACTTGACGACGGAGTATGTTGCAGCGACTTCTTGTGTTTATCACGCTATTTGATTGAGAAGTTTGCAGAAAGAACTTAATTTATCACAAGAAGATCCGACGGATATTTATGTGGATAATAAGTCTTCTATTGTGTTGGCGAAGAACCCGATGTTTCATGGCGGGTATAAAACACATTGATACGAAGTATCATTTTATTCGAGAGCACATATCCAAGAAATAAGTGAAGCTTGAGTTAGTGAGGTCACAAGACCAAATTGCGATATCTTCACAAAGCCCTTGAAGTTTGATGTTTTCAATAAGTTACGATTTTCTCTTGGAGTAATGAATCTAGCTTAAGGAGGAGTGTTGAATTATTGAACTAGATATATTGAAGTTAAATTGCTCTAGTATATTCGATACATGAATAAGTGAAATTCATGTATGAGACTTTTGGTTTTGTGCATGAATGAGGATAGGTGAATGTATGAAATTAAATATTAATGCATGAATTAAGTGTATGTTTATTTTGGGTATCACCTATAAATACCCTTATTATGGAGTCATTTGGAACAAGTGAGGAAAGTGATAATAAAATAATATAAGTTTCCCCCTCTATTCTTTTGTGTGTGACTTATTTGTAATATATGCTCTCCAATTTCTAACAATTTTATGATTAGAAAAATTTATTTGTTTTTATGAGTAATTTTTGTTGATAATGGTATGTGTTATAAATATCGAGTTTATTCTTATTTTTCACACTATTAGGTATATATTTTTGGAGTTGATAAGACTAGTTATCGTAGGATTCTAAACCACTTTTTCCTTTCTTAAACTTGAAACTTCTTGTTAGAAGTCCAGTAATAAATGTCTTTTATGCACATTATACTTATTTATTTGAGTAGGATTTAAGTTATTTTATTGTTAGTTTCATAGGTTATTGTCTATACATGGTTCATATTACGGTGAGATGTTCTTATTGGTGTAGATTGATCATTTGGAGCTATTTTTCGTGAATTTCAAGCTATGGATTCATGTCAAAATATATTCCAGGATTTATGGATGCAAAAACGCCGAAATTCCAATCCAAACGCGTAATTTGGGGCTTTTTTGGACCGAATACAACTAGGGGTGTGTGCTGCACAACACGCCCGTGTTAAAAAGAGCCAAAATAGAGCAAAAATAAGGCCATGTCGTACAGAACATGACCAGGCCGTATTTTTTAGCACAACCATGCTTTAGAAGCTCCTAAAATGTCGTATTAAACACGATGAGGCCGTGTTTTTTAGGGTATTTTGGGAAAGCACTTCAACGAAGCCTTTTGACAATTCTTATACACCTTTAACACCTAATTTTGATCCAAAATGTCTACTTCCCACCAACAATTTTACATAAAATAATCACTCAATAATCCAACTAATAAGGTGGAGAATTAAATTACCAAAAGATGTCATTATTAATGAATACTTTCATCAAAGTAATACCAATAAAAGCCCAAGGATGAGGTTGAGAAAGAGGTAAGATTTTAAAGTGAGATTAGAGATAAGAGAAACATATATTTTGCGGAGGGAGAGAGTTAGAAGGTCTTGAAGAATGAGACTTGGATCACAATGAAGAGGGGCTAAGTCATAAAGCTTGAAGATCGCTCGGAGAGAAAGATGAACACCACCACTTCATCATCATACATCTATCAAGGAGTCTTGTGTTGGTTTTGAAAGTTTTAACTTCAAGTATTCATGTCGATTTTGAGAGAAGCTTCTTGTTTAATTGTTGTTTTCATTTTCAAATCCATCATGAGCTAAACCGCTAGTGTTTGAATACGATACACCCTAAAACTTATTTGTGTTTATTGGTTTGGATGTTTTAATATTCTTTCTTATGCTTTTGTGCAATTCGCTTATGTTATGCTTGTTTATTCGAATCGCCAATTTATGGTGGGATTGGCCAATATAAGTAAAAGAAGTTGCATGTAATCCTAGATATAAGACGATATAAATCTTCCGAATTAGGGTCAAACCTAATATGGGAATTCATAAACTGCTAATGCAATCTTGGGGGTTTTAACTAGAAAGAGATTATGGTTAATCAACTTTTGTTAAAAGGTTATTCACCTTGACAAAGGTTTAACTTAATTTAGGAATTCCTACGGTACATGAAGCATGCAAGCATGTCGGGGATGATTAGAAATTAAGGGTTCATTGTTGTATTTGGTTTGGTAAAATCATAAAGTCGATTCTATGGGGATTCACATTCATGCGTGTTTATATACATCGTCTTCCAATATGAGTGAGTCGATATCTTTCCTGTTCTTAGTTGTCTCTTCAACTTCTATTTGCTTTCATTTTATTTTTATTGCACAACAACTATTCTTTGAGTTTTTAAAGCTAAATAAGAAAGTATGGTAATTACTAGTAATCGTAGTTCTCGTGGGAATGACATTCGATACTCGCTTAGCGTTTTATAAATGGTAGGTGCACTTGCCTAGATCGATTTTAGTAGTAGCTTATGAGCCATCATCTGATTTAATTCAATTCTCTAAAAACGAAAAATAAACAAAAGTAGTTGTCCGTACATCTTTTTGGGAGAATATGAAGGATATGAATTTCTTTGGCCTACATGTAGGGGTAGCCGTTGTTCAAGAGTTGTTGGTTCTAGTACCAAAATCATATGTTCTAGTTCTTCCAAAATGAGAAATCGTAACTTAAGTAGGAACCTCACAATTCCGATTTCAAAACCGAATCGACGATTCTCGGTTCCAAATCGGAACACGATTCCGACATAGTTTTGATCTCGGTTAAAACTACAACCATTTCTATTTTTTCTCTTTTGATAATTTTTGAATTTTTCCTTGAATTTTTTTTTATCAATTTCAATTACAAAAAAAAAAAGAAAGAAAAGGAATTGGACTTAATATCCATACTAATATTAAATTTTTGGAGTTAATATTAATAATAATACTAAGCCGCCACGTATCATCTTAGGATACGAGAAATCAAAGTTCACGAAGCTCATTTACAATATTTGGCTTAAGATGTGTCTCATGCGGTTATGAATATAAAACATCATAATAAATATTTAACATTTTTCTGCATATTGTTACCCCCAAAAAATAAAAGTCATCAGTTTTAACCTTGAAACCGACAATTTTAATCATCGGTTCCATCCCGATTTCACTGACGGTTTGAACCAACAATTAAAATCATCGGTTCCATGATTTTTGAGGCCAATGAAGTGAAGCCGATACACGGTTCGGTTTCCCAGAACCATTGACAATGGTATCTATTCGGTTTGCAATCCAGGTTTCGGTTTCATTTTTCCCCTAGCTATATGTGAGTATGTTGTGAGTGAATATTTAAAATTCGTAAGTACATTATAAATTGATAGTGATGTTTAAAGTTTGAACAATATGCATGTCTTTTCAAATCATGGTCGAATTTTTATTTGGAAGAAAAAGAGAAGGGAGCTTGTTCGTGTTATAGAAGGTAAGCATGTTGCGAATTGCATTGGGTCTCATCCGTATGCTACAGTACTATCCATTAGTTAAATGCAACATGACATAAAATTATGGATTCGAAAGCCACTCTACCCACTAATGATATTCAAGAGGTATGTGATTGTTATCAATATAATTAATTTTACCATTTTGTCTAGTGTTGGGTGAATAATCGATTCTAACCTAGAGACTGAAGAAACTTATAATACTTTACGTACTTAGAATGTCAGTTTGGAAGATCTTTCATCCAGTTGTTGGAAAATATAATCTTCTATAAAGTATGCAAAAACTTAATAGTTTGAGAAGTTATTAAAAGTCAACACCCACTCAATACTAACAACAAATGAGTGGGGTTAAGGCAAATTTTTCAAAAGCTTAGTGTCTTAGTTACTCAAATATTGTGATCTAGATAAATATATGTAAATTCTTAAACACTATTTGTATGGCCCTTGTTGAAGGATTTCAAGGCCAGATGGCTTATAAATTGACCGACCTTAAGATCCTTTTTTTCTTTTTCTTTTTAAATTTGTAGTTGTTTTCAGCGCAAAGGTCAAATAAAAGCTCTTCTCATAGTGATGGAGAGCTTTCGGGTGTGGGAAGGGATCTGTTGGATTACTTATGAGACTTCACATCAACGTTCATGATATAGACACCTTTGATAATGATATGACATTGTACTTGACGACTATGATCTTAACGATTTCGTTGATTGAACAAAATAATTATTTGCAATATTCACCCAATCACTTTATCTACACAAGACCACTTCATTAAACAAAATACTTATTTGCACGATTATCAAAACTTTATAATTATTAAGATCAAATTACACTACATTAATTCTCAAGGTATGAAATCATTCTGAAGTTTGCATGTAGAATCTCCTTCAACTTACGCCTCAATATTCACGGGCCCCAAGCAACTTTAACATGCAATTTAATTTCTATTTGAATGCTTATGTATGATCGTGATAATTGATGATGGAATAAGGTGATATTGATTGAAAAGAGTGAAAACTTTGACGAAAAATTGCTACCCTTTTGTTATGAGCTCTCAGCCACTCCAAGGAAAAAAAAATAAAAAGATTTTGTTTTGTTCTCAAGTGAAAATGAACGAATGAGCATTGGTGGTATTTCACCACTTATTTATAGATAAAGTGTGGGCTTCAACTTGACTTTAGAATTTGCTCATAAATTGGCTTGGGTTACATGTTAATGGGTTGAAAATGAAAAGGGAATTAGGCTTATTTCAAAAGAAACATTTACTATTTGTTGGGGCATTCTTTCATGAAATACAATGATTAAATTATTTGGCTCATATGTTTGGTCTTTTAGTAGTCTTACATAAAAATTAGATTGTGCTAACTAAAAAGATAAGAAACTAGATTATTTTTGTGCTTAAAAGTAGTAAAATCAGACTCCTCATGAGGTAGTTAAAATGATAAATGAATTCGTTTAGTGGGTCCAAGAAAGAAGCATGAGTAAACAATTGAGTTTGAATATAATTAATAAATGAGTATAATTATCTTTATTTATTCGACATGTGCTAGTAATATTTTTTATACTTAATTTAATGATGTAAATAAGTATTTTGATTTAATACAAATTAGTCAATTGAAGTGGGAATTAAATTGGTTTGGTGCTTGAGTTATCGTTATGAAATTTAGAGGTTGTAAGCACGTACTAGATTGATATTAGTTGATTAGATTAAACTTGATCGATTATTCAGAGATACTAGAATTGAGTCGTCGATATGATTTATATAGCTTCTGATTTGATAAAATAAAGTAGTTTTATGCGCGGTTAATTAACTTAAGTTTGTGAAATTATTATTTTGGAACTTTAGAGATGGGAGATAAGTATTTGAACAAAATAACTTGTTTAAGAGGTATTAGAATTTGGAGATGATGATTAATAAAGGCTCATTTTGTGAAGCCCCGATTTTTCCGAGCTTATAATTGATCCTTATTGTCATTTATACATTTGATCGACTATTTTACGCGTCATTTTGATGGGTAATTATTAATAATATATACATTTTGTACTTTATTTCATTTTATTTAATTACTTGTGATCATGATCATCATTAATTCTATTTTGCATTTATGATCACTTGATTGATCATTATTACTATTTTTGTACTTATTAGTCACCTTAGAATTTTAAGAGACTATTTATTTTAGAGACTTTACCTTATAAAATTAAGATTTTGATTTAGATTAAGTGATCATGAGACTTATAAGTGATCAAGGAAATCACCAATTATTTTGGAGATTGATATATTTCATCTATTATCATCAAATTTGGGACAAAAAAATATATGGAACTACCATAATGCCCTCATAGTGGACGCCAACATGGAAATTTTGGAGTAAAAATATCATCCAACTCTTGTACACCTACACCTTATATTAGTCATCTTGTGTATAAATATACCATTAATTCAAACATTATACACACCATCTCTTACATTACTTCTTTAATATTATTTTTGCCAACATGTTGGAAGTCTTCCAACATTCCATTCAAACCATGTCTTGCCCATACCTTTGACCTTCAAATTGTCTCCCATGCAAGAGGCAAAATGCAAGACACAAAATTGAACAAAAATTCCTCTCTCCCCCATGGTGGGACGGCCAATATGGCCATTTCTACACAAAATTTTCATTTTTTTCACTAACACATTCATCTCCTACACAAAATCCTCCTCCTTCTCTCTAAACTCCCAACTTCTCTCTACTCTTCTTCTCACTTTCTTCTTCAACACTTAGAAAATTTTCAAGATTTTTCCTCCTTATTCTTCAAAAAATTCGAACACACCTATACTACAAGGTAAGAAATTTTATCTTCAATCCATTTTTGATATCACATAGTTCATCTCTTCCACCTTCTTAACTTAAGTTTGAATTTGATTTGGAGGTACATTTAGAAGACCATTTGAAGATTAGAGTTTGACATCATCTTGAAGAAGGACTTCAAAACTTGAAGAAGAACTAGTAGAGAATTTGAACTACAAGGTAAGAATTGAGTACTTAGACCGCTTCTTTCCTATTCTTTCTATTTTTTTCAAATTTTAACACCCCTTTTTCATTTTTGAGAAATAGGGGCTGACCTTAGGTGATTTTGGAGTTGAACCAAAATTTCCAATTTTAAAGCTTCAACTAGTCTCCAAACACCTACTACACAAGGTAAAGTGTAGTCCTTCTCATTTTCTTATCTCCTTCTTTTTCTCCTTAATTTTTTTCTCATTTTTCTAACTTCAAATTTTTGATATTTCTTGACTTAGGGGCTGACCTAAGAAGCCTCATCCAAAAATTGTGAAATTTATCCTTTTATTTCACAATTTCTAATTTTAAGGTGGGTGGAAAAATATTTTCCAACTATTAGGTGTTTTATTAAAATGCATGTAGAAAATTTGATCATGAGCCTTGAGATATATATAATCTATGTATTGCATGTCAATTTTATGTATCAAGTCATGAAAATTCTCAAGAGTTGCTCAAAATTACTATTTATTGAATTTTAGGTGCATGCATGTGCAATTTAATGTTTTATTTGATAAATTCTTGTATGTATTGGACATGCATGTGTATGATCTTTAAAATCTATGTTTTGGATGACTTATAACCTGGACAAGTCGAGCATAATTGATTAAATTTCAATTTTGGACTTAAAAATGTAAAAATGGAAAGTTGGTGGACTAAATTGCAAGAAAATAAAAGTTAAAGGATCCCTCTGCAAATTTCGATTTTTGGGACTGTTCTCAGGTTCAAAAATGACTTTTGGACATTTTCATAAAGTTTTAAGAGTTTTAAGATAAATAAAATCAACCTTTAAAAGCCCAAGGACTAGATTGTAAAATTTTGAAAGTTTAAGGGCTACTTTGCAATTTTTAAAACTGCACCAGACCTAAACTTTAAATTTTGAAATTTTTACTCTTAAGGTACTGGGAATTACATATTTTAAAAGTATTCCAAAAATCCAAGTGGTTAGGGCTTGGAAAGCAATTTTACTAAAATAGAGGGACTAATGTGTAAAATACTAAACTTGAGGACCCAAATGAAATTACCAGGACTTATGCAGTCCATGCACCTGGAAATACTAACTTAACTATAACTTAATTATATTTTGGACCCAAGGTTCAAATTTCATAACAATTGGACCCTAAAAGCCTTAAAGGCAATTATTTCAAAATGGGACAAAAATGATATTCTCAAAAGTTAAAGGACCTACACTTATTTCTTTTAAAAACTGCTTTTGTCCCAATATCCCACTAACTTTAGTGATATTTTCCAACTAGAATCACATTAAAAGCCCTTCCGGTTTGTGAGTTCTGATTATTTTAAACTTAAGATCCGAATTAGCAATTTTTACAAATTTGGGGCCAATGTTAGAATTTTATAAAAACGCGACCCCAAAACTTTAAAAACCGGAATCTCTGAACAATTTAGAGAATTTAGGAACTGACCTCATAATTTTTCAAGGTCGGGATATTTATTTATTCAATTTTTTAACCCCAAAAGTGTTGTTTTTACAAAACGGGGCTAAATTACAATTTTTCTTTTATAAAGGACCTAACTCAAATTATTTTTTCTTTTATTAAAATAGCCCTGGACCCTCTGACTTGGAGATTTAATTAAAATATTTTGTTTTCCAAAAACCTTTGACTTATCGGATCAATTTGACCGATTAATACCCGATCATGGAGCGACTTCCTCGCCCTTGCGATTTTGAATCTATAACGGGACTTATGTTCCACCTAATCTTTCAAGATATCAAAGATTGCTTATCCTTCCGATGATCATCTTCATCCAAATACTCCACCAATGCCATAATTGCCACTCGCTTTTTAAAAATTTTCCTACGCTTCCCTGAATCAATAATACTGATTGCTGGTTGATGTCGTACTTGTATTTACTTTTCTGCCTGAGTCAACTTGGTGTGTCGAGCTCACGATCGGTCGGAATGGATACGTCGGGGATGGGAAGGCGGCTCGGCTGCTATTCCACTCTTCCGGCCCTATCGCCCTAATCCCGCAATCGAGGGACGGAGTTTGTCCAAGGAAGCGGGTTGTAGACTTGAGGTATAATCATGATTATGACAGATCCGAGCCTTGCAAGCTCCACTGTGGATTTTGTCTTTGCCTATGGAGCGATAAGGTGACCGGTCTTGGACCATCCTGCCTGGGGAGTTACAAGGAAGAACGAAGGAATCGCTGCCTGATCCACACGATTCTGGAGTTATCGGACCCGTTTGGTTGGCGCTACAAATTCCATACGCAACCGCTTACTTGTTTTGCATTGGTTGGCGCTACAAATCCGCAGACGCAACCATTAATTGCCGCTTGCATGGGATTGGCGTTACATTTCCGTACGCAATCCTACATGTCTTGACTGAATCACATAGTGCCTGTGTGACCATGAACTGTTTTCTCGAACTGTATAAGTATATTATTTAAATATATTTATCACGACGCTTGCGATCTGTGTGTGAATTCATGCATCATACTCACACATTTTCATATAATTTGTTTTCTCACATTAACTATATTGCGCCACACTTGCACACGATCACCCCATCCACCGAGATTTTGTCTCATCCCCACCTATTTTCTAAACTTAGATGAGGATTTTGTTGAAGATCTTTGAAACGGCCCTGGATTGAGACCTTGTACTCGCTTGTTGGATTTACTACTTCTTCTTGTTGTTGATTGGACTCTTTTCTTGTGTTGTTGTTGGACTCTTGTATTTCTTTCCATTAGGTTTGTAATCGAAGGGCGTAGGACCCTTTGACTTTAAGTTGTTGTATTTGGTTGATTTTCGGGTATGTAATTTAGATTGTGGATGGTTGTGGACTGTAAGTTATATTTGTACTTGTTACTTATTTCCACGCTATTTAGACTCTGTTTCATTGGGTTCTCGTTGATATTTATCTAGACTTGTTTGGTTATTGTATTTAAGTTGTGGATCGTCATCGCGTTCCGTTTGGGTCATGACATTAGAGTGGTATCGAGTTCGGCTAGTAAGATGGAAACTTGCACCGAGCCGACCCAGGATAGGACCTCGGTCCGTGTTTTGGGTAGTACGCGCGATTAAGTGTGAAATCAATTTCAAATTGGCATAGAACCGTCTTATTGATATTTGAACTAAGTTAGAACGCATATTTTGAGATTTCATAGTCATACTTGTTTTGACTTAGTTGATTCTTCGATTTCCCTTATTCGTTCTTTCCTTATTCTCTCCCTATCTTTCCTCTACCTTTGGTCGATCCGCCTTAGTTTTGTTTGATCAGGATGGAGCGCGCCGCCTTCATGGTGGGATGTTTTCCATGCCCTTTGCCGAGGGAATATTACCGCATCGATGATTCACCGCACCGGGAGAGTGATCGCGCGACCTCAGATAGCCGAGGAGCGCCCGGTAATGTAAGGACTCGACTCAAGACTTGGCGAAGAGCCAAGATGAAAAGAGCGAGTGACCACTGTCATCAAGGACCGCGACAACACCATAAGAGCGGGAGGACAAAATCGAGAATATCTGTGAGTACCTGGATAACATGCGAGAGAAGATGAAGAGGGCAAGTGACGGCCGCTTTAAATGGGAGATTGATGCCCGCCTCCCGCGACACCGTCGAGCGCTTGATGAGACCCTCATCAAGTAGATGTGATCATAGAGGACCTTACAGGCCCTAGCTCAGAGAGACGTCGACCGAGGTCGCTTTGGCGGCTAATGCTCGGCCATTGCCACCACCCGAGGTGGAGCCGCAGGATCGAGGAGGATCCCAAGGAGGATCCGTCGACATTCGAGAGCCCGAGGCACTCGAGGCGCTCCACACGATGAGGCTCGAGGATTCGAGCAAAGTGGTTGGACTTCGTGGATTGGTCCGAGGTCGAGGCGCCACCTCCCGACCCGCCCCGATTATGGACATAGCTGCGGCGACGATGATGACGATCTCACCGATTAGTTAGCTGATTGTTAGTTTGTACTTCTGTTGTTGTAGTCGCGTATTCCAGTGTTGTACCTTACTTTCTATTGTACTAGATTCTGTTGTATTTTGGTTCCGATGTATCTTGACTCAGTATTCTACTGTTGTACTATGGGTGTATTCAAGTTTTACGTTAATGGATATGCCTTTTGCTATTTATTCAAAAGATCTTGTGTTTGTTGTTACTTTCCCTGCGATATCACTTGCTTTACGCAAATAATTATTGTATTCATTTACTCGTGAATCGCAACTAACACTTCAAGATACAGAATGGCCGAACATCGAGGACGTGGGAGACCTCGTCGCGTTCCACGAGGGTTGATGATGTACCCAGGACCGGTACCCTCTCTCCGATTACCACCGCCTCCTCCACTTTGCAGGAGACAATTTGACCGCACAATCCTTACAAAGAAATACTAGTTTTCATGAGGCAATAGGCGAGCCTCAACCCCGTGCTCCCGAACCCGCCAGAGAGGCGAATGATCGCATGTTGGAGCGGAGCGGTTCGACCCACCAGCCTTCTTGGGAGAGCCGGACGATTTGAAGCGTAAGAATGGGTAGAAAAGTTGGAGAATATCTTCAATGCTCTCCAATACTAAGGACGAAAGCAGTAAAGTCACACTCGCCGTATTTCATCCGGAATCGGGCCGCTAGAGACAGTGGAGGGCGGTTGAAAGATGGGAACAGGACCGGGTAGTCGAACATGGGAAATTTCTTGGTGAGTTCAATGAACAAAGATATTCCAGTTGTGAAAGAAGCGCGCCGAGATGAATTCCACAGTTGAGGCAAGGGAACTGATCGTAGCTCAAGATGAGTCGAATTTCACCGATTGTCCAAGTATGCTGGGGACAATCAAGATCAAGAGGATAAGCTTTACAAGTTCACTCGAGGGTTGAAGCGGAACTTCGAAACAGCTTGCGATTCTTGGTTGAACCGACAACCTACTCATTGCGGAAAGCGCAGCTCTCCGCATTAGTCGGGATCAACCGTATTGGGACAGATTCAGCAGAGTAGGCCATCGAAACGATCTTAAGAGGACAATGGGACAACCATCTAAACCGCTGCTAAGTTTGAAGGGACGATTAACAAAACAGATAAAGAAAAGAGACCAAGATCAAGGAAAGTCGGGTCAAGTGTGTGCACATTGCCGTAAACGGGACATGCGCTAAGGATCATCGTTGGCGTAAACAAGGAAGGTGTTTGCGCTGTGTAGTAATGTCACCACCGCAAGATTGCAAGATTGCCGAAACGGCCGGGAGAAATGGCAGGGTAATCGGATGATGCGCTCGAGCTTTTGCACTAGCCGGACATGAGGCTCCGGGAGGCAACATATGTGGTGGAAGGTACGCTTCTAGTATCTAACCACTACGCTAAAATATTGTTCGACCCCTTGATCAACGCATTCATTTGTTGCACCGCATTTTGTACACAAACCGCATGCATGCATGGAACATATGCCTATATGTCAGAAGTGTCAACTCCTATGGGCGCAAGTCGATAACAAATATTATCTATAATGCATGCGAAGTTAAGATTGATGAGATAAATTTTTCTGCCGATTTGATCTTATTACCTATATCCGAATACGACGTGATATTGGGGATGAACTGAGTTATCGCACACCATGCACAAATGGACCGCCATAACAAGTCCATTAAGCTATGTGAACCAGGAAAACCCGAAGTGGAAATTTCGGGAAGGCACGAGTTAAGATTGCCCCAATCATTTCAAAGAATGAAAGCGAGGAAGCGATCACTAGAGGGCTCAAGGGTACTTGGCGTTTGTAATTAACAAACCCACGGTTGAGACACAAATTAACCAAGTACCTATAGTATCGAATACACGGATGTATTTCCACAAGAACTCACCACTATTCCTCCGGATAGGAAGTCGAGTTCACCATCGAGGTGTTGCCGAGGATTGCCCGATTGCGTAACACCGTATAGAATGGCTCTCTTGAGTTACAAGAGTTGAAAACGCAATTACAAAAGCGATGGATGTGGGATTTATCCGGCCAAGTATGTCTCCGTGGGGAGCACTGTGTTGTTCGTCAAAAAGAAGGATGGCACATTAAGACTATGTATAGATTATCGTGGTCTTAATAGCATGACCATCAAGAACAAATATCCTCCCGAGGATAGACGAACTATTTGATCAACTTCAAGGAGCACGGTGTACTCAAGTTTGACTTACTGAAAAGGATATTATCAATGAAGATCCGCGAAGGAGACATTTCCAAAGCGCATTTCAAACCCAATATGGACACTACGAGTTTGTAGTAATGCCTTTCGGTCCGATTTAATGCACCAAAGAATATTTATGGACGATGCATCGAGTCTTCCAACCTTATTTGGATCAATTCGTGGTGATATTCATTGATGACATACTCGTTTACTCTAAGTCAGAGAAGAGCACGAACGTCATCGAAAATCGTTTTGGAGACACTACGACGAGCATAAGTTGTATGCCAAATTCGGCAAGTGCGAATTTTGGCTTAGTGAAGTCGCGTTCTTGGGACACATAGTATCCGTCTTTGGGATTGCAAAGTAGATCCTTTGAAGGTACTGAGATAGTGGTTGAATGGAAACAACTCGAGTCTCAGAATTGGAAATCGGGAGTTTCCTAGACTATTTGTTTGGATATTATCGAAGATTTATCCAGGATTTCTCCAAGATAGCCGGACCACTCACTCGACTAACCCGAAGCAAGTCAAGTTTGAGTGGAATGACAAATGCGAGGCGAGTTTCCAAGAATGAAGAAATGACTTACTACAACTCCAATCTTAGCCCTTCCAAAGGGAAAAGAAAACTTTGTCGTCTATAGTGATGCATCAAAAGAAGGACTAGGAGCGAGTGCTTTTGCGGGAAGGAAAAGTTATCACTTATGCATCACGAAAGCTCAAGCCGTATGAGGCCAATTATCCAACGCATGACTTGGAATCGCGGCGATAGTGTTCGCGTTAAAGAAATGGAGACACTATCTCTACGCGGAGCAACATTCACGGTTTTCACGGACCATAAGAGCTTGAAGTACCTATTCTCCCGAGAAAGATCTCAATACGAGACAACGGAGATGGATAGAGTTGATTGAGGACTATCACTTTGATATTCAATACCATCCGGAAAGCTAACGTCAGAGGACACTCTGAGTAAAGACGAGTTTAGCCGGACTTATGATTCGAGAGTGGGAATCATTAGAAGAGCTAAGCAATTGGAATCGACGAGAACCAATACTCGATTTCATGTGCTAACATTTTGATTACACCCGATCAAAAAGAGATCAAAGAAGCACAAGAGAAAGATACACATCTTCAAAAACTAAAGGAGAAGATACTTAAAAGAGAAAGATCGTAATTCTCGGTACTGAAGATGGAGTTATCGATCTTCGAATCGAGTGTGTGTACCGAATGACGAGCATGATTAGGAATAAAATCTAGCAGAGGCACACCGTTCAAAATACACTATACATCCTGGAGGAAACAAGATGTATAAGGATTTGAAAAGGAGTTATTGGTGGGTAAACATGAAGAACCAAGTAAGCGAGAATTCGTTGCGAGATGTTTAACTTGTCAACGAGTAAAAGCGAACACCAACGACCATCGGTTTACTACAACCGTTGAGAATTCCTGAGTGGAAATGGGAACACATAATGATGGACTTCGTGACAGATCTACCAAAGACCGAGAGGAGGCCATGATGCTATTTGGGTGGTGGTAGACCGACTCACGAAAATCGCACACTTTTTACCCATCAAGAAAAGCGATAGCTTGCGAAACTTGCTTGATTTATATCAGAAATCATTCGACCGCATGGAGTACCGGGTCGATATAGTATCCAGAGACCCGAGGGTTGTCTCCAGATTTTGGAAGTGCTTGCACGAGGAATTGGGTACCTCGCTAAGTTTAAGACATCAAAGACATCCACAAACCGATGGGACGATCGAGCGAACAATTCAAACCCTTGAAGATATCTGCGAGCACGCACATTGGATTTTCAAGGAAGTTGGGATTCGCACTTACCATTAGCCGAGTTCGCCTACAATATTGCTTATTAGGCCACGATTGGAATGGCACCCTACGAGGCATTATATGGGCGAAAATGTAGATCCCCACTACATTTGGAAGATTGATGACCAATGGACTCGAAAAGAGAAACGAAGTCGCCTCGATTCCAAAGGTCGACTTAGTTCGGGAGGCCATGGAGAAGGTCAAGCGATCAAGGAGCGGATTCGCACAGCTCAAAGCCGCCAAAAGAGTTACGCGGACAAGAGAAGAAAGGATTTGGAATTTGAAGTCGGTGATGAAGTATTTCTCAGACTCTCACCACGGAAAGGATTGATCAATCCAAAGAAAGGAGGCAAGTTGAGTCCGAGATATATTGGACCTTACAAGATTTTACAGAGGATCGGGAAGTTAGCTTACCGACTCGAGTTACCAGCACCATATGCGGGAATGCACGATGTATTCCACGTGTCGAGACTGAAGAAGTATCAACCAGATCCCGAGCATATCATCACTCGAGATACTCCTCCTCTAATGGAAAATCTATCCTACACCGAGAGGCCGATCCGGATCATTGATCAGCAGATACGACAGTTGCGTAAGAGAAAAATCCCGATGGTTAAGGTAGTATGGCGAGAACCACAACCAAGACGAAGACGCAACGTGGGAAATGGGAAGATATAAGGAATCAATATCGAACTATTTCAAGAGAATTTGGGGACCAAATTCTTTTAAGGAGGGAAGGATGTGAAGCCCCGATTTTTCCGAGCTTATAATTGATCCTTATTGTCGTTTATACATTTGATCGACTATTTTACCGCGTCATTTTGATGGGTAATTATTAATAATATATACATTTTGTACTTTATTTCATTTTATTTAATTACTTGTGATCATGATCATCATTAATTCTATTTTGCATTTATGATCACTTGATTGATCATTATTACTATTTTTGTATTTATTAGTCACCTTAGAATTTTAAGAGACTATTTATTTTAGAGACTTTTACCTTATAGAATTAAGATTTTGATTTAGATTAAGTGATCATGAGACTTATAAGTGATCAAGGAAATCACCAATTATTTTGGAGATTGATATATTTCATCTATTATCATCAAATTTGAGACAAAAAAAAATATGGAATTACCATAATGCCCTCATAGTGGACGACCAACATGGAAATTTTGGAGTAAATATATCATCCAACTCTTGTACACCTACACCTTATATTAGTCATCTTGTGTATAATTATACCATTAATTCAAACATTATACACATCATCTCTTACATTACTTCTTTAATATTATTTTTGCCAACATGTTGGAAGTCTTCCAATATTCCATTCAAACCATGTCTTGCTCATACCTTTGACCTTCAAATTGTCTCCCATGCAAGAGGCAAAATGCAAGACACAAAATTGAACAAAAATTCCTCTCTCCCCCCATGGTGGACGGCCAATATGGCCATTTTACACAAAATTTTCATTTTTTCACTAACACATTCATCTCCTACACAAAATCCTCCTCCTTCTCTCTAAACTCCCAACTTCTCTCTACTCTTCTTCTCACTTTCTTCTTCAACACTTAGAAAATATTCAAGATTTTTCCTCCTTATTCTTCAAAAAAATTCGAACACACCTATACTACAAGGTAAGAAATTTTATCTTCAATCCATTTTTGATATCACATAGTTCATCTCTTCCACCTTCTTAACTTAAGTTTGAATTTGATTTGGAGGTACATTTAGAAGACCATTTGAAGATTAGAGCTTGACATCATCTTGAAGAAGGACTTCAAAACTTGAAGAAGAACTAGTAGATAATTTGGACTACAAGGTAAATTGAGTACTAGACCTCTTCTTTCCTATTCTTTCTATTTTTTTCAAATTTTAACACCCCTTTTTCATTTTTGAGAAATAGGGGCTGACCTTAGGTGATTTTGGAGTTGACCAAAATTTCCAATTTTAAAGCTTCAACTAGTCTCCAAACACCTACTACACAAGGTAAAGTATAGTCCTTCTCATTTTCTTATCTCCTTCTTTTTCTCCTTAATTTTTCTCTCATTTTCTAACTTCAAATTTTTGATATTTCTTGACTTAGGGGCTGACCTAAGAAGCCTCATCCAAAAATTGTGAAATTTATCCTTTTATTTCACAATTTCCAATTTTAAGGTGGGTGAAAAATATTTTCCAACTATTAGGTGTTTTATTAAAATGCATGTAGAAAATTTGATCTTGAGCCTTGAGATATATATAATCTATGTATTGCATGTCAATTTTATGTATCAAGTCATGAAAATTCTCACGATTTGCTCAAAATTACTATTTATTGAATTTTAGGTGCATGCATGTGCAATTTAATGTTTTATTTGATAAATTCTTGTATGTATTGGACATGCATGTGTATGATCTTTAAAATCTATGTTTTGGATGACTTATAACCTGGACAAGTCGAGCATAATTGATTAAATTTCAATTTTGGACTTAAAAATATAAAAATGGAAAGTTGGTGGACTAAATTGCAAGAAAATAAAAGTTAAAGGACCCCTCTACAAATTTCGATTTTTGGGACTGTTCTCAGGTTCAAAAATGACTTTTGACATTTTAATAAAGTTTTAAGAGTTTTAAGATAAATAAAATCAACCTTTAAAAGCCCAAGGACTAGATTGTAAAATTTTGAAAGTTTAAGGGCTACTTTGCAATTTTAAAACTGCACCAGACCTAAACTTTAAAATTTGAAATTTTTACTCTTAAGGTACTGGGAATTACATATTTTAAATGTATTCCAAAAATCCAAGTGGTTAGGGCTTGGAAAGCAATTTTACTAAAATTGAGGGACTAATGTGTAAAATACTAAACTTGAGGACCCAAATGAAATTTCCAGGAATTATGCAGCCCATGCACCTTTAAATACTAACTTAACTATACTTAATTATATTTTGGACCCAAGGTTCTCAAAAGTTAAAGGCAATTATTTCAAAATGGGACAAAAATGATATTCACTTATTTATTTCTTTTAAAACTTCTTTTGTCCCAATATCCCACTAACTTTAGTGATATTTTCCAACTGGAATCACATTAAAAGCCCTTCCGGTTTGTGAGTTCGATTATTTTAAACTTAAGGTCCGAATTGGCAATTTTTACAAATTTGGGGCCAATGTGAGATTTTATAAAACACGACCCCAAAACTTTAAAAACCTGAATCTCTGAACAATTTAGAGAATTTAAGAACTGACCTCATAATTTTTCAAGGTCGGGATATTTATTTATTCAATTTTTAACCCCAAAAGTGTTGGTTTTTACAAAACGGGGCTAAATTACAAATTTTCTTTTATAAAGGACCTAACTCAAATTATTTTCTCTTTTACTAAAATAGCCCTGGACCCTCGACTTGGAGATTTAATTAAAATATTTTGTTTTCCAAAACCCTTGACTTATCGGATCAATTTGACCGATTAATACCCGATCGCGGAGCGCTTCCTCGCCTTGCAATTTTGAATCTATAACGGGACTTATGTTCCACCTAATCTTTCAAGATATCAAATATTATCCCGATGATCATCTTCATCCAAATAATTGCCACTCGCGCTTTTAAAAATTTTCCGAATCGCTTCTCTGAATCAATAATACTGATTGCTGGTTGGTCTGCATTTTGTATTTACTTTCTGCTGAGTCAACTTGGTGTGTCGAGCTCACGATCGGAATGGATACGTCGGGGATGGAACCAGGGGGCATCTCGGCTATTCCACTCTTCGGCCCCATCGCCCTAATCCCCAATCGAGGGACGGAGTTTGTCCAAGGAAGCGGGTCGTAGTACTTGAGGTATAATCATGATTATGAGAGATCCGAGCCTTGCAAGCTCCACTGTGGATTTTGTCTTTGCCTATGGAGCGATAAGGTGACCGGTCTTGGACCATCCTGCCTGGGAGTTACAAGGATGAACGAAGGAATCGTTATCGATCCACACGATTCGGAGTTATCGGACCCGTTTGGTTGGCGCTACAAAACCGTGACGCAACCGCTACTTGTTTTGCATTGGTTGGCGCTACAAATCAGTATGCAACCATTAATTGCCTTGCATGGGATTGGCGTTACATTTCCGCACGCAATCCTACTGTCTTCGATTGAATCACATAGTACTGTGTGACCATGAATGTTTTCTCGAATGTATAAGTATATTATTTAAATATATTTATCACGACGCTTGTGATCGTGTGTGAATTCATGCATCATACTCACGCATTTTCATATAATTGCTTTGTTTTCTCACATTAACTATATTGCACCACACTTGCACACGATCACCCCATCCACCGAGATTTTGTCTCATCCCCACCTATTTTCTAATCTTAGATGAGGATTTCGTTGAAGATCTTTGAATCGGCCCTGGATTGAGACCTTGTACTCCGCTTGTTGGATTTACTACTTCTTCTTGTTGTTGATTGGACTCTTTTCTTGTGTTGTTGTTGGACTCTTGTATTTCTTTCCATTCCGGTTTGTAATCGAAGGCGTAGGACCCTTTGACTTTAAGTTGTTGTATTTGGTTGATTTTCGGGTATGTAATTTAGATTGTGGATGGTTGTGGACCGTAAGTTGTATTTGTACTTGTTACTTATTTCGCTGCTATTTACTATGTTTCATTGGGTTCTCGTTGATATTTATCTGCTTTGTTTGGTTATTGTATTTAAGTTGTGGATCGTCGCGTTCCGTTTGGGGCGTGACACATTTAGACTATTTCACCTATTCATAAGCAAATTTTTGGTTGTCAAAGAATTTGGCCAATTCTTTGAACATTTTTTCTCTTATTCTAACCAATTTATATAAATTATTTCATTATTATAGAGTTGACATGTATTCTCCGTATATAATTCTAAATAAACGTCTTTCTTAATTTATGCTGGTTTTCTAATTATTTTCTTTAACTAATTTTAAGCTCATTTTGGGGTAATGAGCCACTATCAAACGGGTTGGAATTGCAAACCTAACCCGAACTCTAGGGGGCTTTCGGCTAAATGGGCCACTAATGGGCAACAAACCAAAAAATTATATTATATTTAACTAAAATTTTAAATTAATACATACATAATATTAATATTCAAACGAAATATACAAAACAAATGATCCATACTAATAAAAGCCACACATAGTTTATAGTAGTTGCATTACATGGACAAAATCCTAAAGTTCAAATTCAAGCTAAACTTCATAATTAAATAAAATGATACAAGTACAACTTGAGTACACAACTAAAAAAATATTAATCAAGCATTATCCTCAATCACATCTGATTCCTCATTGGACAAAGTATCATAGTTTAATTCTTCTTCATCTAAAATATATAAAACAACAAAAATTAATTATTATTAAGAGATTCATAATTATGTATATATTATTGAAATCAAATAGAAAAATAACACTACAAAAATATTACCATCAACAAAACCTTGTACCGAATACGAGTACAAAGAATATCTTCCACATGATTACCAAGAAGATGACTCATGTACTTAGTGAGAACATGAGCCCCAATGCTAAATGCAAATTGACGCCTGATTGTGATAGGAATACTTAGTATATCACATGCCATAATTGATAAGATGGATATCGCTTATTATTTTTCCAAATTCCAAAACACGTAAATTGATTAACTCTCAAGCATACTAGGACTATCAAACATAAGACGCTTATGGCATGTGATAACATTCTAGTATGGCATGTGATAGTTCTAGTATGCTTGATAGTCCCATTATCATATCATCTTTGAATGATCCAATGCAAACTTTTAGTCCTAATATGCGTGATACTTTGCTTTGCCAATCTTGTAGAACCTAAACAAAACGAAGTGAATAAATAAGTTAGAACTAAATGAACAAATGGATTGTAGAATGAAAATGAGTGAATAAAGAACTAAATACTCACATCATACAAACTAAAATCAACTTGTTCCTTTCCTTTCCCACCCCTAGAAGCGTAGCAAAATATCATAATTTGAAGAATTATGGGAGCTACTTTCAATTGATTCAATCGAAGACATCCACTTTACATACTCACCAAAAAATTTTTGCATGCTGCTTTTAATATTATCAATATTCTCTTAGCAAGTATGTGGATTAAGTTGGGAATAACAATTCTTATCATTCCCAATTTCTTAGAAGATAAAGCACAACCCCAAGTGCAAACACTATGCTATACTCACTCAAACACTTACCAATTTTTCCTTTCATGAAGCGTAGAAAAATATCATAATTTGAAGAATTATGGGAGCTAATTTCAATTGGTTCAATCGAAGACATCCACTTTACATACTTACCAAAAAATATTTGCATGTTGCTTTTAATATTATCAATATTCTCTTAGCAAGTATGTGGATTAAGTTGGGAATAACAATTCTTATCATTCCCAATTTCACCCGAAGATCAAGCACAACCCCAAGTGCAAACACCATACTATACTCACTCAAATACTTACCAATTTTTTTTTTTCATTTTGAAAATGTGTTCTTAATCTCTTCATCTTCACTCTCTACATTTGCTTTCAAAAAATACTATATCTTCCATATTTGCATGAAATACAAGTTGAACGTCGGATAAGATGTTCCGAGAAATCAAGTTTATGACACATAAAATGGGCGCAAAAACTCACATTTTCTCCCACCTTGTCCACTCTTCATTTGTCGCAATAAATTTGTATTTCTATCAATCAATTGGGGACTTCTAAAGACACGTTTGTACTTAATTGCACTTTCAAGCATAGTGTAAGTAGAATTCCATCTAGTGGGTGCATCCACGCGCAAAACCAACTTTAGTGTCAATACTACCAACTTGACTAACACATTCAAGAAAATATTTCATCTTCCGCCGATGCCTTAACATATTTGATACTATCTCTAATTTTTCTTAAAGTTTCATTAGCCACTTTCAAACCATCTTGAACAATAAGATTCAAGATATGATCACAACATCTTACATGAAGAAATTGACCCTTGTATAAAATACTATTTTGTAAACAAAGCTTTTCTTTCAAGTTATTTTTCATAGAATCATTAGCTGGAGCATTATTCAAAGTAAGAGAGAATGTATTTCTATCAATACCCCATTCTTTCAAGTGATCATGCATCTTATTTGCCAAATTAAACTGAGAATGTGAAGACTCCATTTTACAGAAAGAAGAATCTTACTGTTCAATTCCAATCAGAATCAACAAAGTGAATTGTCAAACAAATATAGCCCACACTAGTACAAGCAGTCCAATAATCAGATGTTAAACATATTATACTAGGACTATCAAGCATAAGACTCTTTAATTTCTCCTTTTTAACATAATACAACTTCAAAATATCATTAGTAGATGCTAACCTACCAATATTTTTGGCATCGGGATTCAAATACTTGATTAACTCTTTTACCCACTTGTATTCAACAAAGAAAAATAGGAGATCATGTGAAATAATTGCCTTAGACAGAAGCTCACGTACATGCTTTGGATCAACCTTCCTATATTTTAATTTCCGTTTAGTCTCTAACATCAAACCCACATTTTTATATTTGGGAATACTCTTTACAATTAAATATATATATATATATATATATATAATGTGCAAGAGTAGAAGTTCCATGACTAGAGCTTCTTCAAGCATAATCTTTCCCGCACCCATTTCATATTACTCTACCATTATTAGGCTTAGAAAAATTGCTCCATACCTTAGAGTTGTTTGTTCTAAGATTTTTTGAGGATTTCTCATAGCTAACATTATCGACACGAGATATGGATTCCAATATTTATGGATCATCATCGTCATCCAACCTATCTCCATCATTATGAATCGATTCAGTTTGAGAATCCATATTTGCTGCATGAAGAATTCATAGATAAAACCATTAACAAATTTTAGGATTTTCTATTAAAACCATTAATAAAATTTACAGAGTTATGGTTCCAATATTTCGAATTTTCAGAGGAGGCCTTTACAGTTTTTTTACACTTTTGGCCCCATATTTCACAATAATTGCAAGAATAACCCAAGCTTTGATTTTTTTTTTGTACAATTTACAAGTCCGGAATATATAAAAATTTCTAAATCATATTTGAACATGCATAGCTTCATAAATCGTAAAAACATAATGATGAGCATTTTATCAACAATTTATGCAAGAAAGAATATCATACTCAACTTTTTATTTTCTCAAAATTTCATTAAAACATAAATCTCATAAATACTTGCTATAATTCATAAAATATCATATTATCACATGAGCATGTATTTTTATGCACTAGTAGAAAGAATGATGCATTTTCGTAGAAATATTTTTCACCCACCTCGTAGTAGTTTTTTGGGTTGTTTTTTTAAAAGTGAAGATCATCTTAAGAATCCAAGTTTTTGGTCCTAATTCTCCAAGTTCAGCCCCTATATGTCATCATATCCATATTTTGGTGTTAAAATTGAGGTCTCAAGTCCAAAGAAAATATCTTAAAACAAATGGGTTAATTATTACCTTAATATCCTCAAGTAGTCTCCAAAAATGAATTTCTTTCTTCAAGTTTTTAAAGTCAAACTTGAGCTCTATAGGTAAGCCTCTAAGCTCAAAAAATTCAAATCCTTGAGTCAAGATTAATTCCTTAAGTTGTCAAAAGGAAAAATACTAAAAATCACAATTTCTTACCTTAATTTCTTATTTTCTAGAGTGACTTGGGATATCCTCTTCAAGATTGGAATCAAGTCTTGATCTTACTTAATTCTTCAAGAAATAATCCTCTAGGAGTACCTTAATACGAAGGACTCATCAAGTTAGAAAAATGAAGCATATGTTTGAAGTTTCAAGAAGATAAAATGAAGATGAAAGAAGAAAAATTTTCTCACCCTTTTGGCTTGAAATTGTCGGCTCTTAGAGAAGAATGAGAGAGAGTTTTTTGTGTTTTTTTTCAAGTATGGAGATGAGGAGAAGTTGGGAGATTGAATAGATGAAAGAATTTTTTGATTCCTCTTAGTAGTACCTATGGTTGAAAGTGTAGTAAGTAGTAGGATTATTTTTGTATTTTTCTTTTCTTTTGTTTGTCTTGGTAATTGAAGGTCAATCTTGGATGTTTGAATGGTTGCATGATTGTTGGTTGAAAGGAGTGGAAGCGGTGTAAAAAGAAGCATGAAAAAATGGTTATGGTGGAAGATGGTGTGTAAAGAAGAAATAAAATGAGTAATGTGGGGTAATTGACATTTTTGCTACTACTTGGTCTTGGCCGACCACACCTCTTCTCCAACCTTATTTCTATTTTTTTTTTTTTGATTAATTGGTGATAATATTGGTCTTGTTTGTATGTGTGTGGGAAAAAATAAAAGGATGAGTATGGGAATAAAATACAAGAAAAGTTGGTTGATTGGTGGAAATATTCTATATAAAATGTTGGGGGTAATGTTTGAATATAATTTTTCAATTCTCATTTTTCTCCCATTTCATGGTGGACGAGCACCTATTCATAATTCATCCAAATTTTCTTCTTCTTTTTTATTTTGTCTCAAATTGGTAATAATGGTACAAGTCAACAAAAATGACTTATCAATCCCACAATCACTTATTCATCAAGCTCCTTATTCTATAAGTTATATATATCACTAATGCAATAAGTCTTCTAAGTTATAAGGTGTCTAATAATTTCCAAGTGTAGTATCATCACTTATCGTCTAAAGGTCTTGAATAAAATTGGAACCAATAATACAAGTCAAATATATTAATCAAGTAATTAATTAAATAATAAAAATTACTTCGTAGTATATAAATGTAAATTTCGAAAATGATAAAATATTTAAACTGTCACGCCCCAAACGGGACGCGACGGACGATCCACAACTTAAATACAAATAACCAAGCGTCTAGCGAATATCGCCGAGAACCCAATGAAACAGTCAAAATAGCAGCGGAAATAAAATAACAAGCACAACTTACGATCCACAATCCATAATCCAAATTACATCCTCGAAAATCAACCAACGATAACAACTTAAAAGTGAAAGGGTCCTACGCCCTTGATTTACAAACCGGAATGAAAAGAAAATAGAATAGTACAACAACAATCACAAGAAACTAGTCTATCAACAACAACAAGAAGTAGTAAATCCAACAAGCGGAGTACAAAGGCTCAATCAAGGTTCGGCATCTTCAACGAAGTCCTCATCTAAAGGTTAGAAAAGCGGTGGGGATGAGGCGAGAAATCTCGGTGGATGGGGTGATCGTGTGCAAGTGTGGCGATATATAGTTAATGCGAGAAAACAGATTATATGAAAAGCGCGTGAGTATGATGCATGAATTCACACACGATCCACAAGCATCGTGATAACTATATTTAAGTAATATACTTATCTGATTCAAGAAAAGCGATTCATGGTCACACAGGCACTATGTGATTCAATCAAGACATGTAGGATTGCGTGCGGAAATGTAACGCCAATCCCATGCAAGCGAGATAATGGTTGCGACGGATTTGTAGCGCCAACCAATGCAAAACAAGTAAGCGGTTGCGCACGGATTTGTAGCGCCAACCAAATGGGTCCGATAACTCCGAAATCATTTGGATCGGGGACAGCGATTCCTTCGTTCTTCCTTGTAACTCCCCGAGCAAGATGGTCCAAGACTGTCACCTTATCGCTCCATAGGCAAAGACAAATCCACAGTAGAGAGCTAGCTAGGCCGGATTGTCATAATCATGATTATACCTCAAGTACTACGACCCGCTTCCCTTGGACAAACTATGTCCCCTCGGTTGCGGGATTAGGGCGATGGGGCGGAAGAGTGGAATAGCGGCCGAGCTGCCGGTTCCATCCCCGACGTATCCATTCGATTGTGAGCTCGACACACCAAGTTGACTCAGCAGAAAGTAAATACAAGTTCGAGGTAGTCAAACAGCGATCAGTATTATTGATTCGGGAAGCGATTCGAGAAAATTTTGAAAGCGAGTGCCAATTATGGCGTTGGTGGAGTTTTTGGATGAAGATGATTATCGGAAGGATAAGAAACCTTCGATATCTTGAAAGATTAGGTGGAACATAAGTCCCGTTATAGATTCAACATCGCAAGGCGAGGAAGTCGCTCTGCGATCGGGTATTAATCGGTCCGATAAGTCAAGGATTTTTGGGAAATAAAATATTTTAATTAAATCTCCAAGTCAGAGGGTCCAGGGCTATTTTAGAAAAATGGAAAATAATTTGGGTTAGGTCCTTTATAAAAGAAAAATTACAATTTAGCCCCGTTTTGTAAAAACCAACACTTTTGGGGTTAAAAATTGAACAAATAAATATCCCGACCTTGAAAAATTATGAGGTCAGTTCCTAAATTCTCCAAATTGTCCAGGGATTCAGGTTTTTAAAGTTTTGAGGTCGAGTTTTTATAAAATTCTCATATTGGCCCCAAATTTGTTGAAATTGCCAATTCGGACCTTAAGTTTAAAATAATCGGAACTCACAAACCGGAAGGGATTTTAATGTGATTCCAGTTGGAAAATGTCACTAAGGTTAGTGGGATATTGGACAAAAGCAGTTTTAAAAGAAATAAGTGTAGGTCCTTTAACATTTGAAAATATCATTTTTGTCCCATTTTGAAATAATTGCCTTTAAGGCTTTTAGGGGTCCAATTATTATGAAATTTGAACCTTGGTTCCAAAATATAATTAAGTTATAGTTAAATTAGTATTTCCAGGTGCATGGGCTGCATAAGTCCTGGAAATTTCATTTGGGTCCTCAAGTTTAATCTTTTACACTTTAGTCCCTCAATTTTAGTAAAATTACTTTCCAAGCCCCAAACACTTGGATTTTTGGAATACATTTAAAATTTGTCATTTACAGTACCTTAAGAGTAAAAATTTCAAATTTTAAAGTTAAGGTCTGGTACAGTTTCAAAATTTGCAAAGTAGCCCTTAAACTTTCAAAATTTTTACAATTTAGTCCTTGGGCTTTTAAAAGTTGATTTTATTTATCTTAAAACTCTTAAAACTTTATTAAAATGTCAAAAGTCATTTTTGAACCTGAGTACAGTCCCAAAATCGAAATTTGCAGAGGGGTCCTTTAACTTTCATTTTCTTGCGATTTAGTCCACCAACTTTCTATTTTTACATTTTTAAGTCCAAAATTGAAATTTAATCAATTATGCTCGACTTGTCCAGGTTATAAGTCATCCAAAACATGGATTTCAAAGATCATATACATGCATGTCCAATACATACAAGAATTCATTAAATTGTACATGCATGCATCTAAAATTCAATAAATAGCAATTTTGAGCAACTCTTGAAAATTTTCATGATTTGATACATAAAATTGACATGCAATACATAGATTATATATCTCAAGGGCTCATGTTCTAAATTGTACATGCATTTTAATAAAAACACCTAGAAGTTGGAAAGTATTTTTCCACCCACCTTAAAATTGAAAAATTGTGAAATAAAGGATAAATTTCACAATTTTTGGATGAGGTCACTTAGGTCAGCCCCTAAGTCAAGAAATATCAAAAATTTGATGTTAGAAAAATGAGAGAAAAATTAAGGAGAAAAAGAAGGAGATAAGAAAATGAGAAAGACTACACTTTACCTTGTGTAGTAGGTGATTGGAGACTAGTTGAAGCTTTAATTTTGGAATTTTTGGTTCAACTCCAAAATCACCTAAGGTCAGCCCCTATTTCTCAAAAATGGAAAAGGGGTGTTAAAATTTGAAAAAAATAGAAAGAAGAGGAAAGAAGGGTTCTAGTGTCCAATTCTTATCTTGTAGTCCAAATTTCTCTACTAGTTCTTCTTCAAGTCTTCAAGTTTCATCACCATGCATGCATGTCTCCAAGTGGTCTTCTAAGTACCTCAAAATCCAAAATATAAACTTAAGTTAAAAGAAGAAGGTGATGAGTAGAAAGAATTTAAGTTGAATTGAGGAGTGAAATTTCTTACCTTGAGAAAAGGGGGTGTTCGAATTTTTGAGTTTTAGTGGTAAGATTGTTTGTTTTGGTTTAGATGTTTGAAGAAAGAAAGTATGTTTGATGTTAGGAAGAAGATGTTCTTGGAGTTATGAAGATGGGTTTGAAGATGTGAAGGACTTGGGTTTGAATATTTGAAGATGTGAAGAAGGGGTACTTGAAGATATGAAGAACTTATGTTGAAGATTTGAAGATGTGAAGGGTTGGTGTTGGAAGGTTTGAATATGTGAATGATTTTGTGTTTGAAGATTTGAAGATATGAATGAATTTTAGAGAGAGATTAGAGAGAAGTTGGAGAAAAGGCTAGAGAGTTAGAATGTGTTTTGAAAAAATGAGAAAAATGAGAGGAATTTTGATTAATTTTGTGTTTTGAAAATTGTCTCTTGCATGGAGACAATTAGACTAGTCAAAAAGTATGGGCAAGGTATGGAAAGAGAAGGAATGTTGGGAAGACTCCAACATGTTGGAAAAATAGTATTAAAGAATTAATGTATGAGATGATGTGTATAATGTTTGAATTAATGGTATAATTATACACAAGATGACTAATATAAGGTGTAAGTGTACAAGAGTTGGATAATATTTTTACTCCAAAATCATCACCATGGCCGTCCATTATAAGGGCATTGTGGTAATTCCATATTTTTTTTGTCCCAATTTGATGATAATAGATGAAATATATCAATCTCCAAAATAATTAGTGATTTTCTTGATCACTTATAAGTCTCATGACCACTTAATCTAAATCAAAATCTTAATTCTATAAGGTAAAAGTCTCTAAAATAAATAGTCTCTTAAAATTCTAAGGTGACTAATAAATACAAAAATAGTAATAATGATCAATCAAGTGATCATAAATGTGAAATAGAAGTAATGATGATCATGATCATAAGTAATTAAATAAAATGAAATAAAATACAAAATATATATTAATGATAATTACCCGTCAAAGTGACGTGGTAAAATAGTCGATCAAATACATAGACGACAATAAGAGTCAATTATATGTTTGGAAAAATCGGGGCTTCACATCCTCCCCTCCTTAAAAGAATTTGGTCCCCAAATTCTCTTGAAATAGTTACGGATATTGATTCCTCATGTCTTCTTCCATCTCCCACGTTGCGTCTTCGTCTTGGTTGTGGTTACGCCACACCACTTTAACCATCGTAATTTCTCTCTACGCAACTATCGTATATCGATGATCAATGATCCGGATCGGTCTCGGTGTAGGATAGATTTTCTATTAGAGAAGGAGTATCTTGAGTGATGATGTGCTCGGGATGCGGTTGATACTTCTTCAATCTCGTCGTGGAATACATCGTGTATTCCCGCATATGGTGCTTGTAATTGAGTCGGTAGGCTAACTTTCCGATCCTCTGTAAAATCTTGTAAGGTCCAACATATCTCGGACTCAACTTGCCTCCTTTCTTCGGATTGATCAATCCTTTCCATGGGTAAGAGTCGAGAAATACTTCATCTCCGACTTCAAATTCCAAATCCTTTCTTCTCTTGTCGCGTAACTCTTTTGGCGGCTCGAGTCATGCGAATCCGCTCCTTGATCAGCTTGACCTTTTCCATGGCCTCACGAACTAAGTCGATCTTTGGAATCGAGGAGACTTTCGTTTCTCTTTTGGAGTCCATTGGTCATCAATCTCCCGAGTGTAGTGGGGATCTACATTTCCGCCCATATAATGCCTCGTAGGGTGCCATCCCAATCGTGGCACGATAAGCTGTTATTGTAGGAACTCGGCTAATGGTAAGTGCGAATCCCAACTTCCTTGAAAATCCAATGTGCAGGCTCGCAAAGCATATCCTCAAGGGTTTGGATTGTTCGCTCAGGGTATCCATCGGTTTGTGGATGTCTTCTTTGTCTTTGAAACTTAGCAAGAGTACCCAATTCCTCGTGCAAGCACTTCCAAAACACGGAGACAAACCTCGGGTCTCTGCCGGATACTATGTCGGATTGGTACTCCATGCGATCGAATGATTTCTCGGATATAAATCTGTGCAAGTTTTCTTGATGGGTAAAAAGTGTGCGATTTCGTGAGTTGGTCTACAACTACCCAAATAGCATCATGGCCTCCTCACGGTCCTTGGTAGATCCGTCACGAAGTCCATCGTTATGTGTTCCCATTTCCACTTGGGAATTCTCAATGGTTGTAGTAAACCGGATGGTCGTTGGTGTTATGCTTTTACTCGTTGACAAGTTAAACATCTCGCAACGAACTCCGCTACATGGTTCTTCATGTTTACCCACCAATAACTCCGTTTCAAATCCTTATACATCTTGTTTCCTCCAGGATGTATATTGTATTTTCGAGTGGTGTGCCTCTTCTAGGATTCTATTCCTAATCATTCGTCATTCGGTACACACACTCGATTCGAAATCGATAACTCCATCTTGGTACCGAGAATTCGATCTTTCTCCTTTAAGTATCTTTTCCTTGATTTTGAAGATGTGCATCTTTCTCTTGTGCTTCTTTGATCTCTTTCAGCAGATCGGGTTTAACCGAAATGTTAGCACACGAAATCTGAGTATTGGTTCTTGTCAGATTCCAATTGCTCAGCTCTTCTAATGATTCCCACTCTCGAATCATAAGCCTGGCTAAGCTCGCCATTCTGCTTAGAGCGTGCGCTCGACGTTAGCTTTCCCGGGATGGTATTGAATATAAAAGTGATAGTCCTCAATCAACTCCATCCATATCCGTTGCCTCAGATTGAGGTCTTTCTGAAAGAATAGATACTTTAAGCTCTTATGATTCGTGAAAACCGTGAATGTTGCTCCGTAGAGATAGTGTCTCCATTTCTTTAATGCGAAAACTATCGCTGCCAATTCCAAGTCATGCGTTGGGTAATTGGCTTCATACGGCTTGAGATTTCGTGATGCATAAGCGATAACTTTTCCTTCCTACATGAGCTTTGCTCCTAGTCCTTCCTTTGATGCATCATTTGTAGATGACAAAGTTTTCGGTTCCCTTTGGAAGGGCTAAGATCGGAGTCGTAGTAAGTCATTTCTTGACTCTTGGAAACTCGCCTCGCATTTGTCATTCCACTCAAACTTGACTTATGCAGGTTAGTCGGTGAGTGGTCCAGCTATCTTGGAAAAATCCTGGATAAATCTTCGATAATATCCAACTAGTCTAGGAAACTCGATTTCCGTTAGAGACTCGAGTTGTTTCCATTCAACCTTTATCTGTACCTTCGAGGGATCTTTGCAATCCCAGTGCGGGACTATATGTCCCAAGAACGCGACTTCACTAATCCAAAATTCGCACTTGCTGAATTTGGCATACAACTTATGCTCGTAGTGTCTCCAAAATGATTTTCGGATAGCGTTCTTGCTCTTCTCTAGCCTTAGAGTATCACGAGTATGTCATCAATGAATATCACTACGAATTGATCCAAATAAGGTTGGAAGACTTGATGCATCAGGTCCATAAATGCTTCTTTGGTGCATTTAATCGGACGAAAGGCATCACTACAAACTCGTAGTGTCCATATCGGGTTTGAAATACGATTTTGGAAATGTCTTCTTCGCGGATCTTGAGTTGGTAATATCCTTGTTGTAAATCAAACTTCGAGTAAACCGTCGCTCCTTGAAGTTGATCAAATAGTTCGTCTATCCTTGGGAGGGGATATTTGTTCTTGATGGTCACGCTATTAAGACCACGATAATCTATACACATGATCTTAATGTGCCATCTTTCTTCTTGACAAAAAGACACAGTGCTCCCCCGGAGGCGTGCTCGGTCGGATAAATCCCCATCCATCGATTTTTACGTAATTGCGTCTTCAACTCTTGTAACTCAAGAGGAGCCATTCTATACGGTGTTATGGCAATCGGGACAGTCCCTGGTAACACCTCGATGGTGAACTCGACTTCCCTATCTGGAGGGACAGTGGTGAGTTCTTGTGGAAATACATCCGTGTATTATGATACTATAGGTACTTGGTTAATGTGTGTATCAACCGTGGGTTTGTTAATTACAAACGCCAAGTACCCTTGAGCCCCTCTAGTGATCGCCTTCCTCGCTTTCATTGCTGAAATGATTGGGGCAATCTTAACTCGTGCCCTTCCCGAAATTTCCACCGGGTTTTCTCGGGTTCACATAGCTTAATGGACTTGTTATGGCGGTCCATTTGTTGGTGTGCAACAACGATTCATTCCCAATATCACATCGTATTCGGATATAGGTAATAGGATTAAATCGGCGAGAAAGTTTATCTCAAGAATCTTAACCGCATGCATTATAGATAATATCATTATCGACTTGCATCCATAGGAGTTGACACTTCTAGACATATAGGCATATGTTCCATGCATGCATGCAGTTTGTGTACAAAATGCAGTGCAACGAATGAATGCGTTGATCCAGGGTCAAACAATATATTAGCATAGTGGTTAGATACTAGAAAGCGTACCTTCCACCACATCATCTGTTGCCTCCGGAGCCTCTGTCGGCTAGTGCAAATGCTCGGCGGGCATCCTTGCCCGATTACCCTGGCCATTTCGGCCTACGGCTGCATCTGTTTGGTTCGGTCCTCGTACTTTGGGTAATCTTTCGGCTAATCTTGATTACTACCACAACGCAAACACCTTCCTTGTTTACATTGTGATCATTGGCGGTATGTCGATTTTACGGCAATATGCACACAATTGACCCGACTTTCCTTATCTTCGTCTCTTTCCCTTATCTGTCTTATTAATGGTCCTTCTCAAACTTAGCGGCGGTTTAGATGGTTGTCCCCAAGCGTCCCATCCTCTTAAGATTGTTCGATGGCTACTCGCTAAATCAATACGGTTCAATCCCCGACTCAATGCGGAGAGTTTGCCTTTCTGTGGTGAGTAGGTTGTCGATTCAACGATCAGCGATTGTTTACGAAGTTCAGTTTCAATCCTCGAGTGAACTTGTAAAGCTTATCCTCTTGATGCGATTGTCCCTAGAGCATACTTGGACAATCGGTGAAATTTGACTTCATCTTGAGCTACAATCTTGTTCCTTGCCTCAATCTGTGGAATTCATCTCGCGCGCCTCTTTCACAACATGTGGAATGTCTTATTCATTGAACTCGGCCAAGAAATTCCCCATGTTCAGCTACCGGTCTGTTCCCATCTTCTTTCAAGCGCCCTCCACCGTCTCAGCGGCCGATTCGGCACGAAATACGGTGAGTGTGACTTTCTACTCATCCCGAGTATTGAGAGCGTTGAAGATATTCTCAATTTCTCTACCCATTCTTCCGCCTTCAAATCATCTGGCTCTCTAAGAAAGGCTGGTGGGTCGAACCATAGAAATCGCTCCAACGTGCGATCGTTCGCCTCTCGGCGGGTTCGGGAGAATGGGGTTGAGGCTCACTGTTGCCTCATGAAAACCTTGTATTTGTTGTAGGGCTGCATGTGAGTCAAGTTGTCCCCTGCGGAAGGTGGAGGAGGCGGTGGTAACTTGGGAGGGTACCCGGTCCCTGGTGCGTCGTCATCCCCTCGTGGAATGCGCGAGGTCTCCGCGTCCTCGATGTTCGGCCATTACGTATCTTGAAGCGTTAGTTGCGATTCACGAGTAGATGAATACAATAATTATTCGCATAAAGCAAGTTATATCGCGAGGAAAGTAACAACAAAACAAAGACATTTGAATAAATAGCAAAAGCATATCCATTAATGTAAAACTTGAATACACCTTTGAAGTACAACAATAGTAATACCGAGTCAAAGATACATCGAACCATAATACAATCGAATCTAATACAATAGAAAGTAAGGCACAACACTGGAATAGCGTCTACAACAACGAAAGTACAAAGCGACAATCAAGCTAACTAATCGGTGAGATCGCCATCATCGTCACTCGCAGACTATGTCCATAATCGGGGCCTGGTCGGTGAGGTGGCGCCTCGACCTCGGCCAATCAACGAAATCCAACCATTGCTCGAATCCATGTGCATCATCAAGTGGAGCAGCCTCAAGTGCCTCGGGCTCTCCGACCTTTGGATCGGATCCTCCTCAAGATCCTCCTCGGGGTCCTCCTCGGTCCTCCTCAAAGAGTGCACGGGCTCCACCTCGGGTGGTGGCAATGGCTATGCATTAGGCTGCCGAGCGAGCCTCGAGCAGCGTCTCTCGAGCGGCTAGGGCCGTGTAAGGTCTTCTATCACTTTGTCATCTACTTGATGAGGGTCTCTGCAAGCGCGCTCAGCGGTGTCGCGAGAGGCGGGCGTCAATCTCCCATTTCTAGCGGTCGTCACTTGCCCTCTTCATTTTTTCTCGCAAATTATCCAGGCTCTCTGGATATTTCAGATATCCGATCCTCCCGCTTGTATGGTGTTGTCGCGGTCCTTAATGATATTGGTCAACTCGCTCTTTTCATCTTGGCTCCTTGCCAAGCGCGTGTCAGTCCCATACCTGGCGCTCCTCGGATAGCTACGAGGTCGCTCGATCACTCTCTCGGTGCGGTGAATCATCGTGTGCCGGTAGTACTCCCGCTCAGCACGGGCATGGAAAACATCCCACCAAGAAGGCGGCGCCGGCTCCATCCTGATCAAACAAAACTAAGGCGGATCAGTCAAAGGTAGAGGAAAGATAAAGAGAGAGTAAGGAAAGAATGAATAAAGGAAATCAGTCAAGAATCAACTAAGTCAAGACAAGTATGACTATGGAATCTCAAAATATGCGTTCTAACTTAGTTCAAACATCAATAAGGCGGTTCTATGCCAATTTGAAATCGATTTCACACTTAATTGGTCAAGTCGCGGTACTACCCAAAACACAGACCGAGGGTCCTATCCTGGGTCAGCTCGGTGTAAGTTTCCATCTTACTAGCCGAGCTCTGATACCACTCTAACTGTCACGCCCCAAACGGGACGTGACGACGATCCACAACTTAAATACAAATAACCAAACAGTCTAGACGAATATCATCGAGAACCCAATGAAACAGAGTCAAAATAGCGGAAATAAAATAACAAGTACAACTTACAGTCCACAATCCATAATCCAAATTACATCCTCGAAAATCAACCAAAGATAACAACTTAAAAGTCAAAGGGTCCTACGCCCTTCAATTTACAAACGGAATGAAAAGAAAATAGAATAGTCCAACAACAATCACAAGAAATGAGTCTATCATCAACAACAAGAAGTAGTAAATCCAACAAGCGGAGTACAAAGGCTCAATCAAGGCCGGTTCAAAGCATCTTCAACAAAGTCCTCATCTAAAGGTTAGAAAACGGTGGGGATGAGACAGAAATCTCGGTGGATGGGGTGATCGTGTGCAAGTGTGGCGATATATAGTTAATGCGAAAAATAGTTATATGAAAACGCGTGAGTATGATGCATGAATTCACACACGATCCACAAGCATCGTGATAACTATATTTAAGTAATATACTTATAGTTCAAGAAAACAATTCATGGTCACACAGGCATTATGTGATTCAATCAAGACAGGTAGGATTGCGTACGGAAATGTAACGCCAATCCCATGCAAAGAGATAATGGTTGCGTACGGATTTGTAAGCGCCAACCAATGCAAAACAAGTAAGCGGTTGCGTATGGATTTGTAGCGCCAACCAAACGGGTCCGATAACTCCGAAATCGTGTGGATCGGATAGTGATTCCTTCGTTCTTCCTTGTAACTCCCGAGCAAGATGGTCCAAGACTGTCACCTTATCGCTCCATAGGCAAAGACAAATCCACAAAGTAGAGCTAGCTAGGCCCGAATTATCATAATCATGATTATACCTCAAGTACTACGACCCGCTTCCCTTGGACAAACTCCGTCCCTCGATTGCGGGATTAGGGCGATGGGGCGGAAGAGTGGAATATCAACCGAGCTGCCCGGTTCCATCCCGGCGTATCCATTCCATTTGTGAGCTCGACACACCAAGTTGACTCAGCGGAAAGTAAATACAAGTTCAGGTAGTCAAACAGTAGTCGAGTATTATTGATTGAAGCGATTGGGAAAATTTTGAAACGCGAGTGGCAATTATGGCATTGGTGGAGTTTTTGGATGAAGATGATTATCGGAAGGATAAACAACCTTTGATATTTTGAAAGATTAGGTGGAACATAAGTCCCGTTATAGATTCAACATCGCAAGGCGAGGAAGTCGCTCCACGATCGGGTATTAATCGGTCAAATCGGTCCGATAAGTCAAGGGTTTTTGGGAAAATAAAATATTTTAATTAAATATCCAAGTCAGAGGGTCCAGGGCTATTTTAGTAAAAGGGAAAATAATTTGGGTTAGGTCCTTTATAAAAGAAAAATTACAATTTAGCCCCGTTTTGTAAAAACCAACACTTTTGGAGTTAAAAATTGAACAAATAAATATCCCGACCTTGAAATATTATGAGGTCAGTTCCTAAATTCTCCAAATTGTCCAGAGATTCAGGATTTTAAAGTTTTGAGGTCGAGTTTTTATAAAATTCTCACATTGGCCCCAAATTTGTTGAAATTGCCAATTCGGACCTTAAGTTTAAAATAATCGGAACTCACAAACCGGAAGGGCTTTTAATGTGATTCCAGTTGGAAACTGTCACTAAGGTTAGTGGGATATTGGGACAAAAGCAGTTTTTAAAATAAATAAGTTTAGGTCGTTTAACTTTTGAAAATATCATTTTTGTCCCATTTTGAAATAATTGTCTTTAAGGCTTTTAGGGGTCCAATTGTTATGAAATTTGAACCTTGGGTCCAAAATATAATTAAGTTGTAGTTAAATTAGTATTTCCAGGTGCATGGGCTGCATAAGTCCTGGAAATTTCATTTGGGTCCTCAAGTTTAACCTTTTACACTTTAGTCCCTCAATTTTAGTAAAATTACTTTCCAAGCCCCAAACACTTGGATTTTTGGAATACATTTAAAATATGTCATTTCCAGTACCTTAAGAGTAAAAATTTCAAATTTTAAAGTTAAGGTCTGGTACAGTTTCAAAATTTGCAAAGTAGCCCTTAAACTTTCAAATTTTTTACAATTTAGTCCTTGGGCTTTTAAAGGTTGATTTTGTTGGTAAATTATTTTGTAGATTTTGATGAATGCCATTTTTGTTGTAAATTGCATTGTAATAGATCAAGTCGAGCTATCAAGTCGCCTATGCTGAACATACAAGAAGTCAACTAGAGACAAAAGGAAGACTCATTTGTGAGGCGGTGAGTATGGCAAAAAAGAGAAGATAGGAACTCATTTGAAGGTGCGGTGAGATACGGTGAGTGAAGTATCGGTCAAGTCAACTCAAGATAGCCAAGTCTCAAGTTGAAGTGTGAGAAGAGTCATCCAATGATTGGAAGGCGACTCGAAAGTCGCGGGGAAGTCAAGGAAATGCGGTCAAGTCGAGATAATCGAAAGAGATCCGTTGCCGAGAAATCAAGAGAATTACTTAAACAAGTAATACTTCCATACTACCTTTCTTGAAGTACTTAGTCCCCCGGAAGCGTGCAAGAGGAATAAACCGATGGGAAGCATCGCACCTATGTCGAACACCGAAAAGTGAAGAATCATTCATACGAGGAAATGGAAATTCCAAGAAGCGCAACAAGACAAGCCAGCGACCACAAGTGACTTTCAAAAATAAGCCTATCTCTTCAAGGGTGATTTTTGAAAGATCACTATAAAAGGCCGAGGAGTTTATTTGAGAAGGAGTTACCTTGATTACGAACCACAAACATTCAAGCAAACATTTGAATTTGTAACCAAAAATATTCTCAAATCATTCAAGATCAATCCTTAAGCCTACATTACGAAGGAAATCAATCCAACACTCACTGTGAAGGAAAGATAACTTCAATCAGTTGAAGAAGAAAACTTTTGAAAAATCAAGGGGTCTACATTCCACGGAGGATTGTAGGAAGGTTCAAGAGTCGAACCAGTCTCAAGTTTTTGGAGGGCTTTGTGATCAAATCCAAGAAGCTTGAGCAAGTGGGAGTAGCAAGTAGACAAGCTGCCTTGTGAAGAAGTTGAGTCGCACGAGAAGCCATTTTGTGTGACCAAGGCATCTCTAGATCGAGTCCCAAAGGATCAAGTCACATTTGTGTGATCAAGACTTGTATCAGACGGGTGACAATTAACCACTATGTATATTAATCAATACTTAGTGGATTCCTCCAGGAGTTGGAGAAGAGAGGAGTAGAAGAATTACCCCATCTTGAACCTCTATAAAAACTTATTGTATCATTTACATTTCAGCACTTTAATTTCGCATCTTATTTTTATATTTCTTTGATAAATTTGCTATCAATTGATAATCAACTCGAGTACTAAAACCAAGTATTAAAACAAACTTAACCAAATTCAAGGGTGTTAAGTCTTCAATGAAAACAAATCACGGTCGAGTTAAGTCTTTAGTCAAAACAATTTGAGTTATTCTATCAACGGCTCGGTCAGTGCGTTGAGTGACTAACTCTATTTGATTAACTAACTTAGTTGTCCATCAAGGACACAATTGTGAAGTATTAACTCGAATATTTAAAAGGACTAATTTGAAAAGTTGGTAAGGTTTATTCAACCCCCTTCTAAACCTTACACTCACACCCCTTGGGACCTACAAGTGGTATCGAGCGGTTGGTTCATTGAGCCTTCCACACAGTTCTTGAACTAGATCTCCAAATTTTTCAAAGTCGGTTTAGTACTTGATCTTTCAAAACTCTTTTTACCCGCAAAAGTTATTATCATGGAAGCAAATTTGACACGCATCCCTATGTTCACAATTGAAGAATTTGATGATTGGAAAATTCGTATGCGAGGCTCATCTATCGGCATTACGATGAGATGTGGATAGTGATAGAGGATGGGCCACTTTGCAAATTTTAAAAGTGAACACGGTTGTAAGAGAGAGCTGCGGTGAAGGTGAAGAGGATGTTGCTCCCGGACCGAGTCATGGTTGAAAAACCAATAAATTTGAATGGACAAATGATGAAAGAAAAAGATATAACTTGGACAATGTGGCCAATGACATTCTTTACAAAACCTTGGACAAAGCCATGTTCAATAAAGTCAAATCATGCAAAGCGGCTAAAGAAATGGGACAAGCTAACATTGATTTGTGAAGGCTCGAAGCAAATCAAGGAAAATAAACTATAGGTTCTTTGTCTGAGAAATTTGAGAATTTCAAAATGATCGCAGTGAGACCTTGGATCAACTGGATGCTCGGTTCACGAAATTACCAACGAGCTATCGCACTTGGAAAAAAATATACACAAAAGGAAATGTGTATGAAGATTCTAAGAAGTCTCGGTGAATGGGAAATGAAGGTCATGGCACTAAGACATTCCATGGACCTATCAAGACATCCAACCATGAGCTATTCTCAAATCTCAAAGCCTACGAATTTGGTGAGAAGAAAAGACCAGGAGGAGGCAATTTGTGCCCAAAACATTTTGCTCTAATTGTTAAGGATGGCAAGAGAGCCGAGGTCAAAGAAGTCATTGACCAGAGAGAAATAGCCCCGATGGTTAAAAGGTTTAACAAGTTCTTCAATAAGAACTACAAGAGAGGAAAGGCGAATCCTCCGGAAGACACTCGGCTCCTCCAAGTCAAGGAAGATAGGCCAACCAAGAGAGCGAGCATCAAAAAGTTGAATATCAAAGGGTGACAATCCAAGAATGGAAAGAGCTGATCAAAAGGTTGAAAATCTATCTTTGGATATATGCGGCCAGTCACTATGCCATTGATTGCCCATATCCTGTACTCAACAAATACGGGAATGAAGAAGAAAGAAAAGTCTTGAGAGAAAGAAGACAAGAAAAAGAAAAAAAAGGCAATGTTGGTGCGAGAGATGCTAAGACTGACCAAGTCAAGAGACATAGGCCGATTCGAGAGAGTAGTGAAGATGACTACTCAAGTGACTCACGAAGAAGAAGCCTTGATCGTTTAATGGCCAAGGAACAAGACCAACTGAACAAGAAGATGAGGTACACTCTAACTCATCACACTCGAGTCTAGTGATAGTGATCGTGACACACACACTTCATCACCCACTGATCTTTATGATTCATTAGGCAAAATGATGAAAGATTTTGAACATATTAAATCCTCACACACACTACTAAATGAGGAAAACAACCTACTCAAGAGCGAAACTCACGGTGACTAAGGAGCCGAGTACTCTAAGTCAAATAGGTGATGAGAATAAAAGTCTAAAAATTTGAAAATGCTAAGCTAATAAGCGAGAAATAGCTGCTATAGAAAAGAGGATAATGACCTCAAAAATGTGATTGCCTCATTCACTAAGGCATCTAAATCCTTGGATGACCTTATTATGAGTCAAAGAGAATGTGGGGACAAGACAGGCTTAGGATTTAATTCCTTTGTGCTATGTCAAGCTCCAAAAGTGATTTTGGAAAGAGGATCTTCAAGTAATGAAGTATCTCAAAAATCCAAAACTCCAAATAGTACACACACATTTATCCCAAAGCACAATAACAAGCAAACTGGCCTTGGTTATAAAGGAAAAGGAAAGCTGCCAGTTGAGTGTGCTGAGAGGACAACTGAGAAGAAATCCAGCCGAGTTCCTTAGCAAACTCCAAATAGGAAATACTCTGTAAAGAAGAAACAGAGCTACCAAAAGTCCCAGAAATTCTATAAAAGAAATATATATGATGGGAATGGTAGAAACTACCCAAGCCAAGCTGATTGGAATAATGTGAACTATCAGCAAAGACCTATGGAATATAAATCTAAGTGGCAAAGGCCTAGAACTCAGCAAAGGCCACTCCAAAGGTATAAGAGCTTTCATCAGCACACATATGCACCTAGGCACTACACTCAGAGATATCACAACTACCCAAAGAAGGCAATTGCTAAAACACATACACAGGCATACAGACAAAAGAGAGGCATTTTGTATGAACCAGAACCCCAACCAATTTGCCAAAATTAATTATGATTATGGCACTGATAGATGGCAACCCCTTAGAGTCAAATTAGTTGGCTATAGGTTGGTTGGATCATCTTACAATACTAACCCCTCAGGACCCAGGCAAGTATGGGTACCTAAAACCTAACTTCCTTGATTGCAGGTTCAAGGAGCAGCTGAGTGCCAAGGAACCTGGTACATGGATAGTGGCTGTTCCAGGCACATGACAGGTAACAAGAAAAATCTATCAAAATTCAAGGAAGTCGAGAGGTGCAAAAGTCATATTTGGAGGAAATGAAGCTCGGGAGAAATAAGGGCACTTTGGATCCATCAAGAAAAATGGATTAGAAATCTCGGATGTTGCATATATTGAAGGACTCAACTTCAACTTGCTAAGCATCACCCAACTTTGTGACAAGGGTTATAATGTTGGATTCAACATGGGTATATGCCAAATCAAGGACATGAATCAATGAGGTTGTGTTGCAAGGATGCGGACAAAAGAACATGTATGTGGTAGATTGGTCAATCGCAACACCAAGCACTTGTCTACTAGCAAAAAAGCATAGTGAATCAAGTTGGTTGTGGCACAAAAAGCCGAGTCACCTGAATTTCAAAACAATTAACAAGCTTGCGAAGCGATCTTGTAGAAGGACTTCGGACTCGGTATACAAGAAGGAAAGTGTATGTGATGCATGCGGATGGGAAAGCAAATCAAATCATCATTCAAAGAAAAGACATGTCCATCTTCAACAAGAATATTGCACTGCTACATATGGATCTATTTGGTCGATTGAACGACTAGCATAAGTGGGAAGAAATACACCTTGGTGGTAGTAGATGACTACTCAAGATATACATGGACAATATTCATGTGTAAGAAGAAAGAAACTCTGCGAGAAACTACCAATGAAAAAATCCAAAATGAGAAGAGTCAAACCATCATCAAAATAAGATCTAGGAGGAACCGAGTTTGTAAATAGTATAATCACTCGATCTTGTATTGAAAATGGTATTGGTCATGAATTATCTGCTGGCAAGGACTCCACAACAAATGGAGTTGTAGAAAGAAGGAGCAGAACTCTTAAAGAAGCGGCAAGGACCATGTTAGGTCAAGCAAGGCTACCTAAAAGATTTTGGTGAAGCAATAAACACAAACATGCTATACTCAAAATAGATGCATGATAACAGACAATGAAAAAAGACTCCCTATGAGATTTGGACGGGGAGAAAGCCAAATGTTGCATATTTTAGAATATTTGGATGCAAATGCTTCATCCATAACAATGGCAAAGATAATTTAAAGGCTTTTGATGTTAAAGGCGATGAAGGTATCTTCTTGGGATACTGGTGAAAGCAAAGCCTACAAAGTACTCAACAAGAGGACTATGGTTACGAGAGGAATCCATTCATGTGGTGTTTGATGAGCCAAATGTAAATGGAGAAGACATTGAAGAGTCGGTAATAAATTTGAATCAACCAACCATGCGAAGAGTCCCTATGTTGAAGTCAAGTGGAATTATAAACCCAGATGAAGATGAGATAGCCGAGTCTCAAAAACAGTTGGAAAATCTGCGGCTAAGTGATGATGAGAGAGCTGATCAAAGCAACACAAGCGCAAGACGACGAATCCGGCTAACTTACTCCAACCTGATGTAAGATGGCTGAGAGACCATCCACCAGAACTAGTCATTGGAGATGTAAGAGAAGGTGTCAAAATGAGATCCAGAGCTCAACAAGAAACAATGTTCACATGCTTTATCTCACAAATAGAACCTAAAGATGTGTCACAAGCATTGGATGACACACATTGGATTCAGGCCATGCAAGAAGAGCTGAATCAGTTTGAAAGAAATAAAGTGTGGGAACTGGTTCAAAGACCTACCCATCAAAATGTTATTGGCACTAAATGGGTATTCATGAACAAGATTAATGAGGAAGGTTCTCTGGTAAGAAACAAAGCAAGATTGGTAGCCAAAGGATATTGCCAAGAAGAAGGGATAGATTTTGATGAAACATTTGCTCCTGTGGCAAGATTGGAAGCCATAAGGATGTTTCTTGCCTATGCAGCTCACAAGAACTTTATTCTATATCAAATGGATGTAAAGAGTGCATTTCTCAATGGTTTATTGGAAGAAGAAGTGTATGTTGAACAACCTCCAGGATTTGAGCAGAAGATTCTTGGAGATAAAGTATACAAACTCAAGAAAGCTCTATATGGGTTGAAACAGGCACCCAGAGCATGGTATGATAATTGGATTCACAGAATGGATTCACAAAAGGCAAAATGGATAGAACACTCTTCAGAATTCAAGATGGGAAGAGCATACTGCTTGTTCAAATATATGTGGATGACATCATTTTTGGATCCACAAACAAAGAGCTGTGTGATAAATTTTCAAATCTCATGCAAAGCAAATTCGAAATGAGCATGATGGGAGAGCTGACATTCTTCCTTGGACTCCAAGTGAAACAGCTGAAGGATGGAACCTTCATAAGTCAGACAAAATACACCAGAGATTTAATGAAGAAATTTGGTATGGAAGAGAAGTCTTACGTGAAAATACCAATGAATACATCATCAAAATGGATATGGATGCGGATGGCAAAACCTGTAGATCAAACAAGATCTGAGCACTTATTGGATCATTTCTTTATCTCACAAAGAAGCGGGCGGACATCACCTTTGTTGTAGGTGTATGTGCAAGATTTCAATCTGCTCAAAAGAAAGCCACATGATTTGCTGACAAGAGGATCTTGAGATATTTGAAAGGAAGCCAAGAAGTTGGCTTATGGTATCCAAAGGAAGGTGGATTCAAGCTAATTGGTTATTCGGACGACTATCTTTGGATGTAGAGTTGAGGAAAAGCACCTCGGCACATGTCAAATGCTTGGAAATAGGCTAATTTCTGGTTTAGCAAAAAGCAAAATTCAATAGCCACCTCTACGGTGACGAGAATACATAGGCTGCAAATGGCGTGATTTGTTGTGCCCAAGTCTTATGGATGAGACAAAGGTGAGAGACTATGAAGTTGAAGAAAAGGAAATTCCAATCATGTGTGATAACACAAGTGCAATTTCAATCACTCAAAATCTGTGTTGCACTCAAGAACAAAGCATATCGATGTCGGATATCACTTCATAAGAGATCATGTTGAAAAGAAAGACATCACCTTGGAATATATTTCAAGCGATAAGCGGTTGGTGACATATTCACAAAACCATTATGTGAGTCAAGATTTGAAGAACTCAAGCATGAGTTAGGGTTAATTGAGATGAGTTGACACGGAAGACTCAAAGAAAAGAGATGAAACAAGAAAAAGAAGAAAAAGAGTGAATTAAGTAATTGGGTAAGTGAATCACCAGTATCGGAAAATCACCATGTCGAGTTAGGCGTGGTGAGTCACTAGGAGAGTAGTGAGAAGAAGGATTGAATCAGCTAAGGAGCAAGCTGAGTCATTCATGAGCAAAGTGACAAAAATGCGTCATCGTTTTTACTAAGCGAGAATGTTTTTAAGAATGAGCGTCAAAGATAATTATGGCGTGTACAGGCAAAAAGCGCACACCAAGCATATGATTGGATATAAATGCCCGCATTAAATGCGAGAAATTAAATGTAAATCGGCGTGCAAGATCTAAGTCGTTGATTTTGATCAAATTTCAAAAACCACCCGCACGTCCTTTCATGAACCATACTTAAACCATTTCGTCCGTTTCTCTCACACTTTACCAAAAACTGTTCATCTCTCTCTCGAAAGCAAAAGCAAAAATTTTCTCTCAAAACCCTATCTATCCTCGTTCGGTTCTCAAGTTTCGTTTGGTAAAACATCTCGAAATGGCATCTACACATGATTTTGTCAAGCTAGGAAAGCAAATCCACACCGGTCTCTTTGTTGATTTCGATGGTATGGTTAACAGGGTCCGATGACACCCTAGTGAAGAAGATTTGTGAGAAATTGGAAACGTCACGGGGCTGAAACCATTTCTAACGTTGGAGTTTCCGATGACCTATGTGGAAGAGGTCGCACGATTCTACGTGAAATGAAGTTCACGATGAGGGCATCAAGTCCTCTGTTCATGGAAAGAAGTTCACCATCACCGCCAAGGATTTGGTGAACATCGCTTGTTCTTGGCGGAAGGAGTCGGGAGATTCATGAAGCCGAGGTCGACGACTCGCTTGGAAGGAAGTAGCCAAGTCCGACTATCTTTGCAAAAGTGGTTTACACTAACAAGAGGTGCTTGAAAGAGGACTACCACAAATTCTTTGGACATTATTGCCAAATGCATAGACATCAAATTTGGCGACTTTGACCCGGTTGTCTAAAAAGCTAAGCGATCGTAATGGCTGCGATCCTTGAAGAAAAAAGAAGGTGAATTGGGCTGAGTTTGTCTACGCAGACTCGCGAGAGTGTTGGGAACAAATCCTTCAAGGAGGATGGAACGTTTGGAGGTTCCCTAGGATACGGCCCGGTGATTGGCGGTGATGGAGGTAAAAGGAGTCCCTCTTTGACATGGAAAGGCGTTCCATGTAAACAAGAGGATGTTGAGATCAAACCTATCGGCGCAGAAGAGAGCATACGCCAAGAGGGCGTCTGAGTGAGGAGAATCGGTGACCCGAAGATCTGTTGTCTCCTCTCCTCCAAAAAAAAGCTTCCCCCCATTTGCTAAAAAAGATTCTTGCTACCCCTCGCAAAGAAAGAAAAAGAAATCGCTCCCGCCCCTGCCAGTAAGTCACCGCCCATGGCCGTGTCTCCTACCCCTGCGGCCGCAATGGAGAATGAACCATTAATCCCTTCTCCAAGTAATCAAGAAGAAGAGGCGCCACAACAAGGAAGCGTGCCTCTAAGACATCTGCGAAGGCATTTACCTTCAATGAACAAGAGGAAGTGGAGCGGATATCCCTTTTGTAAAAACAAAGAGAAGAAGAAGGCTTTCCAAGCTCTCGAGCTTGAGAAGCAGTGAGTCTATCACTCATTTGGAGAAGATACCGAGGCTCTTTGGAGAAGTAGAGTCTCGAAGTGATCGATGAAATGGCCAAGTCTGCTGAGGCCGATCAGCGAGAGGCAAGTCGAGGACCCAGTGTAGATAGAACAAGTGAGGAACAAGGAATGGTGAGACACCAAGAATCACATGTTGACGGGGTTGTGTCTCACTTTATGAAGAGGCTACTGCGAGGGTGTCGGCGAAGAAATGCTGCCCCCCTAATCCCCGGAAACGAGGGCCAACAAGAGAATGATGAAGACGATGTAATCATGTACTCTCCATTGTATCCGGACATCCAAAATCGTCTGCGAGAGTGGAGAAAATGGAAGGCGAGCCTATCCCAGTGCGGTTTGAAAGACCGAGTTCATTGCTAAAGAAGAAGAACTCTTCAAGTTTCTTGAGATTGACACGATCTACAAGCCCTTGACGAGGATAATTGTATCAATATCTTTGCATATTCGGGAAAAGAAAACGAATAGGCTAGAAGCGGTGAGGACGCGAAGCACGTGAGAAGGGCCAAAGATCCGCCCCTCTCACCGCACCACCGATCATACACATTCTCACCTTGGCGCCCTATCGAGAAAGTGATGAGGATGCGGACCTATTCTTTGCCCACGAAGAATTGCAAATGCAACAAGCAATGCAAGAATCGAGAATCCTTCATGAGCAAAGAATGATGGAGGGACCAGGAGAGTCCTCCAAATCACAAGTGGAGATAGACCCTATGGGAGTGGTGCAACATATTGCCACTTGTTGTCGCGCCACCACTTGACTCATTCGGAGGAAGGTGTTAAGCCAACCCCTAATGAAGGTGATCTGGGGACCACCGAGCGATCCCAATGAAGGTGTCTACACCGGTGGGAACATCCTGGGAGTCCGAGACGAGTGACCCCATTTCAAGTCACTCGGTGGTGTGTGCGGGGAAACTCCCTCCACCGCTGCGGCAAGGTCGGAGGATCTACAACCGACTCCACAATGCATCTCGGAGGCGGAGTGGAGAAGAAACAACAATGAATACAAGCAAGTTGTCATCGACGAGGCTCGACGATTTGTGATTGTCTCAAGTGAAGTGCCAACTACTCTGCGAAGGCTAATGACGCGCTGGCGATGCGATCGAGGCACGAAGGAAGGAAGCGCCTTGGGAGTTAACACTGCAGGCGATGAAAGTGCAATCCATGGAGTTGAGACTCAATGGATGTCACCTCGAAAGATCCCAAGACGGCTGACACATGCCGAAAGGGATGTCAAGGCATCATTGCGATTGAGGCTGCAAGAGATAATGAAGGCCAACGGGAGGTTGAGACTCCGGGGTAGAGAAGCGAAGCACGAACATCCCTCATGCTATCATTGATCCATCGAGAAAAGGAGATAAGTGCTCTTCACGATTCCCATGATAATCTGATGTAACCTTTCCGGGATCGGAAGGAGACGATGGCGAGTCATCCCCTGTGGATCGATCCCAAAGACTCGGTGAGGATGTTCCAATTACGAGTAAGTCGGATCTCAAGACTACTCGCCAAACATTCAACTTTGATGATGAGCCACCCTTGGAAATCTCATCATCGTCGATGATGACGCCACGATAAGGCCGAGGACTAGTCAACTCATTTGGAAAAACCGGTTGAGACCGATGAAGGCTGTTGAGACAGTGAGGCTCATCAAGTCGGGTCGACTTCTGCATGAGACCACACGAAACAGAGTCCAGCTGCGCGGGCTCCCAAGTGCGGCGAGGTTCGACTCCACTAGGGACTTCACGAGCACCAATTATCATTGAGCAATTCGGTTGCCGTGATGATCCTTTCGTAGAATCATTCCCTTCTCTCTGGAAGTACGACCTCCCAAAAGAATCGACTAAAGATCGTGAGCGCTTCCACATACATGATCCTGTTATTCCATCAGACACCATTGTTCCAGGTGACTATGACTTTGCGTTGCTTGGCCGTCAAAAGCAGGTGACAAGCGAAGATTAGGGGCGTGTTCAAAGCCTTATTTCTTTGAGATAGAAAAAAATGGAAAGGCACCAGGCCTCACTGGACATGAGGTTGGATAACAGGGACGCCAACCTTACTGCTGATTTGAGAGGCATAATAGTCAGGATCCGGGAGTGGTGGAAATAGCAGCAAACAATGCGTGTGGAACAAGCTCGATATTTCAAGACATTGTTCAACAAGTTGTTAGTTTGGCGGTGAGAATGTTGATGCAAAGACAAAATTGCAAGAGCACATTGAACAAATGCATGAATCTCATACTACGGAGATAACGCTACTGCGTGAACATAATAAGAACGAGCTCTGCGCGTGGAAGAGAATATGGATCGAAAAATCCGAGTCTCCTCATGGCCGAGATGAAGTTGGTAGCGGTGAATCCAACGCCACCCGCTCGAGTTCCGTGCAAAGCATACTCCGCAGCAGATTCGCGCGAACTCGGCTATCGCCAGACTAGACTTCTTGCTTGCTAGCTTGTTTCAGGGTTCTCTCTCCTTTGATGATGCAAAAAGGGGGAAGAGGAATACCTAAAAGCTGAAGGGATCGAAGTTGAGAAGGAGAAAAGCAATTTATGAAGGGAAAAAGGCAAGTGAGGAAGTAATAAGAGAGAAGAAAGGGAAGTCTGTTGAGGGGGAAGGTTCGAAAGATGTGACCTTGATGATTGCTAAAACCCCCAACAAGGTCTTGTCACGGTGATATTATCGTAAACTCCCGATGACTCTGCCACTCCAACACTCTGCTGTACCTATTTGAAAAAGAAAAGAGCGATTGAAGCGATGATGAAGGAAGTGGAAGGAAGGATGGATGCCCGAGTTATGGATATTCGAAACAACATGGAGGCATTCAGTGACGGACAGAGACACCTATGCCATTTCGATCGGAACCGAGCCAAGATCGGTTGATGAATTCAAAACGCTCGCATTTGAAGGATACTTCGCAAATATCCCACGGCTCAAGCCAGGATTTATCTTGGGAGAAAGGTCTCAAACTATGTGAAGAAGGCGACGAGCTGACAAACTCGGCGATCACTCTCTTTGGTCACTCATTTGGGAAAAAAAAAGCCCAAGATACAATACACGCCCAGGAGCGAGAGGAAAAGCGATGGTGGAGGAAGAGGTTTGGACCTAGATCTCGCCCAAAAACATTGAGTACATAGATCCAGGCAAGAAATGAGGGATCTATTGGGCTGGATTTGTGAAGTAGCCAACCCTGCAAGTGGCTAAGAACAATCCGAGTATGTGAAGAGAATTGAAGAGGAAAATAAAAGACAAACTCGGCTATGGGAGGAAAGACAAGAAAAGGCGAGAAGAGATGAAGGTGCTCGGAAGGCCTATGAGAAAAGAAGGCATTTGAAGATGAGAAGAAAAGAAAAAGATCGAGAAGATGACAGAGTGAAGAAGATAAAAAGGAGTCGACAAAGGAGATGAAGTGTTCTTTGTCCACCCTTCATGTATTTTACTATGTAAATACATTTTATGTAAGTCTTCTATACATCGAATAAAATTGTACAATTTCTACTTGTGTAGATATAAAACAACATGGATACTTTAAGGTCCACTTAAGCTCGATATATTTTCTTTTGATTCAAGCTCGATACACTTTGTGCTTGACTATGTAAAGAACAAGAATGTTATGATCAATAAAAGATCGATTCTAAGCATACATTCTACGTGATTCTACATTTGTCTCATATGTATCTTTGCTATTTAATTATTGTTGTATGTTTTAAGTTTTGGCATCATCAAAAAGGGGAAAATTGTTGGGAAATTATTTTGTAGATTTTGATGAATGCCATGTAAAACTTAGAATAGAAGTTGGCACCCCATTTTTGTTGTAAATTGCATTGTAATAGATAGGGCTGGTCGAGCTGAGTCAAGTCAGCTATGCCTGAACATACAAGAAGTCAACTAGAGACAAAAAGGAAGACTCCGCTGTGAGGCAGCTGAGTATGGCAAAGAAGAGAAGATAGGAACTCGACTGAAGGTGTATCTGAGATACAGCTGAGTGAAGTATCAGTCAAGTCAACTCAAGATAGCCAAGTCTCAAGTTGAAGTGACAGAAGAGTCATCCAATGATTGGAAGCTGACTCGAAGTCGCCTGGGGAAGTCAAGGAAATGCAGTCAAGTCGAGATAACTGAAAGAGATCCGTTGCACATAAATCAAGAGAATTACTTAAACAAGTAATACTTCCATACTACCTTTCTTGAAGTACTCAGTCCCAGAAGCGTGCAAGAGGAATAAACCAATGGAAAGCACTGCACCTGTGTCAGAACACTGAAAAGCTGAAGAATCATTCATACGAGGAAATGGAAATTCCAAGAACTGCAACAAGACAAGCCAACGACCACAAGTGACTTTCAAAAATAAGCATATCTCTTCAACAGGCAGATTTTTGAAAGATCACTATAAAAGGCTGAGGAGTTTATTTGAGAAGGAGTTACCTTGATTACGAACCGCGAACATTCAAGCAAACATTTGAACTGTAACCAAAAATATTCTCAAATCATAAAGATGAATCCTTAAGCCTACATTACAAAGGAAATCAATCCAACACTCACTGTGAAAAATATAACTTCAATCGGTTGAAGAGGAAACTTTTGAAGAATCAAGGGGTCTACATTCCACGGAGGATTGTAGAAAGGTTCAAGGTCGAATAGTCTCAAGTTTTTGGAGGGCTTCGTGATCAAATCCAAGAAGCTTGAGCAAGTGGCTGTAGTAGCAAAGCAAAGCGGTGCCCTGTGAAGAAGGCCGAGTCGCACGAGAAGCCAGCTGTGTGACCAAGGCATCTCGGTGAGTCCCAAAGGATCAAGTCGGTTGTGTGATCAAGATTTGTATCTCGGGATCTGTTAACCACTCTGTATATTAATCAATACTTAATGGATTCCTCGGGAGTTGGAGAAGAGAGGAGTAGAAGAATTACCCCATCTTGAACCTCTATAAAAACTTATTGTGTCATTTACATTTCAGCACTTTAATTTCTGCATCTTATTTTTATATCTCTTGATAAATTTGCTATCCAATTGATAATCAATCGAGTACTAAAACCAAGTATTCAAACAAACTTAACCAAATTCAAGGGTGTTAAGTCTTTGAAAACAAATCACGATCGAGTTAAGTCTTTAGTCAAAACAATGAGTTATTCTATCAACGGCTCGGTCAGTGTTGAGTGACTAACTCTACTGATTAACTAACTTAGTTGTCCATAAAGGACACAGCTGTGAAGTATTAACTCTGAATATTTAAAAGGACTAATTTGAAAAGTTGGTAAGGTTTAGTCAACCCCCCCTTCTAAACCTTACACTCACACTCCTTGGGACATACAGATTTTATTTATCTTAAAACTCTTAAAACTTTATTAAAATGTCTAAAAGTCATTTTTGAACCTGAGTACAGTCCCAAAAATCGAAATTTGCAGAGGGGTCCTTTAACTTTTATTTTCTTGCAATTTAGTCCACCAACTTTCCATTTTTACATTTTTAAGTCCAAAATTGAAATTTAATCAATTATGCTCGACTTGTCCAGGTTATAAGTCATCCAAAACATGGATTTCAATGATCATACACATGCATGTCCAATACATACAAGAATTCATCAAATAAAACATTAAATTGTACATGCATGCACCTAAAATTCAATAAATAGCAATTTTGAGCAACTCTTGAAAATTTTTATGATTTGATACATAAAATTGACATGCAATACATAGATTATATATCTAAAGGGCTCATGTTCGAAATTCTACATGCATTTTAATAAAAACACCTAGAAGTTGGAAAGTATTTTTCCACCCACCTTAAAATTGGAAAATTGTGAAATAAAGGATAAATTTCACAATTTTTGGATGAGGTCACTTAGGTCAGCCCCTAAGTCAAGAAATATCAAAAATTTGATGTTAGAAAAATGAGAGAAAAATTAAGGAGAAAAAGAAGGAGATAAGAAAATGAGAAAGACTACACTTTACCTTGTGTAGTAGGTGATTGGAGACTAGTTGAAGCTTTAAATTTGGAATTTTTGGTTCAACTCCAAAATCACCTAAGGTCAGCCCCTATTTCTCAAAAATGGAAAAGGGGTGTTAAAATTTGAAAAAAATAGAAAGAAGAGGAAAGAAGGGTTCTAGTGTCCAATTCTTACCTTGTAGTCCAAATTTCTCTACTAGTTCTTCTTCAAGTTTCATCACCATGCATGCATGTCTCCAAGTGGTCTTCTAAGTACCTCAAAATCCAAAATATAAATTTAAGTTAAAAGAAGAAGGTGATGAGTAGAAAGAATTTAAGTTGAATTGAGGAGTGAAATTTCTTACTTTGAGAAAAGGGGGTGTTCGAATTTTTGAGTTTTAGTGGTAAGATTATTTGTTTTGGTTTAGATGTTTGAAGAAAGAAAGTATGTTTGATGTTAGGAAGAAGATGTTCTTGGAGTTATGAAGATGGGTTTGAAGATGTGAAGGACTTGGGTTTGAATATTTGAAGATGTGAAGAAGGGGTACTTGAAGATATGAAGAACTTATGTTGAAGATTTGAAGATGTGAAGGGTTGGTGTTTGAAGGTTTGAAGATGTGAATGATTTTGTGTTTGAAGATTTGAAGATATGAATGAATTTTAGAGAGAGATTATAGAGAAGTTGGAGAAAAGGCTTGAGAGTTAGAATGTGTTTGATGAAAAAATGAGATGAATTTTTGTGTAATAGGCCATTTTGGCCGTCCACCATGGGGGGGGGGGGAGAGAGGAATTTTGATTAATTTTGTGTCTTGCAAATTGTCTCTTGCATGGAGACAATTAGACTAGTCAAAGTATGGGCAAGGTATGGAAAGAGAAGGAATGTTGGGAAGACTCCAACATGTTGGGAAAAATAGTATTAAAGAATTAATGTATGAGATGGTGTATAATGTTTGAATTAATGGTATAATTATACACAAGATGACTAATATAAGGTGTAAGTGTACAAGAGTTGGATGATATTTTTACTCCAAAATCATCACCATGGCCGTCCATTATAAGGGCATTGTGGTAATTCCATATTTTGTTTTGTCCCAATTTGATGATAATAGATGAAATAAATCAATCTCCAAAATAATTAGTGATTTCCTTGATCACTTATAAGTCTCATGATCACTTAATCTAAATCAAAATCTTAATTCTATAAGGTAAAAGTCTCTAAAATAAATAGTCTCTTAAAATTCTAAGGTGACTAATAAATACAAAAATAGTAATAATGATCAATCAAGTGATCATAAATGTGAAATAGAAGTAATGATGATCATGATCATAAGTAATAAATAAAATGAAATAAAATACAAAATATATATATTAATGATAATTACCCGTCAAAGTGAGCGTGGTAAACAATCGATCAAATACATGAGGCGACAATAAGAGTCAATTATATGTTTGGAAAAATCGGGGCTTCACATAAACAAATATTATGCTACAAGGAAATAGTTAGTTGTTAAGAAAGAAATCCAACCGATTAATGTATCCATTCAAAGTTGAAAGAAATCGACAATAGTCAAAGAAGTAAAAATAGGTGTTATTAATGTACACCATAAAATAAAAATAATTCTGAGTATAAATGGTGTATCAACTAGATAAATCAAGTAGTAAGTAATTCAATATAATCAATAATGAGATACTTTTCCATTTCAATGCAAAAGTTGGAGTTTTATAAAATAAATCTAAGGTACTATTCTTTAGAAAATATAATTTTTACTAAATAAGCTTTCAAGACATAAGACATTGTCTTTGTAAAAATATTAAATTAGTAGTAAATAGTTCTCAAATAGCATAAGGATGAAAAGATTTGTTTGTTAGGCACGAAATCGTATTTCTTCGAAATAGTTTTAAGCACTACTATATTTTAAGCTAAGAATTTTAAAATTGTATAATACAAGTTTGATAAACCAAGATAATAGACTTTGAGTACGGATATTGAGTTTATTGTAATGGATACTTCCAAAAATTATATTTTGTTTCAAAATATCAAAAGTTGAGGCATAATTTTTTTAAAAACTAATTAAAACTATTACAAAAACACTCAAATTAGGGGTTGAAATTTGCTTGGGGACCGTGAGTATTGATGGGAAAGTTGAACATATGGGAATATTTTTCACTAAGCAAATTTGGTCTTATCATTTTTACATTAAACTTTGAAGGACAAGAATGGTTGGAATTGTGATCCAGACTTATTTTAAAATTTAAATAATTTTATTGATGATTATCAAAAATTTTAAAGTGCTTTACAAATAATTACTCTTCTAATTAAATCATTTTTAAGAAAATTGAAATATTTCAAATTATTTTAATATATATTTTGCACAATTCTCCCCATGATGAATCACTAAGGTAAGGGAACTTTTTTCTAAATCTTTATGATAAAACAAAAAAGAAACTAAATTTTGGACAAAAAAATAATATTTCCATTGCATCGAAAAAATTAATCAATCTTTGACACTAAAATTATATTTTGGCAACTAAAATATTGAAAAAATAAAACAAAAAAAATGGTTTTAAAATTAGATGTGAATCCCAATGGGTCTTGCGTCTTTGAAAATATCATAGTTATTACATCCAATTAAAAATTAAATTGTGGGTTGTCACTGGGAACTTTGTTTATTTTTGAAAATTTGGGTTTTGGGCATGTTTTTGGTTTACCAACTCTGATTGTCTTACGCAATACTCAAATCGAAATATTCCCTCTAAAATATATGATGTGGCAATTAATAATTATTTTTTAAAATTCACACATAACCACCAACTTTCGATTTGTAAAAAATTAAAGGGTAAATTGCAATTTTAGTGAAAACTATTGGGGTATGATCAATTTTAGTGCTTATCTTCAAAAATTACATTTTTAATTTCTTTGACTAAAGAAACTTAACTCAAAACATTTTTACATTAAAATATAAAATAGTTCGCAATTTTAAGGGATGACAATGGGGAGAATCATTATTCTTATTCCAAAGTGAATATTTTATCTTAACACTTAAACTTAAAGTTATAGTAATCTATTTAAATTAAATTAAATTAAAAAAATAAAAAAAAATACATATTTATAAAAATTATTTACAAAATTTATTATATCAATTTATAAATAAAAATGTAATATAATAATACATAAAAGCTATATTAAACATATATTATAAATGATACAAAATATATAATTAATAAACAATAAAAAACTAGGCGGGGAAAGTCTTAACTTTTTTTTTTATCAATTTTCCACATTAAATAAAATTCCAACAATTAAATATAGATTTTTTTATTCATTTTTATTTTTAAAATATTGATTATTCCAATATGTTATGTCTTTTAAATGAAGCACTAACTAAATTAATTTTCAAAATATATTGTACTATTAGTAGATGATACTTATAATTAAATTCCAAATCTTTATTTTATTATAAAATATATCCCCAATTGTTAATTATACAAAATAATAAATATAAATTAAAGTTTTTATAAATTATTCGATAACATTTTAGGTAAAAATTTAATCAAATATATTTATGGTTAGGGTATCCATTTTGAAAATATTTAAGGGGACCAATTTTGCAACAAAAAAATGAAGATATAAAGTACTTTAAACTTATATAAAAAATTTTGCAAAAACTTTTCGATCAAATAAGAAAATTTTAAGAAACATTTAGATTTCAAGTTGCAAATAATCCCTTATAGTTATAGGACTAATTTTGCACCTTTTCCCAAAATTAAAATGTGGGACTGCAAATCTACCTTGTAAAAGATTTAATATTTTGCTATATGATTTATAGATGAATTGCCACCACCCAAAAGTTATGAGACCAAAATATTTTCCTACTTCCATTAATAATTATCACTATGAAGACAAAAAGTTCAAATTAGGGGTGAAATTATCAAACCGAGTATTAATATTGAAAAAAATTATTTTATTTATTTATGAATAATTTTCAAACCTTAAGAATTTGTAAGAAACAATTTTTCTCATATACTTAATTTTATTAAAATTTAAGATAATTTATATTGATTTTATAAAATATTTTGTGTTTGAATCTTTACAAATAATTATGTACTAATTAAATACTTTTTTTAAAATGAAATATTTCAAATTATTTTAATATATATTTTATTTTTGCTGTATAAATCTACATGAATGATTTTAATTTTTAAGAAACTCAATCCAACCAAGAAACTAAAATTATACAAGAAAAAATATTATTTTTATTCTTTACTTTTAATCTTTGAATCTTTTATTTTTCATTTGTTTAAACACAAAAGTATTTTTCTTAATTCAATAACTTAAGTTTAAAAATTAGACAATATCCCACCATTAGGTAGTAAATAACTATTTATAATGGAATTAAAAATTAAATTAAATAAATTTGACATATAATCTATTGCAAAATATGTTTTGTTAATCAAAAGTTTCAAGAAACCGTCTAATCGATACCTTTTAATACAAAGTATAGATAAAATTCAAAAAACAAACTATATAAAATCATGATAATAGATATTTGGATATTGATAAAAAAATTATTATTTAAATATATCAAATTATCGTATGATTTGTGCTTATTTCTTACATTTCGGGTTATTTTTTTAAAGAAATTGTGGCAAAACATACATTAAAATATAAAATATGGGCCAAAAAGAATAACATGTTGAAAATCATTATTCTTATTCCAAAGTGAATATTTTATCTTAACACTTAAACTTAAAGTTATAGTAATCCATTTGCATTTTTTTTTTAAAAATAATAAACCTTAAGTCAATATGGATGAAAATTAATCCATTATTGTTATCAAGAGTCATGTTTAAATGAAAAAGTGATAACCTATAATCTAAAATTTTAAACTCTATCCAAATGATAAAAATATATTAACTCCATAAATAAAAATTCAACCGAGAAATAGTCCCGGGTTTTTTTTATCAATTTTGGCATTAAATAAAATTCCAACAATTAAAAAATGGGATCATTTTTATATTTGAAAATTATTAGGCGTGGCGCCTTTTAAATGAAGGATCTAAATTAATTTTCAAAAAATGGGATCGTTTCAAAATTTTTGATAACTATAATTTGAAATTTATGTTTATTATAAAATATATAGTTTAAATAATAAAAACTACAACAAATATTTAAAAACCTAAATTTAATCTATATTTAGTTATCCATTTTCATAAAAACGCCTTTATGGAAAAAATGAAGAAACGTACTTTCCCCATTATTAAAATATTTATGGAATCGATCAAATAAGAAAATGTGCTTAAACATTTAAATTCAAATAATCTTTATTGTTGGTTATTTAGAAAATTATATATTTGGAATAAGAGATATTTCTTAGTAGGGATTTAAATGTGTTTTTTGATTGAATTTATTTAGAAATTATATGAATATTTTGGAATAAGTTAATATTTCTTATTGAAGTAAATGTTTTTGTTGATTAATATTAAAAATTTATTTTATTTATTTATGGACACTTTTATACTAAAACAACTTCTAATTTTTCTATGATTTATTTTCTAAAATTTAATTTCATTTTATTAGATTTTGCTTAACAAAATAAATAATCCTTAAAATTTTTACAACTTTTCATCTTCAAATAAGTTTAAAAGTATTATTTAGAAATTATTTATTTTGTTAAAGTATTCTAGTAAATGAAATGTATATTAGATCAAATAAATATCATTTGAATGTCTTTTAATTTTTCTTCCAAGAATTTCTACCTATTATACATATATCATTTTTAACGATCCCATTTTACCTCAATTTTGAAATTGTTTTCATTTCCCACGAAAATATCGGTTAATAACTTAAGTATTTGTTTTTTGGAACAATATCCCCCATTGGGTAGTAAATAAATATTTATAATGGAATAGAAGCCCCTTTGAACTTAAAGGGAAATAAATTTGATAAACTTAAAAAAAAAAAAAATGTTTTTGTCTAATCAAAAGTTTCAAGAAACCGTCTAATCGTTAGGGCTTTTAATAGAAGTATAGATAAATATATAGAAAAACAAACTATATAAGTATTTTCAACGTATGATATAGATATTTGGATATTGATAAATTTTTTGCATTTAAATATATCGAAAAATAACCCCAATTTGACACTCATATTGCGCATATATAAAATATGATAAATAAAAAAGATATATTTACTCAAAATTTTATTTTGTAGTGGGTTTTAAAATATGCATTTGGGTTGTTGAACAATTTGTATATTCATTTATTTTGACTATTGTAATTTCTTATTTTCGATGAAGTCATGTTATCACCCTCAACATAATTTGGTAAGTTCGATTGTTAATGTTAAATTATTTTGACAATAACTTCTATATTTTCTTAATTTATAAAAATAAAAATTTCTTAGTTTTTCAAGAATCGGATTTTTACATAATTTATACTTTCCTAATTAATAATAAATAATTTTATATTTTCATCTCCAAAAAATAATGAAGATCATATATAAAAAAAAGTGATATGAATGCTTATATTTTTATAATTGGCAAGCTTTTCGCCATATTTTGTATTGTAATTTAATACTTAATAATTTAATTTTTTTATATAATTGTAAAAGCTTAGCATATATACAAATCGGACACATTGGAAATAAATAACTATCTAACAAAAAGGTGAATAAATATATAAGCTTTGAATATTATATATATATATATAGGGATTAGTTCAAATGAGACCAACCCCTTTAGGTTAGTCTATAGGAACATTTATGGACTCTTGATTTAAAATTTTAAATGGTGTAGATCATTTTAGTTATTTTAGGCTAATAAGGGTATATTTGTACTTTCTATATCATCAATTTATTAAATAGATGGGTTAATATCTTTAATTGCTATTTTTAAGGCAAATACAATCTTACCATTTCAGTTGGCCAATTTTTAGGGAGAAAAAACGCATCACTTTTATACCTGGTTTTGTTTTATCATATATTTAGTTCAGTGGAATTGTATACTTAGTTCAGTGGACTTGTATACTTAGTCATATTTTTTTGTATATTTAGTTCAGTGGATTTGTATACTTGGTTCAGTGGAATCGTATTCTTAGTTATATAAGTAGTTTAGTAAGTAGTTTAATGAATTTGTATACTTAGTTTTGTGGATTTGTATACTTAGTTCAATGGAATTGTATACTTAGTTATATAAGTAATTCAGTGGAATTGTGTATTTAGTTCATTATAATTGTATACTTAGTTAAATGTTTCTGTATACTTAATAATATTTTAATGTATAGTTAGTTCAATGTAATTGTATACTTAGTTAAATGTTTCTGTATACTTAGTAATGTTTTAATATACAGGTAGTTTAGTGTAATTGTATACTTAGTTAATTGTTTATGTATACTTAGTAATGTTTTAATGTATAGTTAGTTTAGTGAAATTGTATACTTTTCATTAATTGTTGCATGATTCTGTTGCCAAATTTGAATAATTTGCAGGTTCTTGTGAAGAATGGAGAGAAAGGAAAGGTGAATCGCGTGATTATGGGGACGTGATCAATAACAGATCACGTCTCTAATTTGTAGGAGGCGGTTACCATATTTAGTTTCTTGGATTCCTATTTTACCCCTTCTAACGTATACTTTCATATGAATTGCTATATATATTTGTTCATATCTTGACCATTAATTTATTTTTTTGATGGTGTAGATCTGGTCCTATGGTCTTACCAAGGAGGATGGTCTCACATGATCCCCTCCCTATATATATATATATATATATATATATATATATATATATATTTATATATAGGAGGATCAAGTGAGACCATGTCTCTAAATGAGACACAATGTATTAATCTCAACCATCCCCCGCTATTAATCAATGGGTGTGATTTAATGGATAAAAATTATATTAAAACATTGATTTAATCAACATAAGGGTAATAGGGTAAAATAACATAACAAGGTAGTTACAAAAATGGAATCAAATCTGTAATACCTCATATTCGGACTGTGAGTTGATATAATAACTATTTGATTTTATTTTTTTTACTAGTATGCTCGTATATTTACTTCTAATTATTTTCATGATTTAAATAAGTACCTTGATTTTATTGAGATTTAATTAGTTTAGTGCTTGAGTTATTGACTTTGGAATTTAGAAATAGTATGTATGTACTAGATCGTCATTAGTTGATTAGAGCTTGATCAATTTTATGACATGTTAAAATGAGACTTGAGTGATGAGTTATCAAAGTTAACTTAGTGTTCAAGGTGATAATTATTAGAGTTAAGTCATAGATTGATAGAGTTCATATGTGAGGGGCTTAATAGCAAAATATGCCCCATAACTTAAGCCTTTTTGCATTTTTGCCCTTTAACTATTTAAAGTTGCAATTTATGTCATGGACAATTTTGCCCTTATGGCTAAATAGCAGTTTTGCTCCTTTATCTTTCCAAAGGTAGCATTATAATCCTATAAATTTTGAGAATTAGCAATTTCAATCCTTTCATACCATAGCTATTTTCAATAAACCCCAATTTCACAGATTATGAAAATTTACATTTTCTGACACCTATTCCGTTCGTGGCATTGTTACACCTACTTAAATCCAGTCTCTATTAAGAGGTTTTAAGTGGATCATGTCAGGTTTCTAGCCTATAAACTCAATAGGACATACTTCTTTAAATGAATCATAATTCTAAATAAATTTGATTTCAGACTAAGGTTTTGATAAAACAGATATAGTCCATCACGACCATATCAGGCCCAACATGCTTCCGTAAAATTAATAAATCCCTTAAAATTCATACCTTCTTTGACCGAAACAACATCGGGTGAGATGGCTCGCAACACCACCAGTCGGAAAATTATGGCCCCTAGATCGTTTGACAAACAACTGCTCACTGTTTAACTTCAACAAGAAGGGAAGATGATCTACAAGTTATCCGACTCCTTCAGCAACTGTTCAACATAGCCTTGGTTCGTTTCCTACTCCAGGCGTATAAAGTATTTCTTAAACGGGATGAATTAATAGAACATTATGAACGCATGTTGAAGCAGAAACCCCTTTTATTAAGAACTTATAGAAATATTTATTACATTAGTAATCTCCTTTTGGGAGGAGAATACTGGTTAGCTTCTCATAGATGAAGCTTGCACTCGTAAATACATAAAACTTAGAAACCTAAAACACTCCGCTATTACAAATTTTCTCTCAGAATTTATTATAAGAAAACTAAGGAAAATGTTCGATGTCCTGAGCTTCCTTCAACTCTCGCCTTTTATAGACCTGAATCCGGACTTGAAAGGCGGACTCCAAATCTTGTTGATATATATGACGTTCATCGCTACGTCATATCCTCGAATTATGCCTCGCCAATTTGTTTTTCTTTTTCTTCCGCGTGACTCAGCCCATGTGATGTTTGTCGGGGAATCTTTTAAAAAATTTATTTACGTGGTCCCCAAGGATAACGCGTCTTGTGAGCTGGGCCCTTGTCCTTTCTAGTTGCATGGTCTTGTCAGTCAGGTTTGGGTCGGAATCCTTTCCCAAACTCGGGCTATTTCTATTCGGGGCATGCTTGACAAATCCGATCGATCAAACGGCCAACATGCGCCATGTTACAGAATTTTCGATAAGTTTTTTTGCTAGCCGGAATCTTGTTTTCCCAGAGAGTTCTTCTCTTTGTCTCGAAACGTTCCTCTGCAAATCCTATCGTTGATCCTGTCATTGAATTCAGAAGAAAAGATCCATTTGCTGAATTCTGAAGGAACTTGAATGGATATTTGACTTTGTCCATTTCTGTTAGACAAACCCAAAGTCCCCATGCTCGTCGTGTAGAAGCTTCGTCTTCTGATATCGCCCCTACTAACAATGGTACTTCTTCCGGTGAAGTTGCCTTTATGTATTTTAAAGCATTTTCATCCGGTCTTCCTAGCTTAATGAAATGAAAAGCTTCATTAAAGCCTTTCTTTGTTGGTTCAGGAGCTGCACTTATAAAATACAGTTCCAAAATATCTCCTCGGCCAAGTGTGGATTGTTGGCCCAAGTCTCGTAAACTGCTTCCCCAATCCATTTGGTAATTTAGAAATTTCTAGGAATCCGGGTGATACAATATATATTAAAGCTAAAGCTCCAAAAGTATACCATTCTTGTATTTCATTTGGATGACTCCCTGGTTTCATCCAAACTCTGGGATACTTGCCTGAGATATCAACCATTGTTTTTTCTGGGTTAATACCTCTTCTTGTAACCAATTTCTCCCATTGTCGTTGATATACCGTATTGGAGAAATCTTAATCTCGTCGTTTGAACCTTAGATTTTCCCTGTCTCGTGGCCTAAGATTCAACTCTCCTCTTTTACCCCGAGGTCTTTGGGTTGACTTGAAGACTCGGGTTGGGACACCGGAGCTTCAACATTCATTACAATTTGTACACCTCGGGGGATGCATCACCGCAACACTTGTGATTATGGTACTTGAATCCATAACCTCCGGGTTAGAGCCCCGTTCTCTATTCGCCCCTTTTTGCACCGTGGGAGATGCGGCTGGAGGAGAGGCCCTTGCGATCTTAAGAACAATTGTCCTTGAGCGAACCGGCATGCTCGTATTTGATTAGAAACAGATTTCTATTCACTGTTGAAGTCATCTCACAACTTCACGCATTAAGACATAACATCCCAAAATCTCGTTCTAGACTCTCCAGGTTTTCCCGAGATGTCTTACTCGTTTAAGGACCTTGCCAACAATGCGTCCTTCCATCTCGTGTCAAAAAAATGCAAGAACATTTTCATGAGATTTTATAATGGCAATATCATAATCATAATATTGACATTGACTTGCCATCTAAGTAATCTAGCCTTTTCTAGTTTTGATTCAATTTTGTTTTTTAAAAGCATTGAAACTTGAATTATCAATTTTTAAAATAAACTTTTAGCCAAGTAAAAATAGAGACCATTTTTCAAAGCTTTTCTCGATCGCAAAGAATTCTTTCTCGTTTATATGCCATCGATTCGCTTCATGCGAAAAAGACCCGCAATATATGCATGGAACTTCCCATTTGGTGTGGCTTTTGTAAGAATGCAGACCCACCAATAGTCACTGCATCATCGTATATAGAACTAGTTCATCTTCATCTTATGGAATTGCAAGTTTTGGAAGCTTTTTGCAAACTTCTTTAAGTCGCTTTATTCCTTCTTGATGTTCATCTTCCCATTTGAATGTAGCATCTTTTTTTGAGCAATTGACTAAACACCTTCCCGTAGTGTGCTAGATTGTTTATGAACATTCCAAAGCAAAATTCACCACTCCAAGAAAACTGCGCTTCTTGTCTTTCAAAGATATCCGGAAATCCTGTATATTTTCTACAATATGACTTTGTAGGATGATTCGAGATTCATCGATTTCAATTTCGAGTAAGGTCTATTCCTTTCTTTCATCAAATCGTCTCTTTTGAAATCGATGAAGGGTTAGGACCTGTTGAAATCTCGATCTCCCAAATTGTATGCAATCCTTGGATAGACATTTAATGCCAATTTTCCCGCATACAAATTTCAGAATCGCTCCAAGGTATGAATCTTTGAGATTTGAGATTCGCTTGTCAAAGATGGCTAGATTGAGTGGCAAATCAATTCCTTCTTTGAATGTTGCCTTTATAATAACCCTTATGGCTCGAGATGGATCCATGAGAGTGTGTTTGCAACTTCTCTCTTGACCGTGTTTTTGATCTCCGAACTTCTCTGTAAGGAACCAATCGCATCTCGATCAAAGTTGCAGTGAACTCCATCGGAAATGGCGAATTCTCCGGTAGTTACCCTGTGGATAATTTGGTGTTTTCTATTACGAAACCCAATTTTATCCAAAGTTTTTTCCATAGCTCCGATTGTAAAACCATCGTATATCTGAAGCTTTAGATCTTCCTTCATAATTCTCATAAGAGTCTTATGAGAAACCGTAGTGTGAGAGAGGAATCGACATATCCTCCTAACCGCCGTTTCTTTGAAGAATTTCTTCTTCACTACGATTCGAACTAGATTCACTTCCATCGCGAGAATAGATCTCTTCTTCGTAGATGCTTTCATCCGAGGGTAGATCCTCAAATTGATAAACTCAGATTAGGTCTTGATAGTATACGCCTTCTTCGGTTCGGTGTAGCTTCGAACTGTCTGACTACTCGTTTTTTATTCTCTGGGCAATCTGTTGAAATATGCCCTCTTGCTCCATAGGTCCAGCAATTACAATCCTTGAAACTTTCACTAGCTCTGGTGTGAGCTCGCCTGAAAGTTCTTCTTCCCGAGGTTCTCGCTGGTACTTCCTTGATTAGAACCCCGATGAAGAGGCTCTACTCCGCTTCAGGCTTTGGTCTTTGCCCCGATTTGTAACCGGGCCTTCTGTTTTGACCAAAACCTTCTAAGTCTCCATGAAAACCTACTCCTTTTGTTCCGCTTCCACGGCCGTATGGATGGCTTCTCTTTTTCTTATGCTTAGTGGTTGATCTCCCACAACAGTTGGGATGTCATCGTCTACGCAGCATAGAGGAACTGTTTTGTTAATTCCTCTTAACCTCTTATAATTCCTGTAAAGTGCTGCCTGATAGAACCATTCAGATAGTTTGGCCTTCAAAAATGGCATTCTTCTAGCCATCGTATCCAAATCCCGCACTCTTGTATTCCCGATAACCATCTCTCCGGGAATCAAAATCTTGACAAAGAATAATCGTGAAGCTTCTTTGTCTCCAATCTTAGACTTCCACCCTGTACTCGGTGAATAACTTATATATTCGTCAATATGACAAATATCATGTAGCTCGAGGCAGTAGAGGGCTTGTTTGTATCTTTTTTTTTCTTCTTCTAATCCCTCAAAATAGCCTGTACTGATAAAATGGATTTTTGAATAATTTGGCCATATCATCGATAATTCTTTTCAATGATTCTCCAGTGACCGCACTTTTTATATTTGCTTGGTCATATCCCATGCAATCTTTCTGAGATCCTTTAAGACTCATCTCAAGGAGTGAAATGAATCCTTCCTTCGTAAGATCGAGGGTTCCCGCCGCAATCCTCATAGTCACGCCCATTCATCTATAATGACTTCTCGATTTTTAAAATCAGGATATCGGATTTAGCATCAATCCATATAGATGTATGGGATCGAGCCGCAATTTTCCATAAGGCGTATTATATAAATTTGGCCTTTTGGATTGTCGAGTTCCTATAATAGGATCTCTCCTTGTAGTAAAATCTCGATGTGAGGCATTTTTTCCTCTCGAGTATTCGTGATTTTAGCCCGAACTTTCGCTACATTGGGATTTCTTGGTGGTGGCGGTGGTATTCCATGTTGGTTAACTGGAACCAAAGTCGCTCCATCTCCCGTGTTCATCTTTAAATCTACAATTCCTAATCCTGCGAAGGATTCAACAAGGTCATGTAGATCTTTAAGATTTATCTTCTCCATATCCATCACTTTTAATTTATGATGGATTTTTCTTCGATGATAGCAATGAGCTTTTCATCGTCCGTCATTTTCCGTACCACTTCGGTTGGTTTCCCTTTTGGTGTAAATAGGGCACTATCCCAAAATCGTCACGCTTCTTTCCTCCGGAAGAACTTGGTCCGTCCTCCGCATTTCGACTCGTTTCGAATATCATGAAGAATTTCAAGAGTTCTTCCGATATTTTACCATCGTCTCCATCAGGTTTTGGATCCGATGAACTTGTATTGGTAAATGAATATGGCGGTTGCCATAATTCTCGCACGCCGTCTTACGGATCTCTCTAGGATCTTTTGAGATCTTAGGTGTATCGGGAAGTATCTCGTTCATTTCGCAGTACACCATCGAGTCATGATTCGATGGGCATTTTCATGGATCGCTTCGCGGTTCATCGATCGACATATAATATCCGGTTTCTTGTGAAGAAACTCATATAATATGCCGCTTGTCTTTTCGCAGATGTCTCAAAGTTTCCCTATCGACTCCTGCAAGTTCCTTTTCAACATATCGGTTGTTCCAATATGATATCTGTATTGGTGATCTTGTGCATACATCGTCAAAATTTGACGATATGTCTTGCAAGGTGTACATCTTGGACAATTGTCCAGATCCATATTCTCAAGAAAATTCTCCTCACCAATTATTAATTACATAAATATAATAAATATAACTAAAGTTCTTAATAAACCGGGCTCGATACCATTTTAAGCAAAACACTTACCAAATCGGCCATATGTATGAATAAGGGTATAATTGGTATTATGAAAATATGCAACTATTCATTTGGACCAATTTTGCCGCAACTCTAAAACTTATAGGTCTAAAATTGCTTAGGTATAAAACTTATAGGACCAAATTTGCAAAACTTTTAAACTTACGGGCATATTTTACAAACTCAATAATAAAAGTCCTAAAATGCAATCCACCCAAAGTTACAGGGTATTTTTTGCAATTAAGCCATATGAGGTGTAGCAGGTCATTTAGTCACGGATGATATTGTGCTCATTTTCTTAATTAAGACTACTTATCCCTCATCTTTGAAATTTTACAAATCCAAGTATTTCTTAGCCATTTTAATTGCTATATATATACCTAGTTTTTCCTATTGTATAGGCCCAAATATTTAAACTTTGGCCATTTTAAGAAATCATTTTACTTTCTTAAAGAAATGAGGCTCTAAACATTTTGTTTCTTCAAAATAAAGCCCAATATGAAATCAATTTTGTTTTTAAAGTTTGACCCAAATACTTGAGCTTCTATTTACTAAAAATTGTTTACAACAGCTCAAGCTAGTGATTAGTTCAAGCCCATCAACATTCACCACTCTTCTCTTCCTCATTCTTGTGGACCGAAAATAAGGAGGAAATTGGGATGAATCCATGCAAAAATTTAGTTGTTAATTTCTTATCTAAATTTATCTTATTTGGTCTCCAAAATATAACTTTGAATCCAATTAAATCTCAAGCTTTGAAACCGTTACTTTCACTATAAATAAGTAGTTAGAGTCCCACTTCGCTATTTTACTCATTCAAAACATTGAGTAAAACCAAAAAAAAGAAAAACTCTCTTCTCTTTGCTCTTGAGGTCCGAAAATTTAATCAAGAAAATAGTTGACCATTTTCTCACACTCAACTCTTTTATACTCAAATATTAGTACTAACAAATTCCCAAACCAAACTTACTCTCAAGCAATGAATTCCTTATTTTGCTTTTTTTCCTCTTGGCCGTGTGTATTAAGGATTCAAGAAAACAAAACCCTTCATTTACAAACACCAGAATTCTTACTACCAACACCATTAAGTAAGGAGACATCATTTACTTGGGCTTTAAAATTTGAGGAGACCGTGAGTGAGGGTGCAAAATTGGACATCAACTTCAACTTGGATTCAACATGCAACTTGGAAATTAGCTTACCCATCACTTAAGGTTTATAAAAGTGTAAGTTGATCATCTTTTAGATAAGCTTTGGTCATAAATGAAAGGTGTTTTTATAGTTGAAATTTGAAATTGAGTGAGGGGTCTTACTTGTAGGAAGCTTGGACTTGAATTAGGCTTGTGAATTGGAGATTTTGTAGACTCTACAAAGGTGGGCAAAAATTTATTCTATTTTTTTTCAAATGAGTTTCTTAAAATTATTGTAAAATCATGAAATTGATTGAGCTAGTATGCATTTATATGTGTGATTATGTGATAATTGTCATGGTTTGACAAATTGATGGTTGATTTATTTATAGTTGATAATTTAATCAAAATTTTGTTAAATTTGGAGGCTAATTTGTAATTACTAAAATTATGGGGCTATTTTTGAAAGTGTAAAAAGGGTATTTTGTGGATCTTTGTTGATTACTTTGATTAGTAGGGTTAATTTTCAATTTATCAAGATTTTGGAGGTGAATTTAGTAAAAATCAAGAATTTGGGGCTAAATTGCAATTTAAAGCGTGTTACCCACTTTTGTGAATTTAAAAACTGACTTGGGTTTATTTTATATTTTTAAGGAACTTGGAGTGAATGTTGTAGGTTTTAAAAGTTTATTTTGTAGTAATTTCGTAAAAATAGAATTTCTTGGTCAATCTATAAATTTTCGAAACTTGTTGTATTGTTCTAAATTTTTCTAAAACTGCGGGCTATCCGTATTTCATCATAATGTTCGAGTATTAACTATGAATCCCATTTCTGTTTCTCGTTTGGCGTGTGTGGTTTGGACAATCAATCGAACAGGTCGCCTGTTCATGTTTGCTCGACTACACATGTGCCTATTCCCATTTTTCTGGTCGGGCCGGAGACGGTGGCGAAACTTGGGTCGTAGTATTGGTATATTCCGAATATGACGAACTCGGGTATAAACCCACGGCCTAAAGAGTCATAGAGCCACTCGGAGGAAAAAAGTGCCTGGAGGCTTCGGCTGGTGAATTGGAGAATGCAACGAGATTTGGTGTTTGATCAACATCGACCCGCATTTATTTTGTGCATCTCGTTGGGTTTTAAAATGGGGCATAGAACCTTGCCCGTTTTAAAATCGGCTTGAATTGGAATATTAGGGTGCGGTGTTTATTCCACATCGCCTGGAGCGTTATTCCACATCGTCTCTCAATTACCGAAACTATTTTTTTTTCGCATTTGAACTTGTGTTATATTTGCATAACCGTGATAATCATAAAAATTATTTACTTATAATCATTCTATAAGTTTGTGAGTAAATTTAATGTCCGATTATTTTGTATCTATTTTATACGCATGAAAATTATTTTGCACACCAAGTGCTCGCTTTCGATATTTTATTAAAAAAAAAAGAGAAAAATTATATGTTTATCATTTCCTTAACTACTATGCATTCCCATCCCTTACCCTTTGGGCTCGTTTATCTCACCCCACGTTTTCTAAATTTTTCGGATATTGGTGAGACTAATACCGAACCACCTACGCAAGAATAGTAGCATTGAGACTACTTTGGATTGGGCTAGTTTTGGGACTTCATTTAAGGATTTTACTTAGGGGATTGTTGTCATCTTATTTTATATTATTTTTCCTTATTTTATTTTGTATGTTAAGACTTCCGTTGTATTATATGTAATAAACTTAGGCTTGTATCTCGGATTTTCTGAACTTTATATAGATTTAGATTTGGTCAAGTTATATATTTTAGTTATTGTAGTTTTGGTAATTATTCTTGTGGAGCCTAAGTTGGTATAAATCCGAGAGATGTACTGATAATTGGAATTTTGTGATTAGTTTTGTCTCTCTTTTGAATTTGGGCGTTACAAAATCTCTTTCTCTCTCATCCATCTCTCAATCTCACGCCTCTCTCTCTCACGCCTCTCTCTCTCTCACGTCTCTCTCTCTCTCTCTCACATAATTTCTCCATTAACGCAAATGAAAAAAACTGTGAAGAACTCGAATTGTGGAAAAAAAACAGTGAAGAAGATGCGATTTCTGTTCCAAATGAAAAAAACGCCATTAACGATTTCTGCACATTTTACAAAGAAAAAACAATTGTAAAGAAACACTGCATAAATTACTATAAGATATTACATATTTGAAAACATGCAGAAACATTAACTAACTATACATTATCTAGAAGGTATTTATACAGTGTTAAAAATAAAAAGCACAGTGCATATTCTCAACTATGCAATGCGTCATAAACTATGCAGCAAAATCAGCTAACTATGCATTATATAGAAACCATCTATGCAGTGTAGAATAACTAAATATGCAGTACATTATGTAACATCCCATTTTCATAATTTCCAAAAGTAACATCCCATTTTCAAAACAAACTATGCATTATATTGAACCTATTTATGCAGTGTAGTATAACTAAATATGCAGTACGTTATATTCAATTATGTCTTGTTTTCGTAAAACAGTGCCAACAAAACAACTAAATATGCATTATTTAATAGCTAATTAAGCAGTAGAAGAACCCTAACTATACTGAAGAAAAAAATTTGGAAAGAAAACTGCTTCCTTAAATTACGCCACTAAATCCAGCAGTTTCAATCTCACCCTATAAAAACGATTTCAAAAAGTCAAACATATCAGAAAACCCGCTGGGACCACTAATTTGAATTACAAAATTACAACCTTACCCTTAAAATCAGCGAAAATTAGGAAAAATTAAAAAAAAATGAATTAATCACATCCCTTCATTTTTTAAGATCAATGGGTAAGATGAGTCCACACTGTCTCACCTAGGAAGGATGGTCTCCAAATCCTATATATATATAATTGTATGTATCGATGTATTATATTTGAAAAAATAATCCACCATAAATATTACATGAAATATGAAAATTGTATATATATATATATATAATCCTTTGTATCTATGTATTATGTCTGATAAAATAATCCAGTGTATAAATTTTGTATGTAATGCCTGATACATTGAAATACTATATATATAATTGTGGAAATATTTAAATTATATATATAATAGAAATATTATATGGTCCATACCTTTTTGAATATATAATGAGTAAATACTTATCACATAAAAGAAAATTGCCATTTATTTGTTCTATTACGTACTTATGTTTTATTTATTTATTAATATCAAACAATAATCTTTTATGTTATAAGATAGTTTATCAAATAATCATGATTTGATATAATGATATTGTCATCTAGAAATCAAATGATACTCTGCTTTTATTATTAAATTAACGTATTTAGTAATTTGTTGGTATAATTTCAACTGTGTCTTGGATAAATAACTATGTTAAAGGGATACTCTTGTCCAATTAAAAGTTTCAAGAAACCTTCCTACCTATTCACACTTTTAATAATAGTATAGATATAGATATAGACTAGAATAACACCCGCGTATTACACGGGATTAATCCAAAGATAAAATTTTAGTATCACAAATTTAAAAGATTTGATCAACATAGACTTTTTCAAACTGATTGTGACCAAATTCTTTATTTTTAGGATTATATTTTATCTTTTAAAATCTTAATTATATTTGTTATCTTTTACTTTTGTACATATGATTGCCACATAGATAAATGTGAAGACGCCATGTGGAATTGAGAGGATGAGAAGTTGGCAAATATCCAAAATTAATAAATTGATGACATGTGCCAACTTTATTTTTTCTGTTAGCATATAGAGTAGATGGACTTATTTAATTTGATTATTATTTGGTTGAATTATTTATTTAATTGTGAATATAATTGGTTAGTGGGTCAAAACTGAATTTAATAAGAGTATTTTGAAATATACATTGGAGTTAGCATAAATCGGAAATTAAAAGGTGCATATAAACCAAATATATTTTTGAAAGATAATAATTTAAATAATAGTGTAGATAAATCCTTGATATTTAGATTACTTATTATCTCTTAACTTTGTTATTATCTTTTAAATTTATAATCTTTTAACACCTTTTAATTTGTAGATAAGAATGCCGATGAATAATTATAAAGTAGACATGGGGATTTGGAAGAATAAGGAGTCGACACATATCAAAATTAATGAGGTGATGACATGTGTCAATTTTGTTTTCTCTTTTAGTATATAGGGTTGATTGTAGTGTAAGTTGATCTTCATAATTCTAGATTTTTTAGAGTCATCCAAATGGTTATTTTGTTTAATGAAATGACATTTGTGTAAATAAAGTAATTGGATAGGTCAATTTATAAACAATTTGACCTTGAAATCCTTTAAACAAGAGCCACACTATATTTACCTAGATTCCAATGTTTGAGTAACTAATACACTAAGCATGTGAAAATTTTGTCTTAACTCCACTAATTTGTTAGCGGACATGAGTGAATCGGCTTTTTATAACTTCTCAAACTAGTAATTTTTGCTAACATTACAAAAGAATTTATTTTCCAATGACTGGACAAAAGTATTTTTCAAATGACATTGTAAATACATGGAGTATTATAAGGTTTCTTCAGTCACTCGGTTAGAATCCATTATTTATCCAACATCAGATAAAATGATAAAAGTTGATCTATATTTAGAACAATCACATACCTCTTGAATATCATAAGTAGGTAGAGTGACTTATCAATGGCTTTCTGAATCCATAATTTTATGTCATGCTCTATTCTACTACTGACTCAACATGTGGATGAGACTCAATGCAATTTGCGACATGCTTATATGTTTCCATAATAAAACAAGCTCCCCACCCTTTTTCTTCAAAATGAATTTACTTACAATCTGATGCGCTCACAACATACTCACATGTAGGTCCAAAGAAACTCACGTCTCACAGTTTCTATGACCTTTGTAAGTCTGGGGAGAAACTTTTACATCATCACGAACATATGAAAGAGATACGCATGAATTATCACGAGTCATATCACATGTTGTATCATTGCCATCGAAAATTTGAGAAGTAAAAGTTGGATCTAGTCCGAGTCCATTATCCTTAGTAGATAGATTTATCATTATAAGACACAAAACGTTCGCTCTGATAGGAGAATGACAACCTTGTTATTTCCACATTCTCATCATCAATTAAATATAACGATAATGAAATCAATATGAACCCACTTCTATTTACGAATGTCAAATAGTCGAGCAAACTGATTTGATCCACCAGCAACAATTGAATTTGGATTTCTATAATATATTATAATTTCATTTGGATCATGAACATTAGAAAAAAGTTCTCTAACTTGCTATAAATTTGCAAGTAAACAAATTGTCTGCATTCCATCTCTCAAATCAATTTGTACAATAGTTAAAAGTCACACCATGATGCTATACAAAAGAAAAGAAATTGGTTCACTTAATTGGTTCTCAATTTAATTAAAAATGAGTCACTTAGAAATTGAAAGTTGGAAGAGGGGTTATTTTCTTGGTAGGAAAGAGGAGGTTATTTAGGCTAAGAAATAAAAGAGAGCTTTTTGGAAGAATATTTGCTTCTATTGATTATTTTTCTCAAATTCTTTTGGTTTGCTACAAAATGAGCCAGGCACCCTATTTATACTAAGAGAACTTCTCAACCAATGGTTATGATTTATTTGATCTAAAGGCTATAATTCATCCACTAGAATTATCTTCTAAAATATCGAAACCTAGAAGTTTCTACAAGCTTTCTTCAACTAATATCTAAGATGTTTTAATAAGATATTTCTGTAGAAATTCTAGAACTTGGAGCATTTGGGCTTTGACTCTTATTTTATCTTTTAACTAAAAAATATATTTTCAATCCCAATATTATTTGGACCCAAATTAAGTTTAAGGCAATTGATATAAATGCCCCACTTTTTGGAGACAATGTCGGGTCTTTTTACGATTCCGATACTATTTTACCCAAATTTATGCTCCCGCCAAAATTTTCGGACTTTTTTACGCTTTGTTTCAAGATTGTTTCTAACATGTTTCTTTTAATAAAATTTCAGTTAAAAAATAAATTTTGCCCTCGTTAAATAATCCATTTAATACTCGAAGTCATATAAAAAAAATACACATAAAATAACACATATTAAAACCAAACAAATTAAAAATATTATAGAAACAATATGAATAAAAAATACAATTCAATTTTTGATCCAATGAATGAAAACATAAAAAACATGAAAACTGACGTAAAGCAAATAAAAAACAAACTAAAAAACAATATAGAAAACACCATATGAGAAAAAAAAGAGTTAAAAATAGGTAAAACTTGTATTTAAACATCGAAAACTACATTAAAACAATAATGAAACATCGGAACAACATTAAAAACGGTATGGAAACGACCTAGAAATAACGCAAAAAAATATTAAAAATACCACAGAATAAAAAGAGCTTAAAAATAGGTAAAATTTGTATTTACACATTGAACGCTACATAGAAACAACCAAAAAAATATTATAACAACATTAAAAATATTACGTAACAACACCGAAAAATAGAAATAATGTACAAAATAATACATGACAAAAAACAAGATAAAAAATAAGTAAAAGTTATTTTGAAACATCGAAACGACAAAGAAACAAATTTAAACAACATTGAAACAACATATATAACATATAAAGCAATACAGAACAAAAAAAAAAAATAAAAATAATCAAAAAATATGAAGGAGCGTAAAAAAAGTAGGTACAAAAGTGATATGAGCATATTTTGTGGTATGTTTACCAAAAAGAGGATATTTTATGTAATTTCTCCTTAAGTTTATATTCTAACAAAAAGATCACAAATATAAGTCAATATGGTCATACTTTCATATAAACCAACAAGGTCAACAATTAAATTCGTATATGTTGACATGATCACGATTATATATGCCAACAAAGAAAATCTCATATAAGCTGATAAAGACAACGAAATATCAATATACTTGCCTTTTAATTAGTGTATTATTTTTTCATTGTCGCTTTCTATTTGAGCTCTAGATTCTTTCATCATACCTAGGTAATTACGTCCACAAATTTTAATTCTTTATTATGATTGCAAAGTACAAATTTATAAATGTATTATCATTTATACATTTATATTACACACAATGTTTTATTTAGATAAATATTTTATATAAATATAAAATGCTTATTTATACAATTATAACAATTATGAGGATTTTGAAATTTTTACACAACTTATAAAATGATGCAAAATGATATTAGTAACAAGAATATAAAAAAAAATATAGCATTTCTTTTCCACAAAACACGAATAAATCGTGATTAATAAATGTTAATATCGACTTTAAAAATTCGTAATAAATTATACAAAAATCATAATACCTAGATTCAAGTTACAACAAAAACCTTAAGATATTGGCTTCTAAAGTTAAATATAGTCATGATGATTTGATCACTAAAAATTATTGAAGTTGCCCACAACAGTAACCATGACCAGTGAAAATATTTTGGAGAAGCAAAAAACAGGATTTGCTAAATCAATAGTGGAGATAACTCTAATGGATATTTATAATTTGAATGTAATTTTTTGATTTCATAAATATTTTTTTGATTTTGATTTTGATTTGATATATATTTGTAGAGAAAATATAGGAGATAGATTAATACAAAATTGTGATTTTTTCATACTCATAAAGTGGGTGGCCGAATTTCGCCGGCGCCTAAGACGGTAGCTTCATTGGCCTCACTAAGGGACCAAGCCTGGATAGATAGATTCATCATTATAAGACACAAGAAGTTCGCTTTGATATGAGAATGACAACCTTGTTATTTCCACATTCTCATCATCTATTAAATGTAAGGAATAAAAAATTAACAAGGCAATCAACATTAGATGATCCAACCCACTTCTATTTATGAATGTCAAATAGTGGAGCAAACTTATTTGATCCACCAACAAAATTGAATTTGGATTTCTATGATCTATTATAATTTCATTTAGATGAACATTAGAAAAAACACTCTTAACTTTATTCATATGGTCCTGCTAAAAGAAAAATAAACAATAAAGAAAAGATAATTGACATTTCTCACAACTCTATGACAGGTATAACGTATACGAGTCAACCTTCTGATAAAAAGAAACAATGCAGAGTGCTACATGATGGTTATATAGATCTTACTAGGATTTATTTCAAAGTACCGGCTAAAACAACAATAACCAAGAAGAATGGCATGCTCATAACTCATAGGCAAATTTAATCAGTCAATAACTCGAATGGATAAACAATATATGTAGGTCCCACATTTAAAAGGAACAACTCCGATAAAATTGATAGTGCGACAACCAAAGGTCCAAAACTTCCCATATGAGACTACAACTCCTATTCATATCATTTTTGATAGTCATCAGTTGAACTCATTCCCGACTCTTCAAATGAAAGAATTAAGTCATCCACATATGAAAGACATAAATAACTTACATGTTTAAACAATCCATCCTCACCATAGCTTTAAAACATATGATAAATTCTATGTTCAACAAAAAAAAATTCATGATTTTGCCCATTTTTTAGTCTCCACAACTCCACACTCAAGAATCTGAGTATGCCCACCTGAATGTAAAAAGCTCACTTGTGTAAGAAATCGTCATTTCAATAGTCAATAAAAGAATTGAATACATATAAACAATTTACATAGCTCAACTCAATGTTAGAAAACATGCCCACAGTTTAGAAAGAGAGTTTAAATTGACAGAGTATTGGATGCAATTAGGTTGCATCCATATTTGAGATAATAGGGAGTCCTATTTAGATGAAGTTTATCTAGAAACCTCTCCCATTGGACTCTAATCGAGATATGAGATTGAGATATATATTGATATCTCTCCCACAATATTAGACACAATTGGAAAAATAGTCCCTCACATAAAAATAATAATCTCTCTCCTAAAATTTCTCTCTACGGTTTTTTCTCTTGGAGTATCACCAAAGTCTCCAAGGGTTTAAGGTGCACAAGACATCAAAGTGAATAACTCTAGTAGTTATTTACACCAACGAAAAAAGGCGGTTCGTGATCTTGTTCGTGGTTCAACCAATCTATGGGGTTCGTTCATTGTTCGGGGTTCAACCAAAGAGAAGGCTCGAAGATGGCTTAATCATGGATCAAAAGGAGGCTTGTAGGCGGGCTACTCAATCCTCGACTAAGTGGATCAACAATTCCGCCGCAAATAGGTATACTCAATCCACCTTATATGTGCAAATATGTGATTTATTTTTCGACCTATATTTGCTAACAAACAGATCGAGCTATTAGGGGTTCGATCTCGTCATGTGATGTCTTGAGTTTGGTGATATATGTGATTTGATTTTTTTATTTAAAAATTCGAATTTGTATTTCTGTTTTTATATATGCATTATTAGTGTCAAATTGTAGATCTCGGAAAGACGATTAATTTGATATATTATGCATAAATAATGGATTTGAAACAAAATAGATATGTGGAATAAACATTTTTAGAGTAAAACAAAATTCCACATTGGATTTCGTGCCAAAAGTTGCAGAATTTAGTTTGTTGATTTTTTGTTCGAGTTTCCGTACAATTTTATGGAATATTATGCCAAGGTGTTAACTTTGTTCTTGAGAACTGGGAACACTTTTACTAGACAAGGCGATGACTTGCGCCACATGGGCACTGAGTGTGCTGACAAGTGGTGCCTGACGAGGCGCAATGCTGTCACATGGTAGGTGAGGTGGTAGTGCAAATTACCAGTGAGCTGATGATGTGGTGTCTACAGGAATGCCACACGGCGCTTAGTAGTTGTCTATGATGCTGTAAACCTTTTGATATAATTCTATGCATGCTCCCTACTAGGCCAATAAGATTTTTATTATTTTCTTAGCATGTTATCTATTTGTATAGAAGCTTGACAAACAGATTTTTTCTTGCATGATGATAGATATGAAAATTATTGTTGCACGTTGGGACGTTGCAATTTTTTTTGTGCATTATTATTTTTGTTATAGTATTAACGCATGTAAAAATATTTTGCGCAATTTAGTGCTTGAAAAATCATTTTTGAGAATGAAGAATGCTTGCAAATTATTATTGTGCAATGTGATGCAACAAGCAATGAGTTTTTTTTTTTTCTTTCGCATTAGGTGCATGAAAGAAAAATTATTTTTGCGCATTAAGATACTTGCAACAAATTAATAATTTTATGTGCATTATGATGCATGCGAAAATTATTTTTGTGCATCGGTGCATGGAAAATATTTTTTTTTCACATAAGGTGCGAAAAAGAAATTATATTTTTGCGCATTAAGGTGCAAGCAAAAATTTTCTATTTGATTTTTAATTTATGAGTTGCATGCTTTATTAATTGCTTATGTGAATGCAATTTTTGTCTTTGCAATTAATTTTGTTAATGTGATATGAATTATCATGTGTTGGGAATGTATGAACATTGGCATACAGTGCTCATGTATTTGAGTGATTACTATTTTTATTTATATTATTTGTGGGAGTTAATTTTTGACAATGGTGGTAATTCGATATCCTCATTTATTTTTATTTTTTTAGATTGATGTAGTAGGCCTTGAAAATATGTAATTTTTTGTTTCTTCGAGTCATGTATTTATTGAACCGATTTTTGGAGGCTATGTAACATTAGTTTTATGAGGATATTTTTGTTTTACCACCATATGTCTAAATTATCTCCACATGATGCACCATATGTTAATGTCGCCCATTGGGGATGTATTGTTTTTCGTAATTACTTATATCGCATGGTTGCATGCAAGATTTATTTATGGACATCGATAATTTTTATTATGGATCAAGTAATTTTTATTGTGATCTTCAATTCAATGAGAGATGATTACTAGCTTTGGTGGTAAATTTTCGATCTCATTGACTTGAAGAAAATAATAAATATTACTTGGATCCATAATAAAATTTTTAGATCGCACTAATTGTTTGCGCAATTTATTGAAATATGTTTAGACCAAACTCACACACTTTAGTTTAGCCAACTTAGCTTGAAAATAGAAAAAGTAGCCGATTGTCGCGACTTAGACGTGGATAAAATTTTTGTGGATTAAAGAGAGTATTTGCGCTTTATTTGTTTACGCCGCAAATATAAGAACTTAATTGCCCGAAATAATCGCAGTTGAGATGCCGATGATATACTTATGGATCAAAAATTAATTTTGCGCTTTAATTTGTTTAAGTTGTATTTAATGAAAGAGTTTAAACTCTATTTTTAGAATACGAGATTACTCCCAAGTAAATACTCTAGTTATTCAAATTTGCTATTTGAGTTGAATTAAGGATATTAGTAACTTGTGTTATTATTAATGAAAATCATCTACCTAAAGGTTGATTATAAAAAATTGAGAAATACACAAGTAAGTGCACTTGTCGCTTATGCTGATTGGCATAAACTAACTCGGGTGAATGTTGGAACAAGCATAATGTAGCTTGACGAGAGCAAAAGCTAAAACAAGAATTATAAATTGATCCATAAAGTGACAAAAGTCGTGTCACCTTATTGAATGTGGTAATTAAGTGTCAACAAATATTAAGTGCACATATGAGATTGGTAACTTCGCTCGTAGTTGTACTGAGATGAAGTTTGATTATTTATTTGCTCTCTTATTTTTTCGCTAATATTTCCAAATCTCTCCATGGTGGATTGTAGATATTGTTTGACTTAGCCTGTGGTTTTGAGATTGAGCAAATGTGTATGACTATTATCGATTTGTGCAGCTATAGAGCGCACAAGAGGAGGCTAAAAAGAGTCACCTCAAGCTCAATAGTTGGTGTGAGCAACTTGATGTGTCGATATAGTCTTTTCGGATAAATGCACTTGTAAGATATTTGTTGTGTGAGAAGACTTGTCTATCTTTTCTTTGTGATGCTTTGCTTTAGATAGTATTTTTTTATCTTCTAATGATATCGTGATATGTGAGGTTAGGAGGACGGCCGTATTAGCTCGAGGAGGCTTTTATTGTCTAACTCGCTAAGGTCAATCTCCTCTCGCATAATTTTTTTCAAGCGGGATAAGCTTTGAAGAATGAAAGTCGACTATTTTTTTCTTTAAAGCTAAGTCCACTAAATTGAGTGCGGACTTATGAGTGTGAGGCACAAAATTAACGCATTATATTTTCTTTCATTGTTAGTTACGCTATAAGTTAGTACATTCTCACTCTCATTAGTTAGAAGCACCAAATTGCTTTGAGCGATTCTTAACAGATGGGGATGTGCTAATAGGAGTGGAAATAGTGTGTCTAATTAGTTTGGACACATAGTTGAAGAAAATAAAGTTGCAAGTTGAATGATGGTTCTAAATACTTTATAGCTATATGAGCCGAAAAAAGGACAACCACTTCAAAATGATTAGATTTATAATGACACAAATTGATTTATGTATCTTGTTGCTGCCTACATCATATAAAAAATGTCTCCAAATGATTCTTCAACCTTATATGAGCTTTAGTTTGATAACAAGCCCAAATTAGTGGGTCTGCCCATGTAAGTTCGAGAATATGTTTTCTCACGTGGAGAATCAAGTCACACGATTTAGTTTTCCCTTCAAATGGGATTTCTTGAGCATATGTGAAGTCTAAAGAGATCTTAAAACTATGCGAGTTGCAAGATCCTTAGGAGGTGCTCGTTTTTCTAGCGAGGATGATGTATTATATACTCATCTAGTAATCGTTGGGATAGTGGGAGCGACACTAAGTTAGAATGAGCTAGTGTCTCACACGAAAAGGATTCTCACATTCCACGAGTAAAAGGAGTGAATATGAAATATTCCCCATCATCTATATGAGATTGAGTGGGTATCCGTCAACATTACTTTTGTGGATGTTGATGAGTCAATAGGATATGTGACTTCACTTGATGCCCAAAGTGGATAGTTGTTGCGAAGGAAAAGATGAGCCGAACGACTAAGAATAAAGTCTAAGAGCTTGTTAATCTTCTATCTAGATGCAAGTCCATTTGAAACATGTGGTTTGATGAGGTCAAGTGCAATATATATGAGTTGATTAACATGTGTGTAGCTCGACTAAGTATAAATGTTTACGCATGTTAGAAGAGCGTAAATGTTTTGAGATGTTCTCCTAAGTGGTGAGATTACCTAAATTCGCCCGATATGTTATCTATTATTGCCCCTTTCTTCGTCTCAGGTTTGTCCTAGATGATTGATGTTGACATAGTTTAGTGAAAATTGAATCAAGAGATCTATGTAGCTCACTCGATGAATCCAAGAAGTGGAGTAAGAGCGCATTGATTGTTGATCAAGAAGCTCCAAACTTGACTTGAATCATCATTGATTTCATCGAGCTATCATTTTGATAGGCCTACGATGGTCAATTAATTCACTGAACATATGTAAGAGTTGTATCTCATTGTATATGGCAAAAATGTGATGACTGGAAAGAACATGGAGTTATCGCCACTAAGTGTTGGCTTTCATTACACTCCATGGTCAAAGATCATATTCTTAGTTAAGAAACGATATCTTTGGAAGATGAAAAGAAATGCTAGCTAATTTAAGTAAACATTGTCGAATGTTTGATGTGCGCTATGTGCGTACTCGCAGTTTAAAGTCTTAATTGATGTGATTGGTGAGTGGATATCGAAGTGATCCATGCGCTATAGTGATGCCGACATGTGGATACTTAGATATCTTAACAGACTGGTCTATGATTTGCTAGAGACAAATTTGACATCTTAAAATGATGCGCATTGCACGCACATCCATGATGTATTTTGTTGTCTTTGTGATAGTAAAACTACTTTGGTGTATGGTTTGGGCGCCAAACATGGATGGTAGACCAAACATATTTACTCGAGGTTTTGCTTCACTTAAGAGTTTTTGCATAGTTAATATTGTTCTCGGGTATAATTCTACGAGCGGTGTGGGCGCTCATCCCTTTTATGAGCCTTTGTTTGGAGATGCTTCCAAGGCATGCGAGTCATTAGGGATTAAGTAGAATTGATTATGTGGCCTTTGAGAACATATTGTGATTAATCGATATTTGAGTTTTCATTATATGTTTGGTATCGAACTTGTGAGTTGTCACCAGGCTTTGATTGGCCCTCTCACACGGGCAATCGCCCCGCACTAGGAGAGCGAAAGGTGATGAGACTTAAAAGATTGCGGTCGCATAAGGAGGTTTGCGAATGATTGCCTTTCGCACTAGAAGCGAGTGAAGAAGGTTAATAAATATAATTAATAGTCGCCTTAACTAGAGGTTAAGATGAGATCCGAAGTTGATCGATTATGAAGTATGTCCAAACTTCATAAAAGTCTGCTTGTAGCCGAATGTGCGAACTATCATTGACACTTTGGGAGTGACTACGAGTATTACGCAGTCGGGCGCTTGAATAGCGATCGGACTAAGATTTGTATGATATCTAGAACGTGACATGCCTAAATTGAGTGGGAGCTCCATCATAGCATGTATTCATACTACATGTGCTTTGAGGCGACCGCCTTTGGGAAAATGATTTGAATGGGTCCCTGCTTTGTCACTTTGTAAGCCCATATTATTTTCTTGTACCCTTTGGAACTTTGGACCATGTCATGATCCGTAAGCTTGATGATGCAACTTTAGCATGTATCCAATGGCTATGTGTGATTTGGTCACGAGGAGCATGTCTAAGAAAGTCACAAGACCAAACTAATTGGCATGTGGGGCCGAGGAAACATTAAGTTGGTAACGCACTTATGTTCTATGATTCATAGCCCAGGCGACTATGTCAAAATGTGTTTGACTAGTCATGAATATAGAAACATATTTGAGTGAGTCGAGCATGCTCTATTTATTTCATTGAGGGATCTAGAAATGCTTCGATCGGTGCGACCACTTGGTTTGGGGTACATAGCGAGTTATTGAGTTGTAGGGTTATGTTAGTTTGGTGATGACTTAATATAACTCTCCTCATCTTTACTTTCTTGCTTGGTCGCACGCCTTATACTCGTATGAAAGAGGAGACGTGAGATGAGAACTATGAGGATATGACTCGAATGAGTCGAGTCAAATATGTATGAGTAAGAGATATGGGTGCAATTAGCCGCATCCATATTTGAGATAATAGGGAGTCCTATTTAGATAAAGTTTATCTAGAAACCTCTCCCATTGTGACTCTAATCGAGATATGAGATTGAGATATATATTGATATCTCTCCCACAATATTAGACACAATTGGAAAAATAGTCCCCTCACATAAAAATAATAATCTCTCTCCTAAAATTTCTCTCTACGGTTTTCTTCTTTGAGTATCACCAAAGTCTCCAAGGGTTTAAGGTGTGCACATCAAAGTGAATAACTCTAGTAGTTATTTACACCAACGAAAAAGGCGGTTCGTGATCTTGTTCGTGGTTCAACCAATCTATGGGGTTCGTTCATTGTTCGGGTTCAACCAAAGAGAAGGCTCGAAGATGGCTTAATCATGGATCAAAAGGAGGCTTGTAGACGGGCTCAATCCTCGACTAAGTGGATCAACAATTCGCAACAAATAGGTATACTCAATCCACCTTATATGTGCAAATATGTGATTTATTTTTCGACCTATATTTGCTAACAGCGGTATCAGAGCTATTAGGGCTCGATCTCGTCTATGTGATGTGCTTGAGTTTGGTGATATATGTGATTTGATTTTTTTATTTAAAAAATTTGAATCTGTATTTCTGTTTTTATATATGCAATATTAGTGTCAAATTGTAGATCTCGGAAAGACGATTAATTTGATATATTATGCATAAACAATGGATTTGAAACAAAATAGATATGTGGAATAAACATTTTTAGAGTAAAACAAAATTCCACATTGGATTTCGTGCCCAAAGTTGCAGAATTTAGTTTGTTGATTTTTTGTTCGAGTTTCCGTACAATTTTATGGAATATTATGCCAAGGTGTTAACTTTGTTCTTGAGAACTGGGAACACTTTTACTAGACAAGGCGATGACTTGCGCCACATGGGCACTGAGTGTGCTGACAAGTGGTGCCTGACGAGGCGCAATGCTGTCACATGGTAGGTGAGGTGGTAGTGCAAATTACCAGTGAGCTGATGATGTGGTGTCTACAGGAATGCCACACGGGCGCTTAGTAGTTGTCTATGATGCTGTAAACCTTTTGATATAATTCTATGCATGCTCCCTACTAGGCCAATAAGATTTTTATTATTTTCTTAGCATGTTATCTATTTGTATAGAAGCTTGACAAAGATTTTTCTTGCATGATGATAGATATGAAAATTATTGTTGCACGTTGGGACGTTGCAATTTTTTTGTGCATTATTATTTTTTGTTATAGTATTAACGCATTAAAAATGTTTTGCGCAATTTAGTGCTTGAAAAAATCATTTTTTGAGAATGAAGAATGCTTGCAAATTATTATTGTGCAATGTGATGCAACAAGCAATGAGTTTTTTTTTTTTTTTCTTTCGCATTAGGTGAATGAAAGAAAAATTATTTTTGCGCATTAAGATACTTGCAACAAATTAATATTTTTTTGTGCATTATGATGCATGCGAAAATTATTTTTGTGCACTGGTGCATGGAAAATATTTTTTTCACATAAGGTGCGAAAAAGATTATATATTTTTGCGCATTAAGGTGCAAGCAAAAATTTTCTATGTGATTTTTAATTTATGAGTTGCATGCTTTATTAATTGCTTATGTGAATGCAATTTTTGTGCTGCAATTAATTTTGTTAATGTGATATGAATTATCATGTGTTGGGAATGTATGGACATTGGCATACGGGTGCTCATGTATTTGAGTGATTACTATTTTTATTTATATTATTTGTGGGAGTTAATTTTTGACAATGGTGGTAATTCGATATCCTCATTTATTTTTATTTTTTTAGATTGATGTAGTAGGCCTTGAAAATATGTAATTTTTTTGTTTCTTCGAGTCATGTATTTATTGAACCGATTTTTGGAGGCTATGTAACATTAGTTTTATGAGGATATTTTTTGTTTTACCACCATATGTCTAAATTATCTCCACATGATGCACCGTATGTTAATGCGCCCATTGGGGATGTATTGTTTTTCGTAATTACTTATATCGCATGGTTGCATGCAAGATTTATTTATGGACATCGATAATTTTTATTATGGATCAATAATTTTTATTGTGATCTTCAATTCAAAGGTGAGAGATGATTACTAGCTTTGGTGGTAAATTTTCGATCTCATTGACTTGAAGAAAATAATAAATATTACTTGGATCCATAATAAAATTTTTAGATCGACCTAATTGTTTGCTAATTTATTGAAATATGTTTAGACCAAACTCACACACTTTAGTTTAGCCAACTTAGCATGAAAATAGAAAAAGTAGCCGATTGTCGCGACTTAGACGTGGATAAAAGTTTTGTGGATTAAAAGAGAGTATTTGCGCTTTATTTGTTTACGCCGCAAATATAAGAACTTAATTGCCGAAATAATCGCAGTTGAGATGCCGATGATATACTTATGGATCAAAATTAATTTTGCGCTTTAATTTGTTTAAGTTGTATTTAATGAAAGAGTTTAAACTCTATTTTTAGAATACGAGGTTACTCCCAAGTAAATACTCTAGTTATTCAAATTCGCTTATTTGAGTTGAATTAAGGATATTAGTAACTTGTGTTATTATTAATGAAAATCATCTACCTAAAGGTTGATTATAAAAATTGAGAAATACACAAGTAAGTGCACTTGTCGCTTATGTTGATTGGCATAAACTAACTCGGGTGAATGTTGGAACAAGCATAATGTAGCTTGACGAGAGCAAAAGCTAAAACTAGAATTATAAATTGATCCATAAAGTGACAAGAAGTCGTGTCACCTTATTGAATGAGGTAATTAAGTGTCAACAAATATTAAGTGCACATATGAGATTGGTAACTTCGCTCGTAGTTTGTCTTGAGATGAAGTTTGATTATTTATTTGCTCTCTTATTTTTCGCTAATATTTCCAAATCTCTCCATGGGTGGATTGTAGATATTGTTTGACTTAGCCTGTGGTTTTGAGATTGAGCAAATGTGTATGACTATTATCGATTTGTGCAGCTATAGAGCGCACAAGAGGAGGCTAAAAAGAGTCACCTCAAGCTCAATAGTTGGTGTGAGCAACTTGATGTGTCGATATAGTCTTACTCGGATAAATGCACTTGTAAGATATTTGTTGTGTGAGAAGACTTGTCTATCTTTTCTTTGTGATGCTTGGCTTTAGATAGTATTTTTTTTATCTTCTAATGATATCGTGATATGTGAGGTTAGGAGGACGACTGTATTAGCTCAAGGAGGCTTTATTGTCTAACTCGCTAAGGTCAATCTCCCTCTGCATAATTTTTTTCAAGCGGGATAAGCCCTTTGAAGAATGAAAGTCGACTATTTTTTTCTTTAAAGCTAAGTCCACTAAATTGAGTGACTTATGAGTGTGAGGCACAAAATTAACGCATTATATTTTCTTTCATTGTTAGTTACGCTATAAGTTAGTACATTCTCACTCTCATTAGTTAGAAGCGCCAAATTGCTTTGAGCGATTCTTAACAAGATGGGGATGTGCTAATAGGGAGTGGAAATAGTGTGTCTAATTAGTTTGGACACATAGTTGAAGAAAATAAAGTTGCAAGTTGAATGATGGTTCTAAATACTTTATAGCTATATGAGCTTAAAAAAGGACAACCACTTCAAAATGATTAGATTTATAATGACGCAAATTGATTTATGTATCTTGTTGTCGCCTACATCATATAAAAATGTCTCCAAATGATTCTTCAACCTTATATGAGCTTTAGTTTGATAACAAGCCCAAATTAGTGGGTCTGCTCATGTAAGTTCGAGAATATGTGTTCTGACGTGGAGAATCAAGTCACAAGATTTAGTTTTCCCTTCAAATGGGATTTCTTGAGCATATGTGAAGTCTAAAGAGATCTTAAAACTATGCGAGTTGCAAGATCCTTAGGAGGTGCTCGTTTTTCTAGCGAGGATGATGTATTTTATACTCATTTAGTAATCATTGGGATAGTGGGAGCGACACTAAGTTAGAATGAGCTAGTGTCTCACACGAAAAGGATTCTCACATTCCACGAGTAAAAGGAGTGAATATAAATATTCCCATCATCTATATGAGATTGAGTGAATATCCGTCAACATTACTTTTGTGGATGTTGATGAGTCGACAGATATGTGACTTCACTTGATGCCCAAAGTGGATAGTTGTTGCGAAGGAAAAGATGAGCCGAACGACTAAGAATAAAGTCAAGAGCTTGTTAATCTTCTATCTAGATGCAAGTCCATTTGAAACATGTGGTTTGTGGGTCAAGTGCAATATATATGAGTTGATTAACATGTGTGTAGCTCGACTAAGGGCGAAATGTTTACTGTTAGAAGAGCGTAAATGTTTTGAGATGTTCTCCTAAGTGGTGAGATTACCTAAATTCCGCCCGATATGTTATCTATTATTGCCCTTTTCGCCTAGGTTTGTCCTAGATGATTGATGTTGACATAGTTTAGTGAAAATTGAATCAAGAGATCTATGTAGCTCACTCGATGAATCCAAGAAGTGGAGTAAGAGCGCATTGATTGTTGATCAAGAAGCTCCAGCTTGACTTGAATCATCATTGATTTCATCGAGCTATCATTTTGATAGCCTACGATGGTCAATTAATTCATCGGACATATGTAAGAGTTGTATCTCATTGTATATGGCAAAAATGTGATGACTGGAAAGAACATGGAGTTATCGCCACTAAGTGTTGGCTTTCATTACACTCCATGGTCAAAGATCATATTCTTAGTCAAGAAACGATATCTTTGGAAGATGAAAAGAAATGCTAGCTAATTTAAGTAAACATTGTCGAATGTTTGATGTGCGCTATGTGCGCACTCGCAGAAGTCTTGTACTTAACAAAGTGTGATTGGTGAGTGGATATCGGTGATCCATGCGCTATAGTGATGCCGACATGTGGATACTTAGATATCTTAACAGATCGGTCTATGATTTGCTAGAGACAAATTTGACATCTTAAAATGATGCGCATTGCACGCACATCCATGATGTATTTTGTTGTCTTTGTGATAGTAAAACTACTTTGGTGTATGGTTTGGGCGCCAAACATGGATGGTAGACCAAACATATTTACTCGAGGTTTTGCTTCACTTAAGAGTTTTTGTGCATAGTTAATATTGTTCTCGGTATAATTCTACGAGCGGTGTGGGCGCTCATCCCTTTTATGAGCCTTTGTTTGGAGATGCTTCCAAGGCATGCGAGTCATTAGGGATTAAGTAGAATTGATTATGTGGCCTTTGAGAACATATTGTGATTAATCGATATTTGAGTTTTCATTATATGTTTGGAATCAACTTGTGAGTTGTCACCAGGCTTTGATTGGCCCTCTCACATGGGCAATCGCCCGCACTAGGAGAGCGAAAGCAGGATGAGACTTAAAAGATTGTGTCGCATAAGGAGGTTTGCGAATGATTGCCTTCGCACTAGAGCAAAAGTGAAGAAGGTTAATAAATATAATTAATAGTCGCCTTAACTAGAGGTTAAGATGAGATCCGAGTTGATCGATTATGAAGTATGTCCAAACTTCATAAAAGTCTGTTTGTAGCCGAATGTGCGAACTATCATATGACACTTTGGGAGTGACTACGAGTATTACGCAGGTCGGGCGCTTGAATAGCGATTGGACTAAGATTTGTATGATATCTAGAACGTGACATGCCTAAATTGAGTGGGAGCTCCATCATAGCATGTATTCATACTACATGTGCTTTGAGGCGACCGCCTATGGGAAAATTTGAATGGGTCCCGCTTTTTGTCACTTTGTAAGCCCATATTATTTTCTTGTACCCTTTGGAACTTTGGACCATGTCATGATGTGTAAGCTTGATGATGCAACTTTAGCATGTATCCAATGGCTATGTGTGATTGGTCACGGAGCATGTCTAAGAAAGCTGTCAAGACCAAACTAATGGCATGTGGGGCCGAGGAAACATTAAGTTGGTAACGCACTTATGTTCTATGATTCATAAATGGCGACTATGTCAAAATGTGTTTGACTAGTCATGAATATAGAAACATATTTGAGTGAGTCGAGCATGCTCTATTTATTTCATTGAGGGATCTAGAAATGCTTGATCGGGTGCGACCACTTGGTTTGGGGTACATAGCGAGTTATTGAGTTGTAGGGTTATGTTAGTTTGGTGATGACTTAATATAACTCTCCTCATCTTTACTTTCTTGCTTGGTCGCACGCCTTATTCTCTCGTATGAAAGAGAGACGTGAGATGAGAACTATGAGGATATGACTCGAATGAGTCGAGTCAAATATGTATGAGTAAGAGATATGGGTGCAATTAGCCGCATCCATATTTGAGATAATAGGGAGTCCTATTTAGATAAAGTTTATCTAGAAACCTCTCCCATTGGACTCTAATCGAGATATGAGATTGAGATATATATTGATATCTCTCCCACAATATTAGACACAATTGGAAAAATAGTCCCCTCACATAAAAATAATAATCTCTCTCCTAAAATTTCTCTCTACGGTTTTTTTCTTGGAGTATCACCAAAGTCTCCAAGGGTTTAAGGTGTGCACATCAAAGTGAATAACTCTAGTAGTTATTTACACCAACGAAAAAAGGCGGTTCGTGATCTTGTTCGTGGTTCAACCAATCTATGGGGTTCGTTCATTGTTCGGGTTCAACCAAAGAGAAGGCTCGAAGATGGCTTAATCATGGATCAAAAGAGGCTTGTAGATGGGCTCAATCCTCGACTAAGTGGATCAACAATTCATTTTGCAAATAGGTATACTCAATCCACCTTATATGTGCAAATATGTGATTTATTTTTCGACCTATATTTGCTAAATGGTATCGAGCTATTAGGGCTCCGATCTCGCTACATGTGATGTCTTGAGTTTGGTGATATATGTGATTTGATTTTTTTATTTAAAAATTCGAATTTGTATTTCTGTTTTTATATATGCATTATTAGTGTCAAATTGTAGATCTCGGAAAGACGATTAATTTGATATATTATGCATAAATAATGGATTTGAAACAAAATAGATATGTGGAATAAACATTTTTAGAGTAAAACAAAATTCCACATTGGATTTCGTGCCAAAAGTTGCAGAATTTAGTTTGTTGATTTTTGTTCGAGTTTCCGTACAATTTTATGGAATATTATGCCAAGGTGTTAACTTTGTTCTTGAGAACTGGGAACACTTTTACTAGACAAGGCGATGACTTGCGCCACATGGGCACTGAGTGTGCTGACAAGTGGTGCCTGACGAGGCGCAATGCTGTCACATGGTAGGTGAGGTGGTAGTGCAAATTACCAGTGCGCTGATGATGTGGCGTCTACAGGAATGCCACACGGGCGCTTAGTAGTTGTCTATGATGCTGTAAACCTTTTGATATAATTCTATGCATGCTCCCTACTAGGCCAATAAGATTTTTTATTATTTTCTTAGCATGTTATCTATTTGTATAGAAGCTTGACAGCAGATTTTTTCTTGCATGATGATAGATATGAAAATTATTGTTGCACGTTGGGACGTTGCAATTTTTTTGTGCATTATTATTTTTTGTTATAGTATTAACGCATGTAAAAATATTTTGCGCAATTTAGTGCTTGAAAAATCATTTTTTGAGAATGAAGAATGCTTGCAAATTATTATTGTGCAATGTGATGCAACAAGCAATGAGTTTTTTTTTTCTTTCGCATTAGGTGCATGAAAGAAAAATTATTTTTAGCATTAAGATACTTGCAACAAATTAATAATTTTATGTGCATTATGATGCATGCGAAAAATTATTTTTGTGCACTCGGTGCATGGAAAATATTTTTTTCACATAAGGTGCGAAAAAGAAATTATATTTTTGCGCATTAAGGTGCAAGCAAAAATTTTCTATTTGATTTTTAATTTATGAGTTGCATGCTTTATTAATTGCTTATGTGAATGCAATTTTTGTCTTTGCAATTAATTTTGTTAATGTGATATGAATTATCATGTGTTGGGAATGTATGAACATTGGCATACGGGTGCTCATGTATTTGAGTGATTACTATTTTTATTTATATTATTTGTGGGAGTTAATTTTTGACAATGGTGGTAATTCGATATCCTCATTTATTTTTATTTTTTTAGATTGATGTAGTAGGCCTTGAAAATATGTAATTTTTTTGTTTCTTCGAGTCATGTATTTATTGAACCGATTTTTGGAGGCTATGTAACATTAGTTTTATGAGGATATTTTTGTTTTACCACCATATGTCTAAATTATCTCCACATGATGCACCATATGTTAATGTCGCCCATTGGGGATGTATTGTTTTTCGTAATTACTTATATCGCATGGTTGCATGCAAGATTTATTTATGGACATCGATAATTTTTATTATGGATCAAGTAATTTTTATTGTGATCTTCAATTCGGTGAGAGATGATTACTAGCTTTGGTGGTAAATTTTCGATCTCATTGACTTGAAGAAAATAATAAATATTACTTGGATCCATAATAAATTTTAGATCGAGTACCTAATTGTTTGCGCAATTTATTGAAATATGTTTAGACCAAACTCACACACTTTAGTTTAGCCAACTTAGCATGAAAATAGAAAAAGTTGATATTGTCGCGACTTAGACGTGGATAAAATTTTTGTGGATTAAAGAGAGTATTTGCGCTTTATTTGTTTACGCCGCAAATATAAGAACTTAATTGCCGAAATAATCGCAGAGTTGAGATGCCGATGATATACTTATGGATCAAAAATTAATTTTGCGCTTTAATTTGTTTAAGTTGTATTTAATGAAAGAGTTTAAACTCTATTTTTAGAATACGAGATTACTCCCAAGTAAATACTCTAGTTATCCAAATTCGCTATTTGAGTTGAATTAAGGATATTAGTAACTTGTGTTATTATTAATGAAAATCATCTACCTAAAGGTTGATTATAAAAAATTGAGAAATACACAAGTAAGTGCACTTGTCGCTTATGCTGATTGGCATAAACTAACTCGGGTGAATGTTGGAACAAGCATAATGTAGCTTGACTAGAGCAAAAGCTAAAACAAGAATTATAAATTGATCCATAAAGTGACAAGAAGTCGTGTCACCTTATTGAATGTGGTAATTAAGTGTCAACAAATATTAAGTGCACATATGAGATTGGTAACTTCGCTCGTAGTTGTACTGAGATGAAGTTTGATTATTTATTTGCTCTCTTATTTTTTCGCTAATATTTCCAAATCTCTCCATGGTGGATTGTAGATATTGTTTGACTTAGCCTGTGGTTTTGAGATTGAGAAAATGTGTATGACTATTATCGATTTGTGCAACTATAGAGCGCCTGAAGATGAGGCTAAAAAGAGTCACCTCAAGCTCAATAGTTGGTGTGAGCAACTTGATGTGTCGATATAGTCTTACTCGGATAAATGCACTTGTAAGATATTTGTTGTGTGAGAAGACTTGTCTATCTTTTCTTTGTGATGCTTTGCTTTAGATAGTATTTTTTTATCTTCTAATGATATCGTGATATGTGAGGTTAGGAGGAGGACGGGCCGTATTAGCTCAAGGAGGCTTTATTGTCTAACTCGCTAAGGTCAATCTCCCTCTGCATAATTTTTTTTCAAGCGGGATAAGCCTGCTGGAAGAATGAAAGCTGACTATTTTTTCCTTTAAAGCTAAGTCCACTAAATTGAGTGCAGACTTATGAGTGTGAGGCACAAAATTAACGCATTATATTTTCTTTCATTGTTATTTACGCTATAAGTTAGTACATTCTCACTCTCATTAGTTAGAAGCGCCAAATTGCTTTGAGCGACTCTTAACAGATGGAGATGTGCTAATAGGGAGCGGAAATAGTGTGTCTAATTAGTTTGGACACATAGTTGAAGAAAATAAAGTTGCAAGTTGAATGATGGTTCTAAATACTTTATAGCTATATGAGCTTGCGAAAAAGGACAACCACTTCAAAATGATTAGATTTATAATGACGCAAATTGATTTATGTATCTTGTTGCCGCTACATCATATAAAAAATGTCTCCAAATGATTCTTCAACCTTATATGAGCTTTAGTTTGATAACAAGCCCAAATTAGTGGGTCTGCTCATGTAAGTTCGAGAATATGTGTTCTGACGTGGAGAATCAAGTCACAAGATTTAGTTTTCCCTTCAAATGGGATTTCTTGAGCATATGTGAAGTCTAAAGAGATCTTAAAACTATGCGAGTTGCAAGATCCTTAGGAGGTGCTCGTTTTTCTAGCGAGGATGATGTATTTTATACTCATTTAGTAATCATTGGGATAGTGGGAGCGACACTAAGTCAGAATGAGCTAGTGTCTCACACGAAAAGGATTCTCACATTCCACGAGTAAAAGGAGTGAATATGAAATATTCCCCATCATCTATATGAGATTGAGTGGGTATCCGTCAACATTACTTTTGTGGATGTTGATGAGTCGATAGGATATGTGACTTCACTTGATGCCCAAAATGGATAGTTGTTGCGAAGGAAAAGATGAGCCGAACGACTAAGAATAAAGTCTAAGAGCTTGTTAATCTTCTATCTAGATGCAAGTCCATTTGAGACATGTGGTTTGATGAGGTCAAGTGCAATATATATGAGTTGATTAACATGTGTGTAGCTCGACTAAGGGCGAAATGTTTACGCCTGTTAGAAGAGCGTAAATGTTTTGAGATGTTCTCCCTAAGTGGTGAGATTACCTAAATTCGCCTGATATGTTATCTATTATTGCCCCTTTCGTCTAGGTTTGTCCTAGATGATTGATGTTGACATAGTTTAGTGAAAATTGAATCAAGAGATCTATGTAGCTCACTCGATGAATCCAAGAAGTGGAGTAAGAGCGCATTGATTGTTGATCAAGAAGCTCCAGCTTGACTTGAATCATCATTGATTTCATCGAGCTATCATTTTGATAGGCCTACGATGGTCAATTAATTCATCGGACATATGTAAGAGTTGTATCTCATTGTATATGGCAAAAATGTGTGATGATGGAAAGAACATGGAGTTATCGCCACTAAGTGTTGGCTTTCATTACACTCCATGGTCAAAGATCATATTCTTAGTTAAGAAACGATATCTTTGGAAGATGAAAAGAAATGCTAGCTAATTTAAGTAAACATTGTCGAATGTTTGATGTGCGCTATGTGCGCGTTCGTAAGTCTTGTACTTAATAAAGGTGTGATTGGTGAGTGGATATCGAAGTGATCCATGCGCTATTGTGATGCCGACATGTGGATACTTAGATATCTTAACAGACTGGTCTATGATTTGCTAGAGACAAATTTGACATCTTAAAATGATGCGCATTGCACGCACATCCATGATGTATTTTGTTGTCTTTGTGATAGTAAAACCACTTTGGTGTATGGTTTGGGCGCCAAACATGGATGGTAGACCAAACATATTTACTCGAGGTTTTGCTTCACTTAAGAGTTTTTGTGCATAGTTAATATTGTTCTCAGGCATAATTCTACGAGCGGTGTGGGCGCTCATCCCTTTTATGAGCCTTTGTTTGGAGATGCTTCCAAGGCATGTGAGTCATTAGGGATTAAGTAGAATTGATTATGTGGCCTTTGAGAACATATTGTGATTAATCAGATATTTGAGTTTTCATTATATGTTTGGTACTGAACTTGTGAGTTGTCACCAGGCTTTGATTGGCCCTCTCACACGGGCAATCGCCCTGGCACTAGGAGAGCGAGCAGGATGAGACTTAAAAGATTGTGTCGCATAAGGAGATTTGCGAATGATTGCCTTCGCACTAGAGCAGTGAAGAAGGTTAATAAATATAATTAATAGTCGCCTTAACTAGAGGTTAAGATGAGATCCGAGTTGATCGATTATGAAGTATGTCCAAACTTCATAAAAGTCTGTTTGTAGCCGAATGTGCGAACTATCATTGACACTTTGGGAGTGACTACGAGTATTACGCAGTCGGGCGCTTGAATAGTGACTGGACTAAGATTTGTATGATATCTAGAGCGTGACATGCCTAAATTGAGTGGGAGCTCCATCATAGCATGTATTCATACTACATGTGCTTTGAGGCGACCGCCTATGGGAAAGTGACTGAATGGGTCCCTGCTTTGTCACTTTGTAAGCCCATATTATTTTCTTGTACCCTTTGGGACTTTGGACCATGTCATGATGTGTAAGCTTGATGATACAACTTTAGCATGTATCCAATGGCTATGTGTGATTCGGTCTGCCGGAGCATGTCTAAGAAAGCTGTCAAGACCAAACTAATTGGCATGTGGGGCCGAGGAAACATTAAGTTGGTAACGCACTTATGTTCTATGATTCATAGCCCGGGCGACTATGTCGAAATGTGTTTGACTAGTCATGAATATAGAAACATATTTGAGTGAGTCGAGCATGCTCTATTTATTTCATTGAGGAATCTAGAAATGCTTGACTGGGTGCGACCACTTGGTTTGGGGTACATAGCGAGTTATTGCGTTGTAGGGTTATGTTAGTTTGGTGATGACTTAATATAACTCTCCTCATCTTTACTTTCTTGCTTGGTCGCACGTCTTATTCTCTGTATGAAAGAAGAGACGTGAGATGAGAACTATGAGGATATGACTCGAATGAGTCGAGTCAAATATGTATGAGTAAGAGATATTGGGTGCAATTAGGTTGCATCCATATTTGAGATAATAGGGAGTCCTATTTAGATGAAGTTTATCTAGAAACCTCTCCCATTAGGACTCTAACTGAGATATGAGATTGAGATATATATTGATATCTCTCCCACAATATTAGACACAATTGGAAAAATAGTCCCCTCACATAAAAATAATAATCTCTCTCCTAAAATTTCTTTCTACGGTTTTCTTCTTGGAGTATCACCAAAGTCTCCAAGGGTTTAAGGTGTGCACATCAAAGTCAATAACTCTAGTAGTTATTTACACCAACGAAAAAGCGGTTCGTGATCTTGTTCGTGGTTCAACCAATCTATGGGGTTCGTTCATTGTTCGGGTTCAACCAAAGAGAAGGCTCGAAGATGGCTTAATCATGGATCAAAAGGAGGCTTGTAGACGGGCTCAATCCTGACTAAGTGGATCAACAATTCCGCTGCAAATAGGTATACTCGATCCACCTTATATGTGCAAATATGTGATTTATTTTTCGACCTATATTTGCTAGCAACCAGCATCCTAATTCAAAGTTATAGGATATTTATTTCACTGGCTGCATTGAAGCTAACAGTGTTTCAGGCAACCAAGGTGTTTATGTAGCTTTTGTAGGATATTAAGATGAAGAACAAGATCAAGATAACGAATAACCAAGAATATTAAAAACTAACCACATGCATTTGCAAATTAATAAGTACGTAGCTCGTAGTTGACAATTGACAAACAAACAGAATACTTTCAGGATCCCGAATTGAACATCATCACTTTATCAAACATTAAAAAGATGGGAGATCAAAAGAGTCAAATCCATTATATTTTCTACAATTTCACTCTCGTTTTGCGATAAAGCAACATGCAAAAACCAGACTAATTTTCTATTTTACAAATAGTAGGCAGAATCATTCTTTCACTCCTTACGAGAGGAAATTTAAATATTTATACAAAATGAAATAATGGTATTTAATTTGGAGAAAATTTCATGTTTACAAGCTCACAACAAATAATTCAAGGATAAAACTTGTTATTCCGAAGAACAACATGAAAAATAAATTTTCTATCAACAGTTCACATTATTTTTATAAACAACCACCATCATCTATGAAAACCAAAAGTGAACTAACATAAGAAATGGTGTATCGTTCTAGAAACCAAATAGTATATCGATATCCATGGATAAGTTAACTTTAAAGCCAACATCATATTAAGCACACGCCCACAAGAGCTATAAAAATAAAAGTATCGGTAAATGTTCCCAGGTCATGCTCAACACACACTAGAGTCTAGAAAAGTGTATGTCCCAAGAAAACTTCTCGACAACAGACATGGAATATTTAGCTACATAATGAAACCATCTAACTCCTACCACAAAACCGAACATAATGAAACGAGCTTACTACGAAAAAAAAAGTACACATTAAACCTGTTTTTGTTATTTCCATGTTATTTTTTATGTTTTCAATTCCTTGATAAAAAATTGAACTGTATTATTTATATTCATATGTTGTTTTTATATTATTTTAAATATGTTTTATTTTAATATGTGTTGCTTTAACATATGTTTTTTTTTCTACAATCTTGAGTAGGGGTGTGTACAGATTCGGTTATGTTGAAAAGCTAGAAAGTAGATTTAGAATATTGAACTATCATATTTTCAAACTTTATGAAATTACAGAGTGGTCTTTATATTTTATACAAGAGGGAACTGATAACTGTCATGCTTAGCTGGCATAACAAACTAACAGCTGGCTAACAGACTTAACTAACCAATCTAACAGACTATATGTGAACTTCATTTTGTTGTATCTAATATGCTCCGCTGCAAAGTAGACCGTGGGTAAGTGAGACCCAACCTCCGCACAAATTTTGAAACCTGGAAGATGAAATCGGTTTGGTAAGGATGTCAGCAACCTGTTCCTCGGATGGCACATGACGAACATCAATCTCCCTATTTTTAACTTTGTCACGTATGAAGTGAACATCGATTTCAATATGCTTAGTTCGAGCATGATAAATAGGATTTGATGCCAAGGTTAAAGCTCCAACATTGTCAGTCCAAAGAAGAGAAGGCTGAGACACCTTAATGCCCAACTCAGCAAACATGGAAGTAACCCAAACCAGTTCAGTGGTGGCCAAGGCTAAAGCCCGGTACTCACTCTCCCTGCTATTCCTAGCCACAACATGTTGCTTTTTGGAACTCCAAGCAATGATGTTACGGCCCAGAAAAATACAATATCCACTGGTGGACTGGCGATTATCGACACAGCTGGCCCAATTTGCATCCGCATAACCATTAAGACACAATGGAGAAGTAGGCTGAAAGAAAAGACCAAGAGGCATGCTGCCTTTGATATACCGGAGGACCCGTTTGCAAACTTTCCAATGATTAGTGGTTGGGGCATGAGAAAATTGACTTAATTTGTTCACCACAAACGAAATATCCGCCTCATTATCGTGAGATATTGTAATGCACCACAAAGTCTTACGAAACAACGAGGTTGATAAAAACAGGGGCTATCTGTCAAACTCAACTTAGTATTGTTGCAAATAGAAGTAGGTGCGGCCTTGCAACTTGTCATGCCGATTTTGTGTAACAAACCCGAATGTACTTGGTCTAAAACAGATGAACACCAACAGAGGTTCAAATAGACTCACCCAAGAAAATAGCTAACCTCACCCAAGTCTTTGAGAGAAAATGTTTGATTAAGATGAGCAATGAGAGAGTTAATGTAGGAAGAGTCATCCCCAGTTATGAGAATGTCATCAACGTAAACCAAAACCAAGATTAACTGACCATTAATGTGATGATAGAATAAATAAGAGTCTGAAACTGAACTTCTAAACCCCCACTGACACCAGAAATCCTTTCAATTTGTCATACCATTGTTTAGGAGATTGCTTCAATCCGTATAAAGCTTTAATCAATTTGCACACATGCTGAGGATTAGCCTTATCCTCATAACCTTGAGGTTGAACCATATAAACAGATTCATTGAGAACACCATTCAAAAATGCATTATTAATATCCACTTGACGAATAGACCATCCCCAGTAATCGCTGTTTCGAACATGAGTCTAATAGTGAGTGGTTTGACCACCGGGCTGAAAGTATCAAAGTAATCCACTCCACCATGTTGCTCAAAACCCCGGGCAACAAGTCTAGCTATCAATCTCTCAACCGAGCCATCAGCTTTATGTTTCACTTTAAAAATCCACTTGTTACTAATTTGATGAATATGAGCGAGAGGGAGGAACCAATTCCCATGTAGGATTTCTAACAAGGACATTGTATTCCTCATCTATTGTACGCTTCCAATAAGGTAAAGTTAAAGCCTTAGAGGCCGTGGTTGGTTCAGTTATAGGAGAGGAGGTTGATATAGTGAAGATTTTAGGCTTGAATATGCCACTTTTTGACCGAAAGTGTGCATAGGATGAGTGTTTAGAGGGGAAAGGCTGATGAGGGATGGGATTATTATCAAGCAAGAGAGAAATGGAAGTGGGAGTATTATTAGAGGAAGGACCTGCAGATGGAGAATGGGCGGTAGATAGAGAACCTGCAGAAGCAACTGAAGCAGGGGAATTCTAGGGAGATGAACTGACAAGAGAGTGGGGTGTAGGTGGAGGAGGAAATTGTGCGGGGAGGAACTTGAGTAATGGGAAGGATAGGTAAACATGAAGAGGATTTAGGTGGGATTGAATCGAAACCGACGGTGAAAATAGAGTGGAGTAAGGGAATTCTTGTTCATTGAAAGCTACGGTTCTTGCAAAAAACATTTTACCAGAATGAGCAAGACTTTTGTACCCCTTTTGATGAGCACTATAACCCAAAAAGACACATTTGAGAGAACGATACATCAGTTTGGAATTATTGTAGGTCTAGTGTAAGGGAAACATGCACAACCAAACGGTTTGAGAAAGTTGTAATCAGGTACACTGCCAAACAACTTTTGATTGGGAGGTATATTACTAAGAACTGGGGTGGGAATTTTTTTTATAATGAAAACCGCAGTGGAGAATGCGTCCCACCAAAATTTAATGGGTAGGAAAGCCTCGAGCAAGGAGAGAAAGCCAGGTTTTCTACAACATGTTGGTGCTTCCTTTCAACAAGGCCATTTTGAGGATGTGTGTAAGGACAAGGGTGGCAAAAATAAATGCCAAGGGAATTAAGAAGAGGTGTAAGAGTTCTATATTCTCCTCCCCTATCAGATTGTATGGCTTTGATCTTGGTGTTGAATTGCCTTTCTACCATGGCATTAAACTGAAGAAAGATTGAGTAAACTTCTGATTTTTTACACATTGGAAACATCCAAGTGAACCTAGTGAAATCATCGACAAATTGAATGTAATACTTATAGCCATCGATTGAAAATTAAGAAATGGACCCAGACATCCGTATGAACAAGTTCAAAAGCAACATAGGAAGTATGAACAATGAATGAAAATGATTTTGATGCATCTTTCCAAGCTTACAAGCTTCACAAAATGTGTGTTGTTGTTTATTACATGGAATGTTTAAGTGTTTCATAACAGACATAGTAGTGTGTGGACAAGCATGTCCAAGTCTAGAATGCCAAATACTAAAAGTATTACATGAGCTTGCTACAGAGGAATAGAAACTACAACAAAGTGTGAAAAGCAAAGAGCACTAAGAGGTGCTAACCGACCAAAACAGAAGTTGAAAAAGGTATTGGAGAGGAACTTGGCTGGAGACCAAGGTGGGAGAGATCGAGTTGATAGAGCCCATCTTCAATTACTCCTCTCAAGAAGACTTGATGGGTAATCAAATCCTTAACAAGACAATAAGAGGCATGAAAATCAATGTAAACCTTGTTATCTTTGATGAACTTGGATATGCTTAGAAGATTTTTCGTGACATCGGGACATGAAGAATATGATTTAAGTTCAAGGGTTTTGAAGAAGAAAGGGAGGGAAATGAAGTGGAACCAATGTGACTGATAGAGAGAGGAAAACCATTGCCAACTAAGAGTTTATTATTACCCGCATAAGGAGCTTGTGATGAGAGGTTTCCCAGGTTAGTTGTCACATGGTGAGTGGCCCCGCTGTCCATAAACCAAGCAGAACTAGAGGAGGGAACATTTCCATGGGTAGCAGAAAGAGCTTGAGGTGGAGGAGGTAAGCAGGTTCCAAAATCCGAGGCATAACCACATACCGATTTGAGGATCCAGTGTAACTCGAGAATAAGAAGATGTACCAGGGTAAGAGTATGACCGAGAAGTCTGTGTGCCAGGAGGAAAAATAGTAGTAAGATGAGCCTGGCGTGAAGGAGCAGGATGTGATCGAGGATACGAATTTGAATTGGTGTTTTCCAAACTAGTGAAATTCACATCGGATCTATTATAACACTTTTGCAAAGAAGATGGTTGTTACGACCACGATCCGGCAAACCACACGATTTTCCCGAAAAAATCGACCTCTTCCGCGAGATCGACCAGAGAAACCTCCACGAGGAGGGCAAAATTTAGTGAAATTTTTCCTGGTTGCAACATTTAGCACATGATTCAACGTAGCATGAGTAGGAGGAATAGAGGAATGTTGATGTTTCGATCTCATTTCATGTGTCCGGAGAATATATTGCATCTCGATAGATTAAGATCTTTCGAGTCGTCAAATTTACCACCACCGACTCATACTCCAACCCCAAACCATGTAGTATGTATATCATCAAATCATCATCATCAACTGTCTTTCCACCGCTGAATGTCATCAACCGCTGATTGCATTTTCAAAATATAATCGAAATTGACATATCTTCCTTCTTAGAGATCAAGCATTGATTTCAAATGCATAACTCGAGCTTGAGATTGAGTACGAAACAAATTTTCCAACACACACCAGATTTCACTAGATGTATTGCATCTACTCACATAACCAAGCATACTTTTAAATCGAATTAAGAATCCAACTATATAAAAACTTATCTCTGCGAATCCACACCAAATAATCAGGATTCCCGATAGAGGTTATGAATCGCTGAAGCGATTGAGCCGTACCAAGTGAAAACTCATCAAAGCCATGGGTTGTAGTAGTGGCCAAAGACTTGCGAACGCCGTAAATTATAATTGGAGTGATCTAAACGAATGTTGAGGGTGTTGAACGTGGGTAAGGTGAGTTGCGCCATGGAAGAAGGTCGCGCGCCATGGAAAATCTCGAGAAGGTGGCTCTATGATACCATGTTGAAAAGCTAGAAAGTAGATTTAGAAAATAGAAATATCATATTTTCAACTTATGAAATTATAGAGTGGTCTTGAGATTTTATACAAGAGGAATCGATAATCGCCATGCGTAGTGGCATAACAAACTAACAAATTTGGATAACGAGACTTAACTAACCAAGCTAATGACTATATGTGAACTTCATTTTGATGTATCTACTAGGTTAACAAAAATCGAACCAAAATCAAATTTTTGGTCAAAACTAAAAATTGAACCGCAATTTCGATTCGGTTTTTGGTTTAACATTTTTAGAAATTTGGTTTTTGGTTAGGTTTCCGATTTTAGCTTACTAAACCGAAGATCAAGTTTTCTTTTGCAATTTTCCTAAACACGTTTTCTATACTTTGATGAAACATTTCTTTCTTCTTTCAACTCCACTACGGACCACAAATGAGAATTTGACTTTGTTGATATTTCAAAATTATTTTTTTTTTTTGCTATTCTCATTATGAAAACGAATGCGGAGGTTTAGTTTTGCTACCTTTGATATTTTAATCTCCGCAATTGTTGCTATATTATTTTTCTACAACTTATGAGTGTCAAGTTTAACTTTTGATAACCCGCTTTATATTTTAATTTTCTACTTTTCAACCATGATTTAAGCAAAGTTAGTTTAAACGGCATGTGGATAAGATGGAGTTTATGTAAAACTTTGATATTTATATATTATATACATATATATGATGTCAAAAAAAAGATATTATATATATAGGATTTAGATCCGGTGAGTGCAGATAAGTTATTTGAGTATGTGAAACCAAATCTAGAGCGTTGAGTTATTTTTTAAACGGTCTAGATTAATCAATTTTTATTTTTTAAATGGTTAATTTATTGGAGAAAAGACTTTTTGTTAATCTAACTTTATATCAGTTATTAGGGGAGTTATTTTTGGTGGTGGCTTTTCAAATTGTTAGAATCAAGGGATCGATTTTTTATTGTGATATCTCACTTCCATATCTTCTCTTTTGAGTATTGTAAAACCGAAACAAGTCTAACTATTCTTCTCTATCGGTCGAAACACTCCCTCTCTAAGTCCAAGAACTCTCCATCTATCTCTCGCGAAAGAATCCTCTAATCATCTCCTCGACGGCTTTTCTTCGAGGCGGTACCAACTCGACGGCAATTATTCGAGGTGACACAACATATTCAAGTAAATCAGACGTACTCATCTTCTTAATCGAGATGACGGTCAAATCGTCTGTGGAACAAGGTTTTTTTCCCTTCATTTTTGAATTGTTTTTGAGAATTTTTAGGTTAAGTCCTTTGCACAAGCTTATTATCATGTATAATATTTATGATTTTATTATAATATTTTTTTGCTATGTTCTTGATTTAGGTTGGGGTTTGGGTAAATTGTTTTTCGATGTAACAGGGGTAAATTATGTTATTGTTATGTTTTCTTTAAGTATGGGGTTTTCTTATTGATGTTTTCCACGCTTATTGTTGTTGTTAATTATGCTTATGTATGGTTTGTTTTTCGCTTATGCATGCTTTATATCCCGCTTTATGCTTGGTTGGGTTTATGCTTCTGTGGAACAAGGTTTTTTTTCCCCTTCAATTTATGATTTTTTTTTAGAGTTTTTGGGTTAAGTCCTTTGCACAAGCATATGATCATGTATAATATTTCTGATTTTATAATAATTTTTTTGCTATGTTCATGATTTAGGTTGGGGTTTGGGTAAATTATTTTTCGATGTAACATGGGGTAAATTATGTTATTGTTATATTTTCTTTTAAGTCCTGGGGTTTGCTTATTGACATTTTTCACGCTTATTGTTGTTGTTAATTATGCTTATGTATGGTTTGTTTTCTCGCTTATGCATGCTTTATATTATGCTTATGCTTGGTTGGGTTTATGCTTATAGACGATTGTTTGTTAATGAATGCTTTATATAATCGACTAGTGCCTTTTTTTTTCTTGATAGATTTTTCCGTTGAAAATGGCAAAAGAGGGTAGGAAAAGGAAGGCCGCAACTCGTGATGATGGTGCAAAGTTGAGTAATAAGGAGGTGGGGAAGGATAATGAAAATTGTTGAATATTATATTATTTTTATAGCCATTTGAATTCTGGTTGGTTTTGACGTACATGCGTAGTTGGTATAGGAATGTTGTTTAGTTAGTGGCGTATTTATTTGATGGTTTTAGATAATATAAGCGAGAATGTGATTGCTTTGTAATCAATATTTTTGATATAAATATGTTGTGGCATAGATGAGTACATGGATATCTTATTTTTTTATTTGTTTTTTTCCTTAAAAATTTATTAAAAAGACAAGATAACAACCTTACATAAGCAATACTTTACACACCAATAAGCAATAGAACATATGGACTATAATAAGCAATTTTTCCCGTCATATATTGAATTATTTGCTCGAAAAGCATTGCAACATCCGCAAATAAGCAATACCTAGTATGTGAATAAGCAAAGAAAAATTGGACAAAAATAAGCAATTTATTTTGGTTGCTAAACAATTGGCTAAAAAAGAAGTAAAATAAGCACACATAGGCAGTTTCTAATACGTGAATAAGCAACACACCATATTTTCGGACACATGTTTTGTTTTGTTTTTTTTATTAAGGAACTTTTTTAAAATGGTATGAAACAGTCACAGAAGCTTAACAAATAAATAAATACAAAGATGTAAATAATCATAAATATTAAGCGATAATACAAGAATAAATAAGCAGTATCAAACACGTTAATAAGCATCAACATAGATTTGAAAATATTATTTCAACGTTGCACAAGATCACAATTATTAGCAAACATTTTAAAATAATGTAAAGATTGAACAAGATCACAATTATTAGCAAACATTTTAAAATAATGTAAAGATTGTTTGAAGCTCGAATAAATTGGAGTCATGACAAAAAAAACTCAATTCTACTCGTCGCATGTTCTGCTATTCTGCGAATCTATTTCTCCATATTTTCCACAACGTCTCTTTAACTTATGGCTTGCTTTGATTTCTTTCTCTTTCTAACGTTGAAATCGGCTCTTAACTCGACTGTCGCTTCCCTTTTGGCCTGTGTTGGCGGCAACACTAAAACGCCTAGCTGGGATGTGTTCCCAGCGAAGCCCTCAATCAATGGTTGCTTGTTGATCGAATTGAAATCTGTATATTGATCCATCAGCAACATTTGTTTGTGGGCTTTTATGAGCTTGACACTGCTTCAAACACAGTAAATAAGTAAGCAACATTTTGAATACGCACAAGCAGATATTTATGCACATATAAGCAACCTTCTAGCCATACTAAGCAAAGTCCTGGGTTAAAAAAATGGGAATGATGAAATGAATGGGGAGATAATCAAGATTTTGAATACGTACAAGCAAGTATTTGTGCACATCTAAGCACTATTCTAGTCATACCGAAGCAAAGTTCTAGGTTGAAAAATGGGCAATGATAGAACGAATAGGGAGACCATATAAGTATAAGTTTTGATTTTTTGCATAACATGATAGTATTTATTCAACAAACTATTTTTTATGTGAGAACTTAAATCACAGTAAACAACTAAGCAACACTTTGCATACGTACAAGAAAATATTTAAGCACATATAAGCAATATTCTATCCATACCAAAGCAAATTTTTTATTTAAAAAAACTGGGAATGACGAAATGAATTGGGCGTCCATATAAGTCCAGTTTTTCTTTTTTTGCATAACATGATAGTTTCTATTCAGGAAAACTACTTTTAATGTGAGAACGAAAAATACGGACCACTTAATTCGCAAGATTTGCATACTTACAAGCAAGTATATAAGCACAAATAAGCAACATGCTAGTCATTCTAAAGCAAATTTTTGAGTTTAAAAATCGGGAACGATGAAATGAATGCTTGGTTTAAAAACAGAAATCATACATTAAATGGATACAAAAAAATGGACACACTAAACAATCAAAACGTGATAAAATTCTAGGGGTTACCTTGTTGATCATGAGTGTTGAAGCATTCCTCGTAGGTGTCATCCATTTTTTTGTTCTTTGGATTTTTCAATTGTTCGACTTGAATTTGTGGGTTTTGGTTTTCTATGCAATAGGCTTGGTGGAGAAGAAGACTTAATCGATTTTTGGTAGAGATTATGATAACAATTCGGATGGAAAGATGCCACCAATTGTGGGTAACTCATCCTATTTTCAAGGGATTTTCTAGATTTAGTCGCCCCCTATAATTTATGTGGACTAATTTGCCCCATTTCGATTTTATCGTATTTTTTATAAACATTAGACATATTTAATAATAGCCATTGAAATAGGTAGATTTATGGTCCGGATTTGGTCCTATGTACTCATATAATGTTTGGGTCCTATATAACCCTCCCCATATATATATATATATATATATATATATATATATATATATATAGGGGGAGGATCAAGTGAGACCATGTCTCTAGGTGAGACACAATGGACTAATCTCAACCATCCCCCACTATTAATCAATGGGTATGATTTAATGGATAAAAAATATATTAAAATATTAATTTAATCAATATAAGGGTAGTAGGGTAAAATAACATAACAAGTTAATTACAAAAATGGAATCAAATATCTTTCTCTCTCATACATCTCCCAATTTTCCCAATCTCACGTCTCTTTCTCTCTCTCTCTCTCATTCCTCCATTAACGCAAATAAAGAAAACTGTGAAGAACTCGAAAATTACAGTTCATGAAAATTACGAGAGAAAAACAAGAAAAATCGGTGCAATATTACAGAGAAATAACGAACAAAGTAAGTTCGAAAACTAAATATGCAACAAAACTCAACTAAATATGCATTATCAAAACTATCTATGTAAAAAAACTAATATGTAGTACAAAGATATCCAACTATGCAAGACGCGTCATAAACTATGCAACAAAATCAACTAACTATGTATTATCTAGAAACTATCTATGCATTGTGGAATAACTAAATAAAGTACATTATGTAACATCCCATTTTTATAATTTCCAAAAGCAACATCCCATTTTCATAACTAAATATACATTATATTGAACCTATTTATGCGATGTAGTATAACTACATATGCGATGCGTTATATTCAATTATGTCTTGTTTTTAAAAAAGCAGTGCCAACAAAATAACTAAATATGCATTAATTGATGTCTAATTATGCAAAGAGAAGAACCCTAACTATCTTTGTAAAATAAAAATATTTGGAAAGAAAACAGTTCCTTAAATTCCGCCACAAAATCCGTGAGTGTCAATTTTAAAGCCCATAAAATCTCATTGGGACCACTAATTTGAACCATAAAATCCACTGGGACCACAAATTAGAATTACAAAATTACAATCTTACCCTTAAAATCGCAAAAATTAGAAAATAAATAAAAAAACTGAATTGATCACATCCCTTCATTTTTTAAGATCAATGGGTAAGATGAGTCCACACATGTGTCTCACCTAGGGAGTGTGGTCTCATTTGAACAAATCCTCTCTATATATATATATATATATATATATATATATATGGAGGAGATCTGTGAGACCACCCTCCTAGGTGAGACCGTAGAGAACAGATCTACACCATGGAAAATAAAAAATCAATGGCCAAGATTAAACAAATATATACAACTATTGAAAGGAAAATGTACACTTGCGGCATAAAATAGGGATTGATAAAAAACAAACCATAACCGTCTCCTACAAATTAGGAACATGATATGTTATTGATCACATCCCCCATTACATGATCCACTCTTCTTCTCTCCCTTGTTCACAACAACACTCTGCATCGCAAACCAAAACTGTACTGCTCCATTCGATTCTGCAATTCTTCCATTGGATCAAGCTTGACAAAAAACATAAAAGCGTCGGATATCATACAATTGGCGAAGAGTTATCATCTATTGGAAGCAATCAACAATCAATGAACAAGATTTAACTAAGTATACAATTTCACTGTATTAACTATACATTAAAACATTACTAAGTATACAGAAACATTTAACTAAGTATACAATTACACTGAACTAACTATACATTAAAACATTACTAAATATACATAAATAATTTACTAAGTATACAATTACACTGAACTAAGTATACAATTACACTGAACTACTTATATAACTAAGTATACAATTCCACTTAACCAAGATAAAATTCTACTGAACTAAATATACATTAAAAGATAACTAAGTATACAATGACATTTAACTAAGTATACAATTCATCTGAACTAAGTATACAAATCCACTAAATTACTTAGATAACTAAGTATATAATTCCACTGAACTAAATATACAATAAAACATAACTAAGTATGCCACGACATTTTACTAAGTATACAATTCCACTGAAATATTCAGTTTTTTTGAAATGAAATAATTGAACAACACGATTGAAGTTGATGGGTTCTCTCTCCCTAAATCTCGGCCAACTGAAAAGGTAAGATTTTATTTGCCTTTAAAACTAAATATTAAATGACATAAACACCCCCACTTAAAAATCTGATGACATATAAAAATACATATATACCCTTATTAGCCTAAAATAATGGAATGATCTACACCATCCAAAATTTTAAATCAACAGTGCATAAGTGTTTCTATGGACTCACCTAAAGGTTTGGTCTCATTTGAACAAATCCCTATACATATAGATGTTCATTTTTAGCAGCAATTTGATGTACCAAATTCTTTCATTTTATTCTTTCATTTTTTATATGGCAAGATTGAAGAAGTTATAGCATTTCATTTTAGTTTAGATGGACCGATTGGTGATTGCAGCAAATAACTTAACTATAATTTTTTCATCAAATTTCGATCGAAGAAAACCAAAATCGAACAAACCAAAAATAAGTTCGATTTGATAGAACCGAATTGACCGGACCAAGTAATTCGGTTTGGTTTTTGGTTTAGTATTTTGGTCGATCGAAATTTTGATTCTGTTCAGTTCGGTTTGACCGAATGAGCACTCCTAATATCGAGTATAAGATTGATTATTTATTATGATATAAATTATATTCCATTAAAAAATTAATTAGTTGAAACATGTTCGAAATAGATTTAAAACAACAGTGTCAAAAAGTCTGCAGAAAAACACGCAGGCATAAACAAGTCGCAAAAAAAAAGAGCATAAAATCGTCTAGAAGAAAAGACAACGTAAAAATTGTGTTTTTTTTTTTTTTTGCAGAATGGAGGATAATTGCATCCTTATTCTAAAATAAATTGACAAGTTTATGAGTTTTAAAATTTGATACGAAATTTGTTAGTTGTCCGCAACCCGATGGGCTAGCCCGTTTAACCAGAAAAAATAAGGTTAGGGCCTAAATATTTTGGCCCATTTGAAATCGGCCTCTCTAGCCTAGACTATTTAACCTGCAGGCTAAACGGGTTGGCCCACAACCCCCATCCAATTTTTTCTTTTTCTTTTTTTTTAAAAAATTTTCTTTTTCTAACTGGCTGACCGCTGAAGCCTAAAGGCTAAAAGCCTTAAACTTAGAGAGTGAACATAAAGAAAAGGCTCTAGCCCTAACTCTCCCAACTCCCACCCCCAATTCCCAAATCCAATCATCACCCTCATTAACATCTTCTACTCCACTTTCGCTGCTTGTTGCCGTCGCCACCACCTACCGCCGTCGCCTCATTGTTTATTGAATGATTTACAGTATGTAAGTCTTAAATAACCGATGAAAGATTTTAAAGTAGTTCAGGGGTTTTACTTTATCTTGAGTTTCATATTTGTAACATACATCTTTGAATTTAAATGAACTCATAATGAAAAATAAAATTGGTAATGGAGATATTTTAGTATGATAGATAATGGAGATTGCTAGTAAAAATTTATTGTATAGATTTTGATGATTCTTAGAAAACTATGCATTAGAAAATTGGCACCCCATTTTCATGTAATTTCTACTCTTGTAATAGATAGGATGCAGGCTGACTCAAATACATCCAAGTAGAATTACAGAAGACTTGATGAAGAAAGTATGAGAAGATTCACAGTTGATTCTATTGATTCACAGCTGAGTACATTGTCAGAAGACTCTCAACATAGTACACCAGGCCAGTCTTTCAGAAAACCGACAACATAGTACATCAGATGACTCTCTTAGAAGATTCAAGGATCAATCTTAAAGAGGTTAAAGCAGTTGAAGGACTAAAGTCAGCAGAAGAAATCCGCTGCACTATGTTCAAGGAGGATACACTTCGAAAACAATGAACTACGATGTTTGAATATAAATGTTTATGAAGACAAGGAGGTTCAACCTATAAGAAGCACCTGCAGACTACTATTTCAGAAAACTGCAGAGGTCGAAAGAATAGAAGGAAATGTCAATACCAAAGCTGCAAGAAAGAACATGCCAACTGTCCAACGGTGGGATTTGAAATTGTAAATATTTTCAACAGATAAATTTCAAATCCTCACTATAAAAGCTGGAGATTTTTCAGAGAGGAAGAAGAGACACAACACAAGTGAACAAGCAAAAATCTGAAATTCAAAAACTCTCTATCAAACTTATTTAAACACACTTCTTCCAACACACACTATGAAATACTGAAGTTGTTGATCAGTTGAAGAGCAAACCTTTGTGAAAACAAATTTGCGGTCTATACTGCCAATGATTGAAGGAGTGTAGTGAGGTTCAAGATCTAACCAAGTTCTGAATTGTAGGAGGGTTGTGTGAACAAATCCTGCAGATTCAGAGAGCTAAAATAACTAGGCAGTTGTCTAGTGTAGAGCTGAGTCCCAAGAGTAGCTGGTTGTATGAACAAGGCTATTCGAACTATACCTTTTGTAACTAAAGTGAACTGTTACATTAGTGGATTCCTCTTGGAGTATGAGAAGAGTTGAGTAGAAGAATTACCCCATCCTCGAACCACTGTAATTCTTGTGTATTTACTTTATTGCACTTATATTTCTGCATTTAATATTATGTTACTTGCTATCCAATCAACTGCATAACTCTCTAAAACACAAAGTGTTGATAACCAAAACTTTAAAGGGTGTAAGTCTTCCGTTGACTTAAAAAGAAAACTGATTTCATAAGTAGTTGACTACTGGGTTACTCTACCAAGAGAACTGTTGAGTGACTAACTCTCCTGCTGAATCTCAACCCAGCTGTTTTAAGGACTAAGCTGTTTTGTGAAAAAAAACTCTAATTTGTTAAAATTAAAAAATTGTAAAGTCTATTCAATCTTTTTTCTATACTTTAGTTGACACCCTTGGGACCTACAGAGATATTTGTTCTTTTTCCTTTTTAATGCTATGCCCACATATAATTTTTTTTTCTAAAATTTGAAGGGACTTTAGGTCTGTGATGCCGAAGCTCACCAAAACAGAAAGCTTCCCCTTGAACTTTTCTTTCAAATTGATCTCGTGTTTGTATGCTTAACTCAAAAAATAATAAAGATAAGAAAAGGTATGTTTGGACATTGTACGTGTATTGTTTTCAGTATATGTCCTGGTTTTAATATGTATAGTTCATGTGTATGTTTGTTGATTCTTTATATAATATTGACTATAAAATTTTATTATTTAATGGTGACAAAAATTATATTTCATTGAAATTTTATTATAAAAATGTTTGAAACAACTTAGAAAATAGCGTCAAAAAACCTGCGGAAAAACATGCGAGCATAAAAAAAGTCCAAAAAATACGAAAGCATAAAATTGTTCAAAAAATTGCCAGAAGCGGAAAATTGTATTTTTTTCGTACAATGTAGGGTCATTGTGTTCGAATCACAAAATTCTATTGGGCTAAATAAAAAATTAAGAAACTAGATTGTTTTCGGGCAAAAAAGTAATAAAACCAGACTCCTCGTGAGGTAATTATTATGATAAATGAATTTGCGTAGTTGGTCAATAAAGAAACATGAGGAAATAGTTGAGTTTACATATAATTTAAGAAATAAGTTTAATTATCTTTATTATCAACTTGTGTGCTAGTATATTTGTTTTTAATTGTTTTAATGTTTTAAATAAGTATTTTTATTTAATACAACTTGGTAAATTGAAGTGGGACAGAAATTAGTTTTGGTGCTTGAGTTATTGATTTGGAATTTAGCGATTGCAAGCACGTACTCAGTTGATATTAGTTGATTAGTTTAAGTTTTGACCAATTTTAAAGAAATATTAGAATTGAGTTATTGATATGATTTAGATAACTTTTCATTTAGTATAGTTGTAGTAGTTTTATGTGGGGTTTAAGCACCTTAATTAAGTTTTTGAATTATTCATTTTGGAACTGTAAAGATGGAAAATAAGTATTTGAACAAAATAGGTTGTGTAAGAGGCATTAGAATTTAGAGAATATGATTAATAAAAACTAATTTAGACAATTCACCTATCCAGCAGTCAATTATTTGGTTGTCAAAAAAATTTATTAATTCTTTGACATTTTTTCTCTTATTCTAAATAAATTAATTCATTATTATAAAGTTCATTTTATACTCCGTATTGAATATTTTTTTTTTTTTGAAATCTACTTCATATTGAGTTCTAAATAAACTTACTTTATTAATTTATGCCACTTTTCTCACAATTTTCTTTAACTAATTTGAAGCTCATATCTTAAACAAAATTATCATTTACTTAGGCCATCTCCAACTACAATTCTATTTTAGTGCACACTTTGCACTAAAATAGTGCAATTTCTGCACCAAACTTAAAGCGCATCTCCAACCATTCTACTTCAAATTTTGCACTAACAAGAATATTCCTTGAATATTCCTTATTATTTCAATGCAAAAAATTTATTTTGTTAAAAATCAATTATGTATTAACATTGTATTATTAAATAAATTTAGTTAATTAAAAATGAACTTTATTATTATATTTAATATATACTTTATTAAATAATTTGCTTTAAAAATTAAATTAATTAATAGAAAGATTTAAGTAGAGAACTAAAATGTGGCATTCGGGTAGATTAAGTTAAAAAGTCTAATTATTAATACAATCATAAGAGACAACTAAATTACAATGTGATGGTTATTTAGTTCTCTGAATTGGTATATTCCTCCCATAAATGATCAATTAATGAATTTTGAAGTGAAATATGGGCTTCCTTATCCTTGATTCGTTTATGTCGAGCTAGAAACTATTGAAATAAGATATTATCATCCACCACCATCTCTACATCCGGAGTTGGTGCTTCCATCGCATCTTGAATCGGTGCATCAATATTGCGTTCATCCTCGATGATCATGTTGTGTATTATTATACATGCAATCATTATATCATGTAAATTATTTTTTTCTCCAAAAACGTGCTGGTGCAGCCACAATTGCAAATCGTGATTGTAAAACTCCAAATGCATGTTCTACGTCTTTTCTGCATGATTCTTGTATCATTACGAAGTATTTTTTTTGGGACCACGTGGATCATGTATAGTTTTCACAAAAGTTGACCATTTTGGGTAAATACTATCAGCTAGATAATAACCCATGTTATATTCTTTTCCTTGAATTACGAAATTTGCGGGAGGAGCGATATCTTTAGCGAGGTTAGAAAATAGATGAGATGCCTCCAAAATATTAATGTCATTATTTGATCCGGGCAATCGAAGTGTGCATGCCATATCCAAATATCATCATCAGCTACAACTTCCAGAATAATGGTTGGGCTTCCACTTTGACCAGCATTGTCCGGCCCATGCAGTTGGACAATTTTTCCATCGCCAGTGCATACAATCTAAACTACCCAACATCCCCGTAAATCCACGTTCTTTACTAACATGTAGTAGCCTAGCAATGTCATGATGTAGGATATCTTAGATATTGCTCTCCAAACACCTCAATAACATCACGGCAAAATTGTTTCACACACTCAATTGCAGTAGACTCGCCAATTTTGATATACTCGTCAGTTGCATCTGCTGGTAGAGCATATGCAAGCATTCGTAATATGGCTGTTACTTTTTGAAAAAGTGATAATCCGAGTCTGCCAGTTGCATCCCTTCTCTAAACGAAATAGTTGTCATGATTTCTCACAGCGCCTGTAATACAAAAGAATAAACTTCGAGACATGCGAAATCGTCTGCGAAATCTCGCTTCATCATATCTTGGATTTTCAGCAAAATAATCATTGAACAAATAACGATCAGCAATTTCTTGATCACAATTCACTACTACATGTTCCCGAATTGAGCCTCTATGGAATCATAATAATAAATCAAAATTTATTTCATTATTTAATACACATAATTTAATTAATTAATTTAAAAGCGTTAACAAGAGTGTTGCGCCAGAATTGACGCAACACTGTTCACAATCCTATTTTGGCGCAGGTGATGGCGCATGGTTGGAGGGCAATATTACTCCAAATTGGAGAGCAGCCATTGAAGATGGCCTTAGCCCAATGTTACTTGATACTTTCTCAAAATAAATGAGATAAAGTTAGACAATTGATTTCTTAAGTAAAAATGGCCCAAAACACACTTTTATTTGCAAGCAAAGCAAGCCTTTTACCCAAATAAATTTTTAGCTATTTTTGAAAGCCAACAACAAACTAATTTCGTAGCAACTTTCAAAGCCCACAAAGTTATCAGTTTTTTTGGGATAAAGACACAATTATCCTACATTCTAAAAAAAAAAATATTTTCACGCTCTGTCTTTTTTTTTTTTTTTTTTTTTTTTTTTTTTGGGGACGTTTATCCCGTATTTTTTGAATTTCTTTACACCCACATTTTTTTCTGCGGACCTTTTAACGTTGTTGTTTCAAATATGTTTCAGCTAATAAAATGTTAGTGAAATATAATTTTTACCACCATTAAATAATCAATCTTATACTCAAAATCCTAGAAAATAATCAGTGGCGGAACCACGTTTAGGTTAGAGAGGCCTCCCCCTTCCCCCCAAACTTTTCCTTTTTAACTTCCTATCATAATATAGTATTTTAAGATATCAATATATATATTGTTATATTGATTTATCTTATGATATTTAGTTCAATTATTTCCCACCCATTCTATTTATTACTTTGTTGAAATAAGCAAATTATGGTCAGACATCATTATAAAGTTGGTATTTTTAATGTTGTGATACACTCTTCATTGTAAGAATTGAATAGAATATTCAATAATTACACAATGAAGTTTATTGTACTTAGATCGACACTAGACCTAAGAGAGATGCTCATATGATTTTTTTTCTTTTGAGGGGAAGAGACGTTCATATGATTGATAACATTGCAAGAGAGGTGTTCTACATTTTAATATAGATGATTTTCATGTTATGCAAGTGAGATATTTTAAATTTAATATACTAGAATTGTAATTATGTATTTTGAGATATTTTAATGATCAGTATGACATTGTATTTGATGCAAATATAAATATATGTTGAATTTTATTTGCATTATATAAAATAAATATTTGATATTCTAATTGTTGGTCTCCTAATATTGAATCCTCGGTTCCGCTTTCCCGAAAAGAACACATATTAAAACAAAATACATTAAAGATAGAATACATGAATTGAGACAACACAATTCAATTTTTTCCATTATATTGAAAACATTAAAAATAACATGGAAACATATAAAACATCTATAAACAATTTTGAAACAACATATAAAACAATACAATAACAAAAAGAGCATAAGAATAGGTAAACAAGCTGCATTAAAATATGGAAACAACCAAGAAACAACATAACAACAAGTAGAACATGTTGAGCTTTGGTCCAACATCCTGCCTGCAATGGGCTTTAAAAAATGCGTGGGGCGTAGCCTGCGATTCGAACTCGTGAGTGCTGGATTGTACAGTTAAAGGGGAGCTTAAAGGATTAGAATGGACTACCCATACAAACAGATGCATCTTCTTTTCTGGTGCCCATTACATAGAAACTCTAAGGTTAAATGTGTTTGGCCTAAAGTAGACATGGGATGGGTGACCTCTTGGAAGTTTTTCAGGGAGCGCGTGGGTGAGGAGTGAGGACAAAGCGCTCTAGAAAAGACTTGTGTTACTTTGTGAGGTCAGTCGTCAATCCGGTACGCGCTTGAGGTCCAACAACTAGTATCAAAGTAGGTAACGGGTTTGAATTCCCTTGGATGCACGCTTCAGAGGAGGTTGCCAGGAGCGGTGGAACTGAGATCCTGGCGTAGCGGAGGTAAACGGACTAGAACTGAAGATAGGTTGCCAGTTGGCCAGAATTGAGTAAACGGACTTGAACTAAAGGTTGTTAGGTGGCCAGAACCGAGAAGCTGGTGTGACGTGACGCTTGAACTGAAGAAGGTTTTGTTAGAACTAAATAAGTTTGGCAGGTAGTGGAGGTTGCCAAGCACTGGAGCTGAGATGTTGGTAGGTGCTGGGAGGGGGATTGTTGGGCTTTGGTCCAACATCCTGCCTACAATGGACTTTAAAAGAGTCGCTAGGTGCGGCCCGTGATTCGAACTCGTGAGCGCTAGATTGTACAATTAAAGGAAAGCTTAAAGAATATGGACTATCCATACCAACATATGCATCTTCTTTTATGGTGCCCATTCCATAGAAACTCTAAGGTTAAACGTGTTTGGCTTGGAGTAGACAGGGGATGGGTGACCTCATGGGAAATTTTCCAAGGAGCGCGTGAGCGAGTACAAAGTACACTAGAAAAGACTCGTGTTGGTTTGTGGGGACATTAGTTAATCCGGGAACCGCTTGAGGTCCAACAGAACAATATAGAAAACCCCCATATATATATATATGTGTGTGTGTGTGTGTGTGTATATTAAAGAGATAAGAGTTTGCTTATGATTCAATTACTAAGATAAATTTTCAAATTTCGCATGCATATCACATGAATGTTAGGAATGGCGATTTTGCAATTAATGCTCTAAAATTTAAAGAAAGATTGTTAAAATAAAATTTATTTGAAAAAATGAGATCTTAGGCATTTAATATAGCTCAGTAAAACATACTCGAAGTACTACTATTTGTCTAATTTGATTTTTGTGATAGAAGGCATTTATAATTAAGGGTGTGTGCGGGATTTGGAGATTACAAATTCGAACCAAATATATCCATTAATTTTGACTTTCTCCGAACTGAACCGTCCCAAAAAATTTAATGGTACGATTCTGGAGATTTTTCAAATATATGTACCGACACATACCGAACTGTACTGTTTGCCTAATTTTTAGCTTCACCAAAAGTGAATGGCGTAGTTAATAGATAGGGTTAGCAAGGTCGATCCCACAGATATTAATAAATTTATGCAGTAAGTATTGAGATAATAATATTATTATTTTTATTTAGACGACCGAAAGTTGATGGTTGTTTTGTAAAAGTAAGACAAGATTTTATCATAAAAAGACAAAGTAAAGATTTCGATAGAAAGATCAAGTGAATGAATGGATTCCAGGGTTATGCTTTCAGTTAATATCCCTCTTATTATCCGATTAATCAAAACCAAAGTTATTATTAATCTTCCCTATAAGACGATCACAACAGTATTTTACCCACTCTCGCGATACACAATAAAAGCATTGATTAAATTATCTATGCTAGCATCTCTACTCAACATAAGATAAATAACTCTCAAAAGCATAAAAGATCAATTATCCTCACAAATACTCATAGACTTCTCAATCATGCAAAGTATTCATGTCAAGTACTCAAGATCTAGTATTGAAACTCATCTCTCGAATTATGAATCAATACATCAAGCAAGTTAAACCAATGGCCATTTGATAAAACAAGAAATAAAACAGAGTACTCGAATAGGGTTCGAAATAATAACTTCAATTCAATTAAACATCAAACAAGAGTATCAATTAACCTAATTCCAAACCCCGGAATCACAAGGTGTTTAGCCGGACATGGGAAATAAACAACTCATAAACAAATTGTTCATGTCCATATCTAACTAAGTGAAAATAAAAGGTACAATGGAATAAGCAAACTCATGGATATTTATTATCTCTCGATCAATCTTCAATCCTCAAGCGCGTGGATACGACCTCGATCAATCTCCTGAATCCTCCGGTAGAAGGTTGCTTTTTTTCTGTGCTATCTAGGGTCAAAATCAGTGTGTCCTTGTTTGGGGCCGCCTCGTCTATATTTTTACTCCTGTTGGGCCAAACCTAAGTAATTACGGCTCAAATCTGTCAAATCCCGCACAGACACACGGGTCGTACGCTTACGCACGACCAGCCCGTGCATCAAGCCGTAAGACAATTCTCCTATTGAACAGACGACAAGCCGTGCTCCACGGGCACGTGCTCCAACGCACGGGCGTGCTCAACGCACGACCTCCGCCCGTTCATCAATGCGAAGCTCGAATCCTTTAGTCCTACACACGCACGGGCCGTGCCTATGAGCACGGGCTGCACGTGTGTGGCCATATTTCACCCGGTTCATCTAATCTCTTCTCGGTTTAACTCCAAACTTCACGTATTCACTCGATTCTCAATGGTCCTTTACTGCAATGCTCCGATTTGCCACAAAAGTGCTACAAATATCGTTTAATTCCTACTAAACGAGAAAAGCGTGATATCTTTTCCACTTTATAATAACATGGCCCATTTTACTAAGTTAATGCATATTTAACAACCTATTATATCCAATATTATGCCCACATTACATGCAAAACTCACACTAATCAAACCCCCCAACTTAAACTGTTGACAGTCCCAGTCAACGCTTTATAAACAAGACAAAACACAAGTGGGAGTAATGAAAAGCAATAATCAAGAACAACACATCTAAACTCATGCTGCTTATCCATAGGCATCAAGCAATAAATCAACCAAGCCTCGAACATCTAACATAGAACACACATCAATGAAACCATGGCAAATGCTTTGAATCACGACTCTCACTGATCAAGGGTATGCTCTCCTCTAAAGTGTATAAGGGATGTGTTTACGCTCAAATCATATCAATGATGAAGAATTACCATAAGCTTGCAATCGTCTCACATCTCCGCCACTAGAGTGTATGCAATTCATGAATCAAAAAGGACTTTCTCATTTGGTTGTAATGAAGGCTCTTTGGTTAGGGTAGGGAAATATAGATAGAGTGACTCAAACTCAAACGTATAGACCAGTAAGCACGTCTTTTATTCGAATCAATCATACTCATTTAAACCCAATATGCTACTCAACTTACCCCTCGTTTTTTCAACTTTTCATATTCCCTTTTTCCTTTTATTGTCTAGAACTCAAACTCTCTTTCACCTCACATCACAAATCCCAGCCTACAAGTTCATTCAAAGCCAACTCATCTATAAAGTCGATTTTGTTTCGACTCTTTCATGAATATTCATCATTTCTTTTCCTCCTTTTCTTTTTTTTTCTTTTATCCCCATAAACCAATCCTCGCACAATGATCTAAATTCTTGATTTCATCCCCTTAAACCTCATTCAATCCCCTTACTTAATGCTATACGCTCAAGTGTAGAGTAACAGATATATCAAGTTAAGGCTTGAAATGTGGCTATCAAAAATTAGGCAACATGCTCAAATTGGCTAACTAGGGAATTCAATGTCATTAGGTAGGTAAAAGGCTTGAAAGGCCTAACAAAAATAGCCTTAAATCATTTTCACAAATCGCATACAACATGTGGCCTTGACAGAGATACCATAGCAAGTTCTAGAATTTTAATCAACATGAATGATGCACTCAAATCAACAAACAAGACTGCATAATATGAAAGCAATAAAAGCTCAAAGCTCACAGGCTTGCAAATTCGTAAATCAAAGCATAAAATCCATGTTCTCAATATCCACATGCTCCATATCATCTATTCTCATTATGATCAATTCGCACTCAACACCTAATTCAAAATAGCACAAATTGTTTTTTTCAAATAATCTCCCAAGATCGCAACGCACATCACAAAAACGGTTTACTCACTCCCTAAATCTACTAAAGCAATAAACGTGCTAAAGCAATAAATATACTAAATCTGTAAACATACATCTAATGTATTTCAACCTAAATGCTCTACATGCAACTATATGAATGCAAAAATTTTCTCCACAATTCTCATATCAAAATATGCTATCTCTCCCCCCCAAACTTGAATGTAATTATATCGCATGTAAGAAAATATATAATTTCAACAAAAAAAAGTGTGGATTTGACCTGACTCACTGCGGGTGGTGGCGGCGGATAGTGGCCCTGGGAGATGTGCCATTGGTTCATCTGATGCATCATCTCGAGCATCTCCAAGTTCCACTGCTGTTGTTCTGTTCTGATGGCACGGAATTCGTCGTGGTGCAGCTGAACTCGCTCCTCAAGGGTTAAAAATCTGTCATTAAAATCATACCCTTCTCGCTCCTCACCCATGTGCGAGCTCTCAGGTATGTTGGTCGCCCCTTGCTGATTTTCTTGTCTCGTATACTCCATCTCTTCGGCCACCAAATCATCCTCATCAGGCAGACCGACAACCCTTCGCCTTTTTCCTGCGAGCATGGCCTGTACAACTCTGTCATGTGCCTCAGAATTAAGCAAGAAGTTGGTCCTATAATTTATGTTATCCACGGTGGTAAGCGCCGTGTTGGGCAGTGGGAATGGATGACCGATTCTTTGTTGGAAGAGGTACATGCCCTCCTCTTCCGTTATAATTTTCATTTGGCGTAACACTGCCAGACTGATCCTCCTTTCTCCCACAATCGGATCTAAGGTCCTAACATCAATGTTGAAGTGACGGGCTATATGAGTAATCATACCCCCAATCATGATAGTGCCCCTACTCTGCTTTGCCACCTGGTCTATCTGCTTTGCGAAATAGGCTGCCGTGTTATAGGGGGTGTTGGTCAGCATACACCATAGCAAATAAAGTTCCCTAACTATCATGCCCCCATTGTTTTCTCTATCATAAACGGAGGCTGAAGTGACCCACTGAATGTACCGAAATATGGGATTCCGGACCCACGAGGATTTGGCAGTCTGTGCCTCGCAGACCATCACACCAATTTCCAGTGTTTCCACAAGTAAGCGCCAGAATTCATACTGGTTATATGCCATCGCGGTTCTGAATGGTTCATTAGTTGGTACTCCAAAGATGGTGTTGAGTTGGGCGATGGTCAGTCGCCTATGCGCATTGCCCAGCCGGAATCTAATTTCATATGGTTCATAGTTGCCTCCTTGTTTGAACACCTCGAAGGTGCTCAAGAATTCCAGCGTAAGGTTCTATAGGTCGGCCATCTTTCTCTCATAAATGCAGTCCACCCGACTCTCTCGAAAAGTGGTCAGACGTCATCGTGTATCCCAAGGAGTTAGGTACACTCGTCATCAGCGTATCGTGTAGGGGTCATGGGCCGGGTGACCAACCTGTTCCATCTCTCCAAGTCGGCATCCTCGATGAAATCTGTTAGATAAATGTTTTTATTAAGATTTTGATGATTTTGTTTAAATGAGTTTTTATACCAAAACAATGTTTATAAATGTTGTCCAAATACTCTCAATTGATTTAAAATGTTTTTACTAATTTTTTGGACTATTTCTTGAAGTTTATTTTTGACAAAAATCGGACAACACTTCAATTTGAGGTCGACCGGTCGAGCAAAATGGTCGACCCGTGATCAAAGCACATAAAATGAAACATAAAGCAATTCTTTGAAAAAAAAGAGGAGGCGACGGTCAAGATAGAGAGTCGGTCCGGTCGGTTCCGACTGTGATCGGACCCCCAACCTTTGGTATGCGGATCGCACTAATTTCATTTAACGTTCAAAATTTTATACATGGCGACCGGTCGCACTGTGTAATCTTTTGACAGCAAAATTTGTACCGTTGGACATCCTTATCAGCAAGATTTGATTTTCATTTTCGTACAATATTTCTACATCTTGTGATCTTCTTTTTGTAGACAAAAATGAAGAAGGAGGAGCCTATGTTTGTGAAGACTCTCCTATAAATAGAAGATGATTTGAAGACACAAGAGAAGAACAACACAAGCAAATACACAACAAGAAATCTGCAAATTTCTAAGCTTTCATATTCAACACTCTTGTTGTATTTATAGCCTAAGTATTTCACTTTCACATCTTGAGGTCTAGGCTTGATTCTTGATTACACTTGCACTCAAAATTGTATTATTCATCATCGAGTTGTAATCTTGAGTTTTTGGGTTCATCATTCAACACAAGATACCCTTGTGAGTGTTCTTGTGGTAAAACACACTTGGGTGATCTAGGTGTTAGGTGCAAGAAGATTGTGGTAATCTTCTTATTGAAGAGTTTGGTGCTCTTTGAGGTATTGAAGAATTTGGTATTCTTCAAGGTTGAAGATTGTGGTAATCTTCACAAGGTGTCGTAGAAGATTGTGGTAATCTTCAAGGGAGATTGAGGTAATCTCCAAAGAGGTGTTGTAAGGTGATGTTGTATTAATTGTGGTAATTAATAAAATCTTTTTTCTTTTTGAAATCCATCCCAGGAATCTTTGGGATGGTAGAGGACTAGGCCCTAGGTGGGTTAAACCTCTATAAATCGAGGCGTGTTGTTTAATTTCCGCACCTTTATTCTTGTCTTTGATTGATCATTCGAAAAAGAGGGCTAATTGCGAAAAATCGGCATAATCTATTCACCCCCTCTAGATTATCGTAGCCACTTGGACTAACAAGTGGTATCAGAGCTAAACTCTTTGGCTAGCTCATTCCGAGTAAAGAGGAAATATCCATGGCTACGAACGAGAGCTATCTACCAACCGGCGCATCATTCAATAGACCGCCTCTTTTCGACTCCAACAATTATGCATTTTGGAAGGATCGAATGGAATGCTTCTTGCAAGGTTGCGGGTTTGATATTTGAAACACGGTTATAAATGGAGTATCCATCCCGATGAAGAAAAAGGAAGACGGCACTCAAATTCCCAAGGCCCTCAAGGATTATGATGATGAAGACAGTAAAATATTCTCCTTAAACGGTAAAGCTCTTAATATTCTTCATTGTTCTCTTACCGCTACGGAGTATAATCAAATTAGAGGTATTCGATCTGCTCATGATGTGTGGGAAAAATTAGAAAATATCTATGAAGGCACCAAGAAAGTTAAACAAGCTAGAAAAACAATGCTTGTTAAAGATTTTGAAAATTTCACAATGCTCGAGGGTGAAGGGATTTCAAAAATGGTTGAAAGGCTCGACGATATTGTAAATTCTTTGTGGGCACTCGGAAAAGTCATTTCGGAAGAAGATAAAGTTACCAAAGTTTTAAATATTCTTCCCGGCTCTTGGTCCGAAAAGGTGACGGCTAGCATGGAAGCTCAAAATTTAGAAACTCTAAATTTTGATGAGCTTATTGGAAATCTTATCATCTATAAAGCATATGCAAATGAAAAGAGTAATTCAAAATCATCCACCTCTCAACCGGATTTTATAACAACTTGGTATGAGCTCCTTACAACTTCCGACGATGAAGAAGTCGAGCAATGTCTAATGGAAATCGAAGAAGACAATGAGGTAAGCTCTAACCCGTCTACTTCTTTTAGTAATGAATTGCATGATGATTATGATGAATTACAAAATGATTTTGATGAGCTTCAAAATGAATTCCAAAGTTTGCTCTTTAAATACAAAAATTTGAAAAAGGAATTCAACACCATGACAAATGAAAAGGATAGCATACATGCTTCTTATGAATCTCTTACTAGTGCTCATAATGTTATACTTGATAAGGTTAGAATTCTTGAAGAAGAAAATAGTACTCTAGTTAAGGATATTGATTGCATGAAAAAGGATATGTTGAAGTTTAACTTGAATACCGATAAAATGACCAAAATTCTTGATGTTCAACGTTGTGATCATTGAAACTAGGACTTGGTTATAAGCCTAATGTTATTAATGTTAAGAAAAGGAATCAAGTCCCTATGCATGTTGGTCATTATGCTTCTAGAACTATTACATGTTTCTATTGTGGTAAAATTGGTCACACGACTAATACTTGTCGGGTTAAAAATAGTTCTAATTATTATTGGAGACCTAAGAGTCTCAATGTTAATCCCAAAGGACCCAAACACTTGAGGGTACCACAAGAAAATTTTATGTTAGGTACTCGGCGCAATAAAAATCAAAGGAGTTTTAAATTGTCATATAGACAACAAACGATCGCGCCATATGATCGAACGAGGAGATATTACCAACAAAATTATTTTTCAAGAATAAGGTATAATCAACAATGGGAAAGATACAACCCTTGGCAATGGCGAAATTGGTAACTCTTATCCTCTTCTTGAAATATGCATTGTTTTTATTGCACATTTTCATGTCTTTAATTTTTGTATTGATTGTCAAAATTCTTTATAAAAATATTTCTTAAAAATGAGGTCTCAATTTTATACTCTCGGATTTTCAAATTTCAAAAGAGACCTTATATGAATTTTCAATAAGCAATTGTGTTATCAAACTTTTGTTGATTCCTTAAATAGCATAGTATGTGCTACTTGTTCAACTTCTATGTTGTTCAATGTTGTGTATATTATTCGATATTACTATGCTCTTGTGCAAGATATTTTATCAAGTTTTTGCAGGAAATATTTTGATATTAAGGAACAAATGATCGTAGACTTATCCATTGATATTAAGGAACAAATGATCGTAGACTTAAGGAACAAATTTCTAAGCTTTCATATTCAACACTCTTGTTGTATTTATAGCCTAAGTATTTCACTTTCACATCTTGAGGTCTAGGCTTGATTCTTGATTACACTTGCACTCAAAATGGTATTATTCATCATCGAGTTGTAATCTTGATTTTTTGGGTTCATCATTCAACACAAGATATCCTTGTGAGTGTTCTTGTGGTAAGAACACACTTGGGTGATCTAGGTGTTAGGTGCAAGAAGATTGTGGTAACCTTCTTATTGAAGAGTTTGGTGCTCTTTGAGGTATTGAAAAATTTGGTATTCTTCAAGGTTGAAGATTGTGGTAATCTTCACAAGGTGCCGTAGAAGATTGTGGTAATCTTCAAGGGAGATTGAGGTAATCTCCAAAGAGGTGTTGTAAGGTGATGTTGTATTAATTGTGGTAATTAATAAAATCTTTTTTCTTTTTGAAATCCATCCCGGAGATACTGGGGTGGTAGAGGACTAGGCCCTAGGTGGGTTAAACCTCTATAAATCGAGGCGTGTTGTTTAATTTCCGCACCTTTATTCTTGTCTTTGATTGATAATTCGAAAAAGAGGGCTAATTGCGAAAAATCGGCATTATCTATTCACTCCCTCTAGATTATCGTTAGCCACTTGGACTAACAAGTACTACCCATATCTTTCGGGGCTATTGGGTGAACTTCTTGTGGTGCGCTCCTTTGGTGTCTCCTTCGGCCATTGTCAATTGTTTTTGAGTTTGTACCTAGCAAAGTATATGTGAGATTCGAATAAACCAAGTACAAACAAGAATAAGATGAATTCATGGCTAAAATTTCCTATCCTAATAGAGCATAGTGTCTCTTCCCTACAAATTTGCAATCAAGAATCAAGTCCCATATTTCCTCATCAATATAATTGTAGAGAATCAACGTCACTAACACCCTAAATATCAATGCTCATTCAATAATCATCAACAATTCAACCAAATATGCCCAATTCATTATGTCCACAAGGTGTTCGATAATATGCTTCATAGAGTAATTCAAGTAAATCATAGCAATTCAAGCACAACATGCTCCATACATCAATCCTCAACACTTATTCAACAAGAAAAATTGGAAAAAGCGTGTAAAGCTTACCGAAAATTCCAAGAAGGAAGAAGTGAAAACCCTAGATGCTTGTCTCCAACCAAACTTCAACCAAATGCAAAATTTGTGCAAAATTCATGTGTGGTGAAGTGAATGTGTTGGATTATGCATGAAAAGTAAGTGAAAATTCAAACTTCAAGCAATTTGGGAAGAAAGGGCATGCAATTTCGTGCTTAGGGCTGAAGGTTTATGAGAAAAGTGAGAAAAACAAACCTAGAATCGCGACCTTATTCTGCTTCAGTGGACAAACGCATGGGCCGTGTGTCAAGCCATAGGCAACTCAAAACTTATGCATGGCGCACGGGCCGTGCGTATGCGCACGGGCTGCCTGTGCATCAATGCGAAGTCTTTTCTCAGTTTCTTTTCTTTTTCCTTTTTTTGTTTGTTTTTTTTTAATAAAACAGGGAAATCCTAACTAAGTAAAGGGAAAATTAAAAAGTAAAACAACAAACAATTGGGTTGCCTCCCAACAAGTGCTAAATTTAACGTCTATAGCTTGACGGTTGTATTTCTCGATCACGGATCCCGCAAGGTGAGGTATGCCACCTCCTCCTTTTGATCTCTATGAAAATAGTGCTTAATCCTCTGACCATTCACTATGAATGTCTCACCATCCCGAGTCAATAATTCCACTATTCCTAGAGGATTTAACACTTTCTTAATTACAAACGGCCCGACCACCGAGACTTGAGTTTTCCGGGAAAAAGTTTAAGACGTGAGTTGTACAAGAGGATTTGTTCACCCGGTAAAAACTCTCTTTTCTTAATCATCCTATCATGCATCTTTTTGTGCGCTGCTTGTAGATTCGGGAATTCTCGTAGGCTTCATCTCGGAACTCTTCCATCTCATTCAAATGTAGTAGCCTCACTTCACCCGCTATTTTGAAGTCAAAATTTAACTTCTTTACTGCCCAGAATGCCTTATGCTCTAACTCCACGGGCAAGTGACATGATTTCCCGAATACTAACTAATATGGAGATGTGCCCAAAGGTGTCTTGAATGTTGTCCGGTATGCCCATAAAGCATCATCTAACTTCATAGCCCAATCTTTGCGATTTATGCTCACCGTATTTTCTAGGATTTGTTTGATCTCGCGATTGGCTACTTCAGCTTGCCCATTTGCTTGTGGATGGTATGCCAATGCAACTTTGTGCTTGACCCCATACTTTGCAAGTAGATTGCTCATCAATTTATTCACAAAATGTGACCCCCCATCGCTAATCAAAGCTCTCGGGGATCCAAATCAAGTGAATATATTTTTCTTTAGGAACCGCATTACTACCTATGCATCATTCGTCTGTGAAGGAATCGCTTCTACCCTTCTAGATACATACTCCACTGCAAGTAGAATATATTGATAACTCGAAGATGATGGAAAGGGACCCGTGAAATCAATCCCCCACACATCAAAAAGCTCGACTTCCATCACATTAGTCATAGGCATCTCATGTCGTCTAGAGATGTTTCCCATCCGCTAGCACCTATCACACTGCTGCACATACAAATAGCAATCATTATATAAAGTAGGTCAGTGTAACCCACTCTGTAATACCTTTGCCGCAGTGCATGTAGGACCGAAGTGTCTCCCAGAAGGTGAAGAATGACACTGTTGTAGAACTCCTCCCACTCTTCTTGAGGCACACATCTTGATGATCATGTCTGCGCACCTCTTAAAGAGCAAGGGGACGTCCCACATGTAGAACTTGACATCATGGAGGAACTTCTTCTTCTGGTAAGAGGATAAATCTGGAGGCAAGACTCCCGCTACCAAATAATTAATGAAATCCGCGTACCATGGGAATTTTGCCTGTGCTAGTAAAAGCTGCTCATCGGGAAACTCTTCCTTGATCAAATTTGTACCCTCTTTCTCATCCTTTTTATACTCTAGTCTTGACAAGTGGTCTGCTACCACATTCTCATATCCCTTTCTATCTCTAATCTCCACATCGAATTCTTGCAATAAGAGAATCCACCGAACCAGTCTCGGTTTGGCATCTTTCTTTTCAAAGAGATATTTGATCGTTGCATGGTCTGTGTGGACTATCGTCTTTGTTCCAATCAAGTAAGATTAGAATTTATCGAATGTGAAGACAATTTACAACATTTCTTTCTCAATGGTAGTGTAATTCTGCTGGGCACTGTCTAATGTTCTACTCGCGTAGTAGTTGGCTCTGAATAATTTATCCCTTTTCTGACCAAGAACCACCCCTACTGCGAAATCACTTGCGTCACACATCAACTAAAAGGGCTGACTCCAATTCGGAACTACGATAATGGGTGTTGTCACCAACGCCTTCTTCAATATCTCAAATGCCAACAAATAATCATCGGAAAAATTGAAAGCAGTATCTTTTTCTAATAATTGACTTAAAGGTTTAGTGATTTTAGAAAAGTCACGAATGAACCTTCTGTAGAATCCGGTGTGCCCCAAGAAACTTCTGATTGCTTTTTCATTTGTCGGAGGTGGGAGTTTCTCAATTGCCACAATCTTTGCTCTGTCCACTTCTAAACCCGCAGAAGAAACTCAGTGGCCAAGTACAATGCCATCACGTACCATAAAATGGCACTTCTCCCAATTCAGAACAAGATTAGTCTCTTCGCATCTCTGTAGAATAAAGAAAGATTGTGAAGGCAATGATTAAATAAATCTCCAAAGACAGAAAAATCATCCATGAAAATCTCCATAATTTTCTCAATAAGATCATGAAAAATAGCCATCATACAACGCTGAAAAGTTGCGGGTGCATTACACAGTCCGAATGCCATTCTGCGGAAAGCAAACGTACCATATGGACATGTAAATTTTGTTTTCTCTTGGTCTTCCGGTGCAATCATGATCTGGTTGCACCTGGAATAACCATCCAGAAAACAGTAATAATCAAATCCCGCCAAATGATCTAACATCATATCAATAAAGGAGAGGGGAAAATAATCCTTACGGGTGGCATCATTCAATTTTCTATAATCAATGCAAATACGCCACCCTTTAACTATCCTAGTCACAATTAACTCATCATTCTCATTTCTGACCACTGTCATCCCTCCTTTCTTTGGTACCACTTGTACCGGACTCACCTAAGAACTATCAGATATAACATACACAATTCCAGCATCTAACCATTTTAAAATTTCTTTCCTAACAACCTCTTGCATAATTGGGTTCAATCGTCTTTGGTTCTGCACCGAAGGTTTATACACATCTTCCAATCAAATTTTATGCATGACAATCGAGGACTTATGCGTTTTAAATCAGATATCGACCAACCTAGTGCAGACTTATACTTTCTCAACACCCTAAGTAATTTATCAAGTTGAGCTGAAGTTAAAAGGGATGATACGATTACCGAATTTGTGTTGTTCACCCCAAGGAATGCGTATTTGAGATGTTCAGGTAATGGCTTCAGTTCTGGGGTCGAATTAAGCGCTTCGGAGTCACGCACGGGCCGTGCGTTCTTCACCCCGACTGGTTCTCTTCGCACCACGCACGGCTCGTGCTCGTGCTCGGACGCACGCGGGGCCGTACGTGTTTCACCTGTTCGATATTTCCCTCAAAGACCACGCATGGGCTGCTCGTGCATGGACGCATGGGCCATGTGTGGTAGCGAACTGGACTCCCTTAAGTCTTTCTTCATGTTTTCGCCTCTCGCGCTTTTTGGTAGTTCCTGCATATTATCTAGAGCACAAACATAGTCATACAAATCTTGATTATCGAAATCAAGTATTACACTTGACGTCGAACATGAATGGGTTAAACCAAACTCTAAATCATCCTGAGACAATGTATGATCTACGTAATTATCAATGCAAGAATCTACTACGTCTAAGAAATTACAGTTCTCAACACAAGTATGAAATTTCATAGCCTTATAGATAGAAAATAACACATGCTCATCATTAACCCATAATGTGAGTTCTCCCTTCTGCACATCTATCAAGGCCTTCCCGGTGGCTAGGAATGGACGCTCAAGTATTAGAGGGACGTTGCGGTCTTCCTCCATGTCTAGTACTAAGAAATCCATAGGGAATATGAATATGTCGACTTTCACGAGCACATCTTCGATGATTCCCTTAGGATAAGTGAGTGATCGATTCTCAAGTTGTAAAGTGACTGTGGACGGCTTCACCTCTCCTAATCTAAGTTTCCTGAAAATGGACAAGGGCATTAAGTTAATACTTGCTCCTAGATCACAAAGTGTTTTATTAAAGAAAACACCACCAATTGCACAAGGGATAGTGAAACTCCCCGGATCCTTAAGTTTCTAATGTAGTTTTCTTTGAATTATGGCACTGCATTCCTCCGTCATATTGATTGTCTCGAAACCTATCATCTTTCGCTTCTTTGACATCACATCCTTTAGAAATTTAGTATAATTGGTCATTTGCTCCAATGCGTCTACAAAAGGAATGTTAATATGCAGTTTCTTAAATATATCAAGGAATTTTGCAAATTGCGCATCTAACTTTTTCTTTTGAAATCGTTGGGGAAAAGGAAGGGGAGTAGTAAGTTTAGAAAAATCAGAGTTAGAAAAAGATTTAAGCTTCTCAGCCCCTTTTTGTTCATTAATATGTCCCTCGGTTCCTTCCTCGACCTCAACATTGCCATTTGCTACCGTGTCTGCGTCTCCAGGATTAAGAATCCCCTGTTCGGCACCATGCACGGGTTGCCCATGCTCAGGCGCATGGGTCGTGCGTGGTTGCGTATTCTCACTATTTTCCAGAATTTTGGCCCCTCGTATTCCGTACCACTCCTCAGACTAATGGTTTTACACTGCTCCTTTGGATTTACCTCAGTGTTACTCGGAAATTGGCCTTTCTAATGTTGTCCACTAACGATGTAGCTAGTTGACCAATCTGAGTTTCAAGATTTTTCATTTGTGAGCCCATGGTGTTAGCCAATTGAGTGACATGTGTCTCAATTTTGTCCAGCTTAGCCTCATCCTTGCTAAATTGGTTCCTAGTTTCATTCATGAATGAACTTGTCTGACTCATAAATGAAGTAAGAACATCTTCCATTGATGGCTTTGCCTCTGCATTAATGACAATGTTTGTCACACTGAATCCCGGTGGTGGTTGCATCACATTCTTCGTATTCATATAGAAAATTTTTTCATGATTTCTCACACCCGGATGATAATGAGTGGGAGTCAAATTATTCCGGTAATTGTTGAAATTCCAGTTATTGACATATTTAGCTTCCTCCATAGGATCTTGAGGAACTCCCCCATTATTTACACCCGTGTTTACTTTAGCCCCCTTTGTCAAAACACTTATCTAATTGGTCAACGCTATCATCTGAGCCGTCAATGCTTTGATTGGGTCCAAATCAGAGACTTCGGCCACCCTTTTTACATTCGTCCTCTTGGAAGGCCACTGATAGCTATTCATTGACATCTCTTCAAGCAAGTTGAATGCATCTTGTGGAAATTTGGCTAGTAAAGCGCCTCCTGTTGCGGCATCCACAAATGATCTAGTCTGTCCCATCAACCCGTTATAAAAGAAGTAAAGTTATTGATCCTCTAGAAATCCATGTTGCGGACACCTCCTCAATAAATCCGGAATCTCTCCCATGCCTTGTACAATGGCTCAGTCAAACTGTCTAAGGCGAGTGATCTCGCTCTTAAGCTACATTGTCTTGCTTGGTGGAAAGAATTTGAATAAGAACTTCGGCTCAATTCATCCCAAGTATTCACACTCCCCTGAGTCAATGTGCCTAACCAGTTTCTTGCATTATCCTTTAAAGAGAAAGGGAATAGGCACAGACGTATAGCATCATCCGACACCCTATTCATCTTAATCGTGTTACAAATTTGCATGAAGTGTGCAAGATGAGAGTTGGGATCCTCGGTTGCAAAACCCCCAAACTAGTTCTGTTGAATCATCGAGATGAGTGCTGGCTTCAACTCAAAGTTGTTTGCATTAATCGGGACATTGGCAATTCCACCATAGTTGCGGTTTGTCTGAGGGAGAAAGTAATCATGAATCACTTGTTGTTGGACTGTCGGAACTTCTGGTATCGGTAACACATTATTGATCCTGTTGATCCCATTGTTACCTCCGTTGTTGGCTCCGTTATTTCCCCCATTGTTCTCTTCCACATCTCCCATAGTATGATCCTGGTGTCTTTCTCGCTTTCGTTTAGTAGTTGCACTTATTCGCTGGTGAAAGCTTCAACTTCAGGTATGAACGGTGTTAATTCTCTTTGCTTTGATCGAGTGTTCATGCACTACCTGAACTAACTAAAAGAAACAAGTCAAACAATATAGGAGTGGAATTGAAAAAAAATAAAAAAAATGTCTAAATTAAAAATAATTCTATATATCGCAATATTAATACTAAAATTTAATTAGTCGGGCAATGGAGCCAAAAACTTGTTCGCCTTATTTTTAGCTTCACCGCAAGTGAATGGCGTAGTTAATAGATAGGGTTAGCAAGGTCGATCCCACAAAATTTATGCACTAAGTATTGAGATTGTAATAATATTACTTTTATTTAGACGATCGAAAGTTGATGGTTGTTTTGTAAAAGTAAGACAAGATTTTATCATAAAAAGACAAAGTAAAGATTTCGATATAAAGATCGAGTGTTATGGTTTCAGTTAATATCCCTCTTGTTATCCGATTAATCAAAACCAAAGTTATTATTAATCTTCCCTATAAGACGATCACAAAAGTATTTTACCCTCTCTCTCGAGACACAATAAAAGCGTTGATTAAATTATCTATGCTAGCATCTCTACTCAACATAAGATAAATAACTCCCAAAAGATTAAAAGATCAATTATCCTCACAAATACTCACAGACTTCTCAATCATGCAAAGTATTCATGTCAAGTACTAAAGATCTAGTATGGAAACTCATCTCTCGAATTATGAATCAATACATCAAGCAGTGTAAACCAATGGCTATTTGATAAAACCAGAAATAAAACAGAGTACTCGAATAGGGTTCGAAATAATAACTTCAATTCAATTAAACATCAAACAAGAGTATCAATTAACCTAATCCCAAACCCCGAAATCACAAGGTGTTTAGCCGAACATGGGAAATAAACAACTCATAGACAAATTGTTCATGTTCATATCTAACTAAGTGAAAATAAAAGGTACAGTGGAATAAGCAAACTCAGGGATATTGATGATCTCTCGATCAATCTTCAATCCTCAAGCGTGTGGATGCGACCTCGATCAATCTCCCGAATCCTCCGGTAGAAGGTTGCTCTTTTCTGTGCTTTCTAGAATCAAAATCAGTGTGTCCTTGTCTGGGCCACCTCGTCTCTATTTTTACTCCCGTTGGGCCAAACCTAAGTAATTACGGCTCCAATCTGTCAAATCCCACACAGACGCACGGGCCATGCGCTTACGCACGACCAGCCCGTGCGTCAAGCCGTAAGACAATTCTCCTCTTGAACAGATGCACGGGCCATGCTCCAATACACGACCTGCCCGTGCATCAATACGAATCTCGAATCCTTCAGTCCTGCACACGCACGAGGCCGTGCCTATGAGCACGGGCTGCCCGTGTGTGGCCGTATTGCGCTCGGTTCGTCTGATCTCTTCTCGGTTTAACTCCAAACTTCACGTATTCGCTCGATTCTCGACGGTCCTTTACTGCAATGCTCTGATTTGCCACAAAAGTGCTACAAATATTGTTTAATTCCTACAAAATGAGCAAAGCGTAATATCTTTTCCACTTTATAAACATGGCCCATTTTACTAAGTTAATGCATGCTTAACAACCTATTATATCCAATATTATGCCCACATTACATGCAAAACTCACACTAATCATGTACCAAACCAAATATTCGAAACTAGAACTGAATATATACACATAATATTTTTATCTTTTTTATATTTTGATATTGAATTATCTACGCATTCCTTTGAAATTCGATACTACATAAAATATAATACTAAAAATTATCAAATTAAAAATTTGGCATATTTTATCAATATATCAAATGAATAATTGAATATGAATTTAATTCACTAAAAAATACATTATATTAATTACTTATCAAAAATTGGTTGCATCATATTACTTTATTTAAATATACCCAATTAAATTATAAAATCAAATTTGTTTTGTAGAAAATTAATGTTTAAATTTGATGATGTTTTACTTATTAAGGATCATAGCTAGACTCATCCTCTAATCAAGAAAATTAATTGAATTAAAATTAGCTAAATTATTAGTAAACCACACTAAACTAGAGTAATCGTCTAATCAAGAAATTGAGATATTGAGACTATAAACTTTCATTTCATATTAATTTACTAAAGTTATTAGTTAATTATACTTTGGATAAGGATACAATTACCCCACTTTTCCGGAGAAAAGATAGGTTTTTACGCTTACGGTGATTTTTGGATAAAATTACGCTCCGCTTCCCCTTTTTTGGACAAATTTATGCTCCTACCAAAATTTGCGGACTTTTTTACGTTGTTGTTCTTTTTGTTTCAAACATGTTTCTTCTAATCAAATTTCGGTGAAAAATAAAATTTTCCCCATTAACTAATTCATTTTATATTCGAAATTTTATAAAAAAAAAAGAAATATACACATAAAAGAACAAAAATCAAAACCAATAAATTAAAAATAATATAGAAACAACATGAGTAATAAAACACAATTCAATTTTTTATCCAATGCATGAAAACATAAAACACATGTAAACAACCAAGAAACAATATAGAAACAAACAAAAACAATATAGAAAACACCATATGGGCAAAAGAGCTTAAAAATAGGTAAAATTTGTATTTAAACATCGAAAACTACATGAAAACGACAAATAAACATAAGAACAACATTAAAAACGGTATGAAAATAACCTAGAAATAACGTAAAAATATTTTAAACACCACATGAATAAAAAGACCTTAAAAGTTGGTAAAATCGTATCTACACATTGAAAACTACATAGAAACAACAAAAAATTTATTCGAACAATATTAAAAATATTATAGAACAACACAGAAACAATAGAAAACAATGTACAAAACAATACATGAACAAAAAGCAACATAAAAAATAGGTAAAAGTTATTTTGAAATATCGAAACAATAAAGAAACAACAAAGAAACAAATTTAAACAACATCAAAACAACATATATAACATATAAAACTATACAGGAACAAGAAAAAAGCGAAAAAAATGTAAAAATAATCAAAGAATATGTAGAAGCGTAAAAAAGAAAAAAAAATAGGTACAAAAGTGATAAGATCGTATTTGGTGGTATTTTTCAAAAGTTGAGGTATTTCGGTAATTTCTCATTATACTTTCCTAAGTCAAGAGGCCATGGCAATGGGCCAAGATTATATAATATTATTATATAATAGAGGCTACTAAATTTATCATTCTTTGAGATTCTAGACTTTTACTACTAATTATACGAATAACGTAATAAACCGAAACATATTACGTTAAAATCCAAAAATAAAAATCAATACTTTTAACTATAAACTAGATAAAAAAAAGTTATTTAAAAGTTAAATTGATATTAAACTAATAATGTAGTATAGTCTATAATTCTATATCATGAAAAAGAGATTTATAATATTAATAATGAAGCACTTACATATGAACTAAAGAAGTTTTATGTATAAGTCAAATATAAAATATCAAAAAGTTAAACACGTGTATTACTAATGGTTTTAGTATGTATTTTTAATATTGCACTAAAAAAGATTAGAAGGATAGATGTTTAATGATTTTTTATGTGAGATTTTTTTCTTTCATATTTTTTGTGTGTTTTATTTATTAATAATCTTTGAATCTACATTTATCGAACTGTTCTACACCATCCCGCATCGTTCTATTAGAACAAAATCTCTATCCCGAACTTTCGAGACAATGACGGGATGGAGATGTGTTTATATGTTTGATTCGGGAGATTTAATTGTGGGATTCCAAACTTGGAGATAGTTAAGATAAATAAACATGCAATAATATAAATCTTGGACCGCCAACCATTTGGCACGGTGGCTGGTGGTATTGTCTCCGTCCTTTATGGGGGGAGGTCAGAGGTTCTATCCCGAGTGGTGCATGTGAGTAAATAAAAAAATATATTAAATTTTGGTGTCTTGTGTATGCCTGCTTTTATTAAAAGCAAAAAAAAAAAATCATTTTATAGGAATATTAGAAGAAAACACTTTTATGATCATAAGTTGAGTGAAGTGAGAAGTGATGGGGGGAAAGATAGTTAAAAGTATTAAGAACTAAACCCTTTTTGATGGATACTAATTTCTTTTGGGGAAAAATACAAAATTTTGTCTTGTATCTATAAGGGTGTTGCAATATTAGTCCTGTAACTTTTGGAATTGCGATTTAATTTCTATATGTTTTGCCTTTTTTGCAATGTTGGTCCCATAAGTTTTGGATTTGTGCAATTATGGTCCTATAAGTTTTAAGTTGATGCAAATATGGTCCTAAGGCTATTTCAATATTTTAATTATTCCCAAAATGGCCTTGATAGCCAAAATAATCAATATACCTAAGCTCAAGTTTAAAATGATATCATATCCTATATTTTATTTACTTGAGTAGAATTTATTTATCATTTATACTATAACTTGCCTAATGATGATTTATGAATCTAGATCAGAATCTGAGATACAAGTTCTACATTTATTATTTTCTAATTAAGAAAATACATAAACACGTACAAATATGTCAAAATTGGTTATTTTGAATAATATGATTGTAATTAACATAACTAAAAATAGAAGACTAAAATTGTCAAATTCTAAAAATTATATAATTAAAATTGTTATTTTTGCTAAGGGGCAAAATTATCATAAAACTAAAATTGCAACTTTAAAAGTTACAGGACTAAATTTGCAACACCCTACAGATACATGACCAATTTTGCAAATTTTCTTTTCTTTTGTTAGGTGTGTACCTAATTAAGTGGTTTGCTCAACCAATCGGGTTGTTATCTCATTACCATGGGAGATTAATCTTGTGGCCCCAACCAAACACTCACCATTTTGTTAAGCAAGGTTTTCCTAATCTCTGCCATGATTGAAACTCTGATAATCTAAAAAGAAGCCGATCTAGTAAAGTTAATTTGCTAGTTGCTACGATAAAAGTTAATGCTTAAGTAAGACTAAGATGGTGTTTAGCTAAAGCCTAAAGCACATACAAAATATTTAATGAAATTTGACATTTAAATGATGTTGGATTATGATAGGTATATTGTTAAAGGTAAAACTTCATGTGGGTCGATAGACTTGAAGTTAACATTTTAGATTCAAAACAACAAATCCAAGCTTTTTTTGGGATAATTTCATATAATAAATTAATTTCAAATCACTGAAGTGCTATTCTGAAGAAACTTTTTAAGGGGCAAATATATAAAAAAAAACGAATTTCATATATGGGTTAGAGCAATTAATCGGTTAACTCATTATTTGGAGAATGAGGGTTCGAGTCCTCATAGACAAGGAATCTTATGCTTCACCCAAGAAGAAAGAGTCATTATAGTGGATTTTAAATTTATTTTAAATTTCAAATCCTTTCTCCAGTATGCATCTAAAAAGATTTTCACTGGACTACTATTTGGTTTCTCGTTTTAAAATTTCACTCAACTATTTTTTACCACTAATTGTTTTTTTCTTTTTGTAGTGGAAGAATACTTTTTCCGACCAGGAAATATCAAAATTCAAATGGAACTGAATACACTACGACACTAATCGAATACATATGACTGCCACATGTTATTCAATAACTTCGACAAAAAAATAAACTTCTCTATAAAAACACATAAATAATGAAAAACAACTCTTCCATAATTCTATATGTATATGCAAAACTCAACCAAATTAAAAAAAAAGAATATCTGTGCAAATCCACTATATGGGAAAAAAAATTGATGACCCCAAAAAGTATGATCATTCAAATAAATTTTCTTGGATCAGTAACATTAATCCTCCAATGCTGATCTTTAAACCCCATTTCCCTAGCAATCTTCCTATCCCATTCCAACTCAATCTTCCTCTCCTTTGTCAGCCCACAAAGCTTCTGCAACTCCTCTCCCATGGCGTCGTGCACCTTCCACCACCGCGCGTGCGCCTCATCGCTCGCGTAGACATGCTGATCCGCCACATTCCAATTGCAATCGTAATCCCTATAACACGACCACGGCTTCAAACCCAAATAATGAATCGAATACAGCTTCGGAGGATCCGACCCGAACAACTGGTTCTTCACACCGGCTTCAATGGAGGAATTGGACCAGAAATTCTTCAGGAAATTGACCCTCCGCGGCAACCTATGCCACCAGACGAAAACCTCGTTCAGAAATCCCTGGTCGCCGCCGTTGTACGAGACGATCTCGTCCCTACGTTTCATAAACATGCGGAACGTGCAATTCGAGGGCTCAATCACCATTATACCCGAATTGAAAATGGATCCGTCGTTGCCAGTGGCGGACATTTGGGGGAAATGGAAGAGGATGTCGAGGTTGCGCAAAACGACGACGTCGGAGTCGATGAAAATTATTTTGTCGTAGTCGGTGAGCTGCCATAGCCGGAATTTGCTGTAATTGTATTCGTTGTAGGAGTTTTTCTCGGCTCTCGGGTTGCGTATCCGTTTGATGAACCGTAGGGTCCACCCGGCCCGGGAGAGAGCGAGGCGTTTGGGTTCGGAAATGGAGGTGTCGAGGAGGAGAATGAGATCGCGTCGGGTTCGGGTTTGGAGCAGGCTCTGGGCTAGGGTAATTGCGCCACAGACGTAGGATTCCGACGAGTGGAGAACGGTGGCGTAGGCTTCTCGCCGCCGTGGTTTTTGGGTGGTGGCTTCGATTTTGGATACATCGTAAATCTTGTTGATTCCTGAGGATGTAGGAGTAGTTGCTCATAAGGGTTGATATGATTGCAATAATTTTATTGTGTGTTTGACTGATCTTATAAGCTCTTCAAAAAATTTGAGAAGTAACAAACTATTTATATTTGTTTGGTAACTTTTTAAAAAAACATCTTATAGATATTTTCAGAGCTTATAAGATGTTAGATTTTATTTTAAGAATAAGTTATTAATGTGTTTAGATAAGTAGTCAGTTAGGTTATGAAATAGTCAAAATTAAATGAGGTTAGGAAATAAAATCTTATTTGAAAAAAAGTTGGGATTCTCCACATTTTTAAATAGCAGCTAATAAGCTCCTAATATCTTATTTTGGAAGCTTATAAGATCTTTTTTTAAAAAGTTTAACAAACAAATTTAAACAACGTATAAGCTCTCAAATATATTATAAGATGTTTTATAGAGATTACAAGTTCAGTCAAACGCGCTCTATGATAGTGAAAATACGATATATAAAAAGTTAATTAATAAATGGAATAATAGTTCTCCAACTAACACTACTTTACCAAAATCAATAAATTGTTTATAACATTAGTGCAACAACAAATTCTTAATTGAATAATTTTGTTTCAATAAAATTGAGATTCCTGGTCACATCTTTTATCAATAAAATGAATAATGCAAACACCATTTTCATGTTTTGGCGTTTTCACCCCAATGTAGATCTATACAATTTCCCCATTTTAATTTAAAGAAAACTGCAATCATAATTCATATCAAATAATCTAATTCAAATTTTATTCTTACATAAAAAAACAAATATAATAGCAAAAATACACTTAAAAAAAAGTTGCACCAAACGAGCTCTTTGATTGTCATTTTCAAGCTAGCTATGTATGGAAATTAAAAAAAATAAAAAAAGAAGATCATTATGGAGGAGACTTTGTCATTTACATGTTAGGTGATTTGTCATGACCCTTCTTTTTTTTTTTTTTTTTTTTTTTTTGAGATAGAGACGAAGCATAGGCTGGCCAGTGGCCGGTGTATTTTCAAGTTTTGTATATGTAATTCGAGATTCATGTTCTTTCAAATTTTTTAAGTTCTATATATGACTTAAAAGTATTTATATTGAAACTAATTCTAACTTCTCTCTCGTTTTATTTTTTTATTACAGTACGGATAGCAGGGGATGAGGCCTGAGGATAATAGGGGATCGTAGATATACACTTATATTATATGGAATCGAACTCTGGTCAATCGCGTTGATATTACTAGCTTCTATATTTGAAGTATTAGGTTGGTCCCAAATTCTCACTATGAGGAGGATGCGATTGAATATGTTTTCGTTTTGGAAATTGTCTTTTTAATAGAGAATAGTGGTGAAATTTTTTTCAAAGAAAAATATGAATTTTGAGAGTGTAGTTGGATATAAGATGAAAGAGTAATAATGAAAGATAATGTGTAATAATGATTAGTTTTTTTGTGAAAAAATGTGTTGATGTGATTGGTAAGAGAAAAAAAATGAGAAAAAGAAAAAATGAGAAAATAATATATTTTCTGCAAATTTTCATAAACAATAGTGTGTTTGGTTAAAAAAATTTCTCCAGGTGAATGAAAATTGAAATCGATTATATCCAATCGCAACCTAAACTTTTCCTTTTGCTATTTCAATCTTTGATGAAAAAAATTATTTTTTGAAACCACATAAATATATTTTTCTTAATAGACGTTACATAATAATTTTGAATTGGAGACATTTACCAACATCTAAATAAGAATTTTCATAAACAGTGCAGCGCATGCTCGAGAGATGGCGTGCAGCACCAACTTTTGGAAACAAATGTCAGAAATGAAATCCTGTGAGATTATGTATATTTAGACAGCTCTCCACAAGTAGCGCCTGTAGCTCAGTGGATAGAGCGTCTGTTTCCTAAGCAGAAAGTCGTAGGTTCGACCCCTACCTGGCGCGTTCAACTTAATTTTTTCCATTTTCACAAATATGCATGCTACAAAACTAATGTTTTCTCCTTTCCTTTTCCTTATAACAATGATATTTTCTCCTTTTCTTTTCCTTATAACAATCATATTTTCTTCTCTATCTTTCTAAAAAAGACAATTTTCTTAGAAGCATGAAACAAACTTTTTCATAACTCCATTTAACCATAACATGATCAAACTTACCATATTGCAAGAACAAATTAAATAAAACACTAACTTGAAAAAAACATACCTTTATCCCACAAAGGCAAAGCCAAATTGCAAGACCCAAAAGGCATCAAAACTTTCTGCTCCAATCTCCCAGTCTCCACCTTATAATACCACCACTCCCCTTCCCTCTCCACCATCTCGTCGCACCGGAAAATCTCCGGCATCGGCATACACTCGCTCAAAAACACCACCTTCATCTTCCCACTCCAATCCCATCTCCCCCTTTTTACCGCCATTTTCGCTGCCACAAGATGCACTTGAAGCCTAAAAACATCCCTATTCCACCCTTCCTCCGGAGCCCTGCATGGCAGTTTGGCGACAATCATGTCCATTTCATCGTACTTGTCTGAATCTGGCATTGGGATTTCCGGACAAGACGAGCCAGAAAACTCTTCTTCCTCATCTATCCATTCAGGGAATATGTGCTTCCATTCGAACATCTCGGAGACCTTGTCCAACGATATGGAGATTATTTGCCCGTGCGTGTTCCAGTCGGAAAGATCTTCGTCGCCCATGTTTACCATTCCGATTTTCATTCCTTTCCCTCTTGTGGCATTCAAGAAACTTGGTTTTCCCCTCTTGATCACCTCTCTTAGAGCCTTTAATTGGTTATTCCCATTGCTAGGCTCTTCTAACACTGCTTTCATCTTGATCCCATTTTCCTTCTGATGATGTTAAAAGAATCCAAATTACAAGTAAAGAAAGTGTCAATTACAAAAAATACCCTTGACGTTCAGTCTAATTTCAAATGTCAACAATTGCGAAAGATAACTGAGATTTTTTGTAATTAGATTAAATCGATCAACGAAAAACGAAAAACTATGGTTTTAGTACTTCCATTGCATAATATGAGTTAGCTCACCTTACCTTATGATGGCATTCGCGCAACGAGCATTTAACTAACGATGCAGCACGTTGGTGGTAATCGGAGGCAGAAGGGCAGAGTAGAAGGATTACATAAAGAATCAAGAAGAATGCCAAGAAAACCAGGTTGATTCTGATGATCAGAGCTTTTGCTGAAGTGGCCTTGATCATCTTCTTCAACACCATGGTTATAAAAGATAGAAAACAAATTAAAGTGTGTATTATTTCTATGAGGCTACTACTGACTTAAGAATTGTAATATGCTGCTGATTAATTTATACACACCGTCTAATTTTCTCAAAAGTTTACAAAAATGATCACCTTAACATTAGAGATCACACTGATCATTTGTCACTTTACAAGTTATGGTTTGAAGAAATTTGAGGGGAATGAGCTACAAATGTTGGTTTCTTGTTTTTGGGACTTTAATTTAATTTCTTGCTTTGGAGAGAAAAAAAGGGTTATTTTTACTTGTTTGCCATATGGTTGCAGCCTGCAGGGTTATGTTATTTCCAGAAATAAACTTTTGTGTGATTCGAAAGTGCCCTTGCTTATATTTTGTCCGAGACTTGAAGTTACAAATACCCATTTCTTTAATTTATTATATAAGTTACGTGAACTATTTTAGTGATGCAATTAATCATGTGGGAAATGGGTTCTTCTTTTTGTACTTTATTTTTATATTTTTTGGTGACAAAGTAGAAATATATCAAGGGTTATAAGTGATTATTGTTTTTAATTAACTCTAGTTGGAACATCATTAGCATCTACTTTTGTTAGACAAAGTTTTGGAAAGTCACCAAATTTTGCCTAATAGCCTATGAATTATGGAAACTTAAATCATTGGAAAACTATAATTTGCAACATTATATGATTTATGTCGAAGCAGTTCTAGCACAATCAAATTTTAAGGATTAAATACTTCTTAAATCGAGCGCCATTCTTCTTAGTAAATATTTCACGTTAAAAGTACAAAATGTTATTAGGCGACTTAGAATGTGTATGAAAAATAAAAAAATATTTTTTTAAATATTTATACACACATATAATATGCCAGTGAAATTTAATGATATAATATTTAACTAACACGACCTAAAACCAAATTGTACATCTTTGTAGTAAGCACATTCTTGCAAAGAGGATTTGGGCAAATGCCAACAACTTTATGGTTGCAGTGTCAACTTCTAACATGCAATTATAAGTCATTTCTTGAATTTATGAGACTCTACCAACATATGATTATCCCAAACTTATTCACATTATTTAAATCTGATTATTTATTTAGCAAGTCTAGATTTCTATGTTTAAGTTTGATAATCACATGATACCAAGAAGGCTATCACATTTTCTGTCCTTACAATCAAAAAATTTGATGGACGGCGATTAACCTCTTAGGCCACACTCATCTGTCATTCTACTGAATGATTAATCTTAAACATGAGGTTATCGACGCAGTACGGTTGACAGATTAAGATTGTTTTGATGTATAAACAAAAAAAGGTGTTTGGCTAAAAGTTTATTTGAAAATAAAGTTATAAACTCCTTTATATTTTTCAGGATTTATAAGATCTCAGATCTAAGAGAAAGTCTTATGTGAGACCGTCTCATGGACTTAAGTTCGTGAGACGGATCATAGCATACACAAAAAACATGGGTCTTTTTCATGGGTTTGGGTTTCGGTTCAAATTTTATTTACATATAGAATCCGTCTCATGGACAATGACTATGAGACCGTCTCATACAAGTTTTTGCCATATAATAATATGGAGTTTTTAAGATGTTAATAATGAAAATTTGTGATTAAATTATTAAAGTAAAAAAATATTTAAACAATACTTATTTTGCAAACAAATAAGATGACTTATTTTTTTTTTAAAGAACTCATAAACTCTCAAATATTTTTCTTTTCTTTTTGTTTTGAAATTTATAAGCAACATATTTTGATATTTTAAAAATCCTTATACAACTGACACAAATATTTTAAAAGGCTTTGTTTGGAGCATCTCAAAAAACTTGGGGATCCAACTTAGTGCTGTCAATTCCGGCCCCGCCCGAACCAGCCCGGTTTTCTAGTGGGCTGGGCTCTATTTTTTAAGACACGAAAAAGTTGGGCTTCAAGCCGGCCCGATCGGCCCGGCCCGACGGGCTAGCCCGAAAAGCCCGACTTTTCCAGTGTATTTTTCATTTTTAGGCCGGGCTTGGTTCCCCAATTTTATGGTCCGGAGTATTATTTGGCCCGGCTCGGCTCGGCCCGGCCCGATTTTTCGAAAAGCCCGGTGAGCTTGGGCCGGGCCGGTCTTTTGACACCTCTTTCCAACTACAAGATTAATAAGCTCAGCCAAACACGTCCGAAATCTTTTATTTGAATCAGCCAAACACGTCGAAATCTTTTATTTAGTCAGATACTTCATAATTACGATCACTTTGCTTCATAATAACAATCACTTAGGGAGTTATTATTTGGTCTTATGTTTCAATTCTTTTTATATTTTAAGATAATAGTATGAAATGACTATTTTGGAAATAATTAATGGATTTCTAGAGTTTGATTGAATGTATGGTAAAAGTGTAAATAATAACAGAGATGTGATACATTTCTAACAAAACAGTGATTAAATAGACTGGTTATTGGAAAAGTAAAGATTGAGCCAGTATTTCTTAAATACAATATAATAATGACAACTAATATAATTGTTTTAAATTGTTATTGGATGTAATTAATAATTGGAAAACTGAAAGTCAAATTGCATAGTTTTTGAAAACATTCTCAAGCATCCAGTATGCACCCGAAATATGGTGATTGCGGGTTCCATTATTTAAAAAATATTTAATGAAAACCTTACTAAAGAAAATTCATAAGCAAGCACAACCTTATATTATGTATTCACATGAAGATATCACTAGATTACTTTTTTTTTTTTGGAAGCGATATCACTAGATTACTTAAAAAATCTTATAAGGTGTAGCTAGCCGAACTTATTTAAAAACCTTATGGGTGCATTTGGATGGAGGGATTTGGGAGGGGATTTGGGAGGAGAGATTTGAAATCCTTAGCTAAATTCACACCCTTGTTTGGCATCAATGGATTTCAAATCCTTCTTTAAGTTTTAGTTCATTTTCAAAGGATTTCAAATCCCTCCCAAAACCTAGTCATTTGAAATCCATTCTTTTTTTTTCCCTTTATGCTCGATTCATTCCCTTTATCTTTCGATTGCATATTCACACACACTTACACACATGCATACACTTACACACATGCATACATTTACACACACTACACACATTTACATACACTACACACATTTACACACACTGCACACTTTTACACACAATACATACATTTACACACATTACACACACTGCATACATTTACACACACTTTGCACACACATTTACACACACACGCTACACACATTAATTTACACACACAACACACATCTACACACCCTCACACTCACACATACTCTCCTCACATATGCACACGCATTATCATCACACACATATTCAGACATAATAAAAGTTTTTTTTTTATATTTTTATTAGTGTATAAAATTATAATTATTTACAAAATAATAAGATTATATCTTTTATTTTTATTTATTAAATATCAATTAAGAAAATAAATAGCGGATGAGATCTTCTATTCCAAAATCGTGTTTCATCTCCTATTCTAACCGTGTGGATGATTGACACGTGTATTACACTTACCATATTAGACCCTACAATTTCGATTGATTTATACTTGAAAATTAACATGGTAAGTGTAATACACATGTCAATCATCCACACGGTTGGAATAAGAGATGAAACACGATTTTTGAATAGAAAATCTCATCCGAATAAATAGAGCTTCTAAATTTTTTTATCAAAACTTACGATGGATTTGAAATCCATACACAAATTCACATCATCCAAACAAGAGGTGGATTTCAAATCAATGGCTTTGAAATCCATTCATTTGAAAATCCCTTGGAATTTCAAATCCCTCCATCCAAATGGGCCCTATAAGTTCATACACTTATGAAGTTAATACACCCAACAAGCTGCATTCTGAGCTTATATGATGCTCTATCTCAATTTAGATGTAAGATTTTAAAATGTTTGAATAAAGAGAAAAAAAAAACATCTGTGAGATTAATAATGATAATTTTATATGAGCACAATCAAATTTTACAATTAACAAGTCGTTCCATTGTAAAATCCATACCCACATAAAAGATTATTAGAATACACACGTACCGATTTCTTGTGACTCAAAAACAATCAACAGCTAAACAAACTTGCGCCAATGGCTGCTTATCTTGTACAACACCGGGCCACAAACAAACAGTATAACATAGGGCTGCCAACACACACCATAACTATAGTTTTTCCAGCAAAATTTTTAAATGCAGTCAGCAAAATTACTGCAACATATACTTTATCTAGCTATGAATGAACTATCAAGAAGAAATAGTCACCTCCCCTTTCCAAGCCTTGTTCTCTATTAAAAGTAAAGGTTAATTACAAAAATTACCCCCAAGGTTTAGCATAATTACAAAATAAACCAGGTTCTCTTTCAGAATTACAAATAACCCCTTGATATCTGTTTTTATTTTACAAACTGTACTCTAACGAGAGAGTATTTGTTAGGTAAATATAAACTTCAAGGGAGTGTTAGTAACACTTCAAGGGTTTACAAACTGTATTCTAACGAGAGAGTATTTGTTAGGTAAATATAAACTTTAAGGGGGTGTTAGTAACACTTTAAGAAAGGGTATTTGTAATTTTAAAAGATAACAGGAGTTTTTTGTAGTTCCGCTAAACTTCAGGGGTATTTTTGTAGTTATTCCTTAAATTTGTAGAAATAGGGTGCTCAATGTCGCTATAGTTTGACAATCAATAATTCCATGAACTCATCATACATGAAGATACATCGTCGTGTTGAAACAAAAATTGATTAGAAGTACAAATATGTTACTGTATATTCTGAGAGATCAAATAACACAACATGCTCCTAAGATAGGCCAGTTGAAAAAGAAAGGAGAAAATGGAAAACAGAAAAAAGAATATAATAAAGGTATCAACAAGGGGGAAAAATGACTTTCACGAGCTTTTTTTGCAATCACGCATTAAATGGGACCTCAATTCTCGTTTCGAAAGTGAGTCTATCTTCCACAGCTACTCCATAATTTTACTTGGATGTTCCAAAAGTTAGTATGGTCATTGGGTGGAGAAAAAGGGACAAGATTTTGCAGATCGATTTCATGACTGAGTATAAAGCGGGACGATGCAAACAGGCATTGACTACTTACATAGTTGCTGTCTCATCAAATGGAAGTTTCTGTGTTCAAAATCTTATACTTTTGTGACCTCTTGAATGTGTTGAGAATGGCTTTTACCAGGTGGGATGAAAATCAAGTCTTCCCAGCCTGAGTTCTTTTCACTTATCTGCAACAAGATGAAAAAGATGCAATAATTCATTTAAATTCAAGAGGGAACTCTTTCCAAAAAAATATTCCAAAGGGAACAATGAAACTCATTTATTTAAAAATAAAATGAAGCTACTGTCGATTAGTATGCCTTCTGCAAAGACAAGTGTGCCTGTATAGCATGCGCAAGATGTTTCCAGAAATTTTACTTGTTACAGCATTACTGTAGGTTTTCTTTTAATTCATATTACCATCAACGAATTGGGAATTTTGAGCCAATTACCTCCATTTTTTAAGAACATCCTCCAAACTTCCAACCTGTCAAAATGCAAACACGTGAAGAATAGTGACAAAAGAGATGTGAAAATATTATTTGCCATACGCAAATCAAATAGACGGGCATAGAAGTAAATAAGTAAATGCAAAATCTTTAGAAATAATTGTTAAATAGCTCCAAGGTTCCAACACTAAATTTTCCTTTCTTTGTAAAAATGTTTCTGTAAGCCACTTACATTATCATAGGTCTCGAGAATGCACCAAAACTAAGTCTGTCTGGATTCATTTACCAAAAGCAATTCAGAGAACAAATGATCTAAATTATTTCCATCTAAATATAGCATATTTGTACAAGTCCACTAATTAACCAAACCCTGAGAACCATTAATACTTTTCTACTTCAAGTTTCAGCCCAATAGAATTTCACAAGTTCACAACATTGATCCAGTATATGTACTGCATCTACATGGTTCTCAGACTCTCCAATAGTTGGTTATCTTAATTTGATTTTAAGTTTTTATGTGCCGCTTGAAGTACAGCAAGGAGATAGCATAACAACTAATACTGTTACTGCATAGAGCTACTGGTAAAAGACAAAAATTAAATAGTCATTCTCCACTTATACCACCCTCGAAGTGCTTACACGTGCAGCAGTTAACAAGGTAAATTTAGGCGGAAAGTGAATAACGAGTTGTAATACCATAATATGCTGCGAAACACCAGGTCCTCGTGAAACCCTTGACACAGTTAACAGTGCTTTCTCTATATCTTCCTGTATTAATAAAGAAAATAAGGAAAAAAAAATTAAGACAATTCATACAAATATATTTTGTTATAGCATCAGATACAAGAAAGAGTACCTTCTGAAAATATATGGGGCAATACCGTTTGTTTTTCTTCTTCACAACTAGAAGATCCGACTGGAAACAGAAACTCCATGTAAGTTTGACAAGCACAAGTGTCAATCAAAGGCAATTATGTATCAGAATACAGGACATCCCTACTATGTACTTTATTTTCGGCAAGCAAGCCAATAAAGCCCCAAAAATTGATTTTAGAAAGTGTAAGCTGGAATGTAAGGTTAAAACTGTACTAGAAGAAACTTATCATTTCATTGCTCAACAAATAACCCTTTGTGCGCCATTACCTCTTTTTCTGCTCTCATCAAGTATTGCGGTCTTTGTGCCCCATTACCACTTTGTACGCGTGTGGTGTGCTGTATGTTTGATTTTTAGTGGAGAAAGATTATTGTTCTAATAATAAACGTGGATGTTGAAGTATAGGTCAATATTATGACGTCTCAATTGTTTATTTATATAGATATCTACGTACCACAAATCAAGCATAGAACTATACAATAAAGAAACATCTGCACATAAACATGCACGAGTAAGTCAGTCCACACTCAAGCCTCTTTCCCAGCACCCTTTTTCTTTCACCATTTTCCATCTAGATACAATTTACAATATCAATCCTATCTCTAACCATCAATTTTATGGACTTGAAAAGGTCCATCCATAATGTCAGACCAATCACCAATTTCTCTCTAATGTAAATTGTAACTTGTTGAACCATTCAAGTACCAGATGTTTTTCTTCCTTGGCTTTTTCCCCCTCTCATATGAAGCAGACCCCATATGATATCCCATTAACTTTTAATCACATTTTTACATGAACATGGTACTGGAGAAGGTATAAGGTTAATGGTTGGGGCTCGACTGGATGCAAGGTCGACTGGTTCTGGAGCTTCACAGTATAGAGGGACGAAAAAAAGCATCCCCACTAAATCAAGAGTTTAGAGGCCCTTTACTCCATAGGGCTGTTTACCCGGTCTTCTTCCATGCCGGAATGAAAGGTGGACTATTTACATGCTTCTTTATCCCACGCGGGAATAGATAGATAGGGCGGAAGTCTTCCAGGCGAGGTTTTATGAATTATCCTAGCAAGGCTTATAAGCAATAATGTAATATGATGTGAAAGTAAGAAAGAATGAATGAAAGCATATGTTTATTAGCATATACCTGAAAAACAGGAACTCCATCAAATCCACTCTTGGTATCTGATGCTCTTAGCTAATAACGAAGAATGTTCATGTCAAATGTGAATTTGAACGAACATAAGAAAATGCAAATAGCATCACTCAATAAACTTAGCAAGAAATAGAGAGTTCAGAGTTAATCTTGAAAAAGGAGCTAATGAGCATTAGGTGCTATAAGAACATTTTCTTGCTTATAATCCCTTGAGAAGAATAATTGACTGTTTGAATAAGTGTTCACATAAAGAAAGCATGCTATTAAGCTGGAAAAAGGACACAAATAAACCCTTTATGCTGTCACAATTACAAAAAAGGCATGTATATTTTTCTAAGCAAAAAAAAATATCTCAATAGTAACTTCTTGCATGTGAAGTTAGATAAATGTCAACTAGATTATCTTGCATGAAAATTAAATATAAGCTAGAATATACGTTTCAGTTCGCTGGGCTCACTTTATGCATGTAAGTTTATTCGAATGCAGATGCAACTGTTTCTCATCAATTATGAAACCATGTCTCGACTAATTTCCAGTAGCGTTTAAGTGGCCAAGAGCCACATAACAAATTCACTAGTATTGCATTATTTAAAACAGAGTAGTATATACTACTCAAAGATATTAGTATTTGTATAACTCCCTCCTCCCAAACCTCCATCCCTTTTCCCATTCAATTATGTTCCGGCAAATATCTTCAATCCTATCTGCCTATTTTCTTTATCTTCTACCGCACCATTCCGTTCTCTTATTTTTTTTCTTTATTCAATCTAAAAAACTGGTTCCTCTGTTTTGACACCACATTCTTTCTTTAGTCACCTTCTCTTTTCATATTTTTTGTTTCTTATGTATTAACTATGAAGAACTCTTAATATCACTGCTCACTGATTTTTCTCACTCATTCTTGCATTTTCCGTCGTAGCAAACTTATCCTTTCTCATTATTTAGATACCTTTCCACAAAAATTAAATGTATTTTTAACCTGATTTCCAAAATAATTATTTATGAAAAGAAAAAGGATAGGGAGTATAATTTTTATCACAAAATAGTTAATGGCAGACAATTATGAAATACCCATGTTGGCACATGAGGGTTACTCTTGAACACGTGGCTAGATTTAAGAATGTTAGAGGAGTTAAATGTAATTATTTAATTGTGAAACATTAAACTCCAAAAAATCATACGTCTATCATAGGAGATTACTATTTGTAACACATAAACTAGGGATCAAACAACTTAAATTGTTAATATTGGTGACATATATTAGAAACATGCATTTTGCACATCACATTTAAGGTCAGCGCCTAAATAATATTCCGCTCGTACTTAAGCCATGTTCCTCTGCTATTTAAACAATTACAGAGTGTTATCTCACTTTGCATTTTGTCCTGGGGACCTGAGGGACCTCTTCAAGGACTAATAGGCTATTTTTTTAAGTTCTTAACAAATGTGTCCAGGAAATAAGACAGGATTTATAAGCCCATGGAAATGCAAGCAACTTCAATATAGTCTCACAAGTACCAACCTCCAATGCATTTTTTATTTGAACAGGATCAGGTAAGAAACGGAATGCTATTCCTTCAACTTTCAACATGTAAACCTGCCAAATTGAAGGAATCAAAAAAAAAATTAAGATTATGCCAGTTGGATGGGCAAAGCATATATTTGTACGAAATTCAATTAACAAATCCTCCTCATTAAAAATATAAAGGTAATTACCCTATTGGTGAATACTTTATGACAGCAAAATAACATAAGGTTGATTTTTGACAAAGTTTTACTAAATCATTTGTTGTAAAGAGAGACTGAATCCAGATAGAACAAGTCAAGCTCACCAAAGAAAAAGACAAAGAAGAACATTTATTAGCCTTTGAAACAAAAAGATTTGAACCCACTCATTCCAAAATAGTTTCCTAAACTTCCAATATAGAGAGACTTAAGCCATGTTCCTCTATAGTAACCCTGCCCTATGCACAGTATCTGTATAATCCACTTAGTAAGTCAAGACTTTAAGTTCAAGAATTTCTAAAACCCTCTCCAAAGTAGTTTCCTAAACTTCCAATATATAGTCATTGCATACATGCATAAAAACTGGTCATGTTCCATGATGTACATGTTGATTTTACAATATCAATCATGTAATGGGACATGACTAGAGCACTATCTCAACTCATCGCCGTCTCATTGCATTTTCCATGCAAGTGGAAAGACCTATGATGATGATGGTTTTTGGAATTTCATCTCATTTCTCCTTCGTATGAAGGTTGCGTCAGGAAGGGCATCCGGCGTAAAACTTTGCGACTTTGCTTTTTGTGTGAATTTGTAGTGTTAACTAATTTTAGACAATTAATTGACACTATAAACTTCACACCACCGACCCCACATAGTGGGATAATGTGCAGTTGATGATGATGATGATGATGCATACATGCATAAAAACAAGTCCATGTATTTCCTAAAATTTCAAAACTATTTCTGACTAAATTGTCAGACTAAGTGAACCGTCAGATCGTAAATGTGATTTCACATCATGATTATATATCTTTTAAAAAAAAAACTGAATGCACTAGGATTTTCGGAGTCCAAGTTTTTATTCCACTTGATCATGTATGGAAAGTGAAAGCAAAAGATTCTTTAGGCTTCATTAGGATTGATGGATTCAAAATTAATGATTTCAAATTCATAATAACAAATTCATTGAAGTTGTTTGGATGGAGCTCATTTTACAATGAATTTCAAATCCTTAAGTTCCTATTCAAGCTAATTTTGAGTGATTGTGGTGGATTTCAAATCCATCTTAGGAGTCATTTGGAATCCTTCCACCAAATCAACTCCTCAAATCCAAATCATACCATCCAAATGCAACCTTATGCTCTTTCCTAATTATCAAGCAGCATGAGAACTTAACCAACATCAGAAAATCCAGCCTTCAAGCAATAATTCCCTTTAATGGTTACATGAAGTACTCACCTGGTCAAGAGTAATTGGCACCACTTTCGCCCCACCTCTCAGTTCCCCTCTTCTTGACCTAACCTAGAAAAAGCAATAACAGAAAATGTAAAATATCTTATATCATTATAGCAAACCAAATTCAACTCAAGCAATCTAATCACATTCTTTGCTAATCATTCCATAGAAATTAATTATGCAGCACAACGCCAAACACTGGTATAACATAAGATTACGCAAGGAATGCATATGAAAATACTTATGCCTACATATAAACGAAAATTCATCACTTCATGATAAAATAAAAAAAGAAAAAAAAATTCATCCATTGTGAGTAAGATACCTGAGCAAGAAACGTTTCGGCATCTTCTTTGCGAAAACAAAGCAACCCAATGGACTTAACCCCATCAGGGTCAGATATCAGCACGAATTCATTGTTAGTGTTGCTTACGGTGAAAACTGAAGTCCCAACGAGCCTCCTCGCCACATGCTCCGAATTGAGCGAAGTTTCAGAGGCGGCGGTTTGCTTTCCCTGACGCTGCGACACGGAGGCAAAAGGCAATGATAGCGGCGGTGTAGGAGGTAGGAAGGCGGGCAAAGCAGCGGCGGCGAGCCGCTTGGTGTCGTCGAGCCGGGTGGCGAGTTGAGTGCCGAGCCGGTGGATGAAAGTTGAAAAGGACAGGAGGGGTTGGGGGATGGGCCCACCGAGGGTTTTGCAGAGGATGACTCCATTGTTGTTTGCTTAGTATGGAGAGTGATGATAACTTGAATGTAATGATACTGTTTGGATTGGGCTGTGTTACTATTTTCTGTTCATGGGCTAATGGGCTTCGGCCAATAATGGGCCAAATATCTGACCCAATAGAATTTTTTCTTTTATTCCTTCGGAGTACTGTTTTTCTGGTCTGACATAAGTGAGGAATTTTTTCTGAGCAAAAGTGGAGGAATTTTCACATAAGGAGAAGTGTTAATTTATTATTAAAAGGGAAATATCATTAAACAACGATTGACATGAAGGCTCTGTTTAGTTGCATGATGGTAATGAGCTTCATTAATTCCCATTCTATTATTTGGCCTTATCCAATTGATATATTAATGCTTAATATATTGTTTGTTTGAAGGATTTGATTGTAAGATATATATACGGGTTTATTAATTGGTTGTTTGGTTGAATTATATAATAAATGCTCAAATACATCTATAATATTTTTGTGCCCTTCACTTTCTCTTGATTTTCCAATATTACCCCATATACCATACTTTAGCTTTTGGACACCTATGGGTAATTAAGTAATTTTCAAAAACAATAAAATGAGTTGGATTATACATCCCACCTAAGGGGGTGGGATACCTAATAACTAAAGGGGATGGGCCACACCCAGTTCAAGGGCCTTTCATGCGTGAACCAACCAAAACTATAGAAATGAACTAATAAGAAAGTGTGTGATATCCCACCCATAAACCCCAATCAAAGCGGAGCGAAGGGTTTGGGAGATTAATCTCAAAGGAACACGCTACGACATATTTTTCGCATATGGCACTAGGTAATGTGCAACAATGTTATATTTGCGTCGAAACCAAAAAATGCCTTAAAACAAAGAGACAATTTTAAACAAATAACTTCTTGAAGAATAGACAAGCAACTCGCATAGCAATTTGATTTATTGTTTATAGCCAAAACCACGATTGCAGTGTCTTCGAAGATGGAATACTTGCCAAATGGGAGAGTATGAGCTAATTTCAATGCTTCTCGCAACAACAAAAACTCACACTACAACAAAAATGCTGATAGACACCGGTTTAAAATCGGTGTCTATTAGTAAAAACAACCGGTGTTAAAGCCACTGGTGTTAAAAGTCTGAACTTTTTAACAGCGGTTTTAAACCGGTTTCATTTCCTTTGAAAGACACCGGTTTTAAACCGGTGTCAATTAGTAAAACAACCGGTGTTAAAGCTACTGGTGTTAAAAGTTTGAACTTTTTAACAGCGGTTGAGAACCGGTGTCATTTTCTTAAAAGACACCGGTTTAACGTAGAGATAAAATATCCGCTTTCTAAGGCCCTGATGTTAAAAGTTTATGTATTTGACACCGGTTTAGAACCGCTGTCTTTAAATGAATACACATCGCTTTTACACACTGGTTTTAAATCGGTGTCTTTTGTATGAAATAAAATTTGTAAGCTCTAGATATAATAGAAATTAATGCAGCAAAAATTCCATATTAATAAGCAATTCATCATGAAATCCAATTCCACCAATCAACAAAAAATGCATTAATACTAAAATTACAAAGATCCATAATCTAACAAAAAGTACTTGTAGCGAAGTTTCCTTTCGATAAAGCAACTACAAATTCATAATCCAATTCTATCAGCCAACAAAAAGGCTATATACATTCAACTAAAGGCATGATCAATATTGATCCTGTCATTATTCAGTTCCAATCATTACAACAAGAATAAGAAACAATAATTATACCCTTTTGATCCTATACTTGATTATAAAGCGTCACGATTTTCCAATCGCCCCAAGCATCATACATGCCATTTTCCAACAACTTCCTGCAAAATATTACATGTAACAATCAAAAACGGTAGCAAAAATGAAAAAGAAATAAAATAAGATGTCGGCAATACTTAAATTTCTTTAACAATTAAATGATCTTGAAAGCGAGAATAAGATGCATATTTGAGAATCAAACCTCCGATATCGCGACCACGAGAATGCCATCTTTGTACTTGATGCCAACCACTAAGGTACGTAACATAAGAATACCTACACCAAAACCACTAATCACAAACTCCATCATATCCACATATTCTCATGAAAATAAATAAATAAACAAAAATAAAAATAATATTTGTTAATGGGATCTAGCAACAAAATAATCGTATAAGGTCGACTTCCTTACTTCATGACATAAAACATATTTGTTGTTTACGGACATATCACGCCATAATAAGCACGATGAGTCTAAACTAACGGTGATGGTACTACGAATGAGTCAAATTTCTTCCTAAAATCTCCCAGGACATTGGTCCTCAACTCAGATGGATTACTTTACTTACGGGCTTTTAGGGCTAGGGTTTAGTTGTGGATGAAATGAAACTCACAAAATTGAGGAGAAAATATCGGGAAAAAACAAATGACACGGGAGGCGAAAGATGAATATTATTCTTCAATTTCACTATAAGTGATAATTAACCTAATTATTAAATATGGTCCCAAAAAAAAATTTAATTAGGGGCTCAAAGGACACCGGTTCTAGAACCAGTGTCTAAAGATCTGGTGTTAAAAAATAAAGACACTGGTTCTATAACCGGTGTCAAAAAATCTGGAGAACCGGTGTCAAAAAATCTGGTGTCTAATCTAAAATAATTTATATAAATAGACACCAGTTTCGAAATTCCATGCCAAAACCGGTGTCTATTTGGGACATTTTTTACAATAGACACCGGTTCTAGGAAACCGGTGTGGTTTATCGAACGACAATACTAATTAGACACTGGTTTCTGACAAAACCGCTGTTATATGGGAAAAGACACCAGTAAAATCATAAAACTGGTGTCTTTTTGGTGGTGTATATCAGCAGTTTTCTTGTAGTGTCAACAGTCTTAGGGTCTATGATTCCACAAAATTTCTTACTAATTCCATGAAGAAGTACTCCTAAAGCATCGAATAGAACTACTCCAACCAATGTGCAAGAACTACTCCTAAAACCAACGTTGTGGAAGAAGGGAATATTCAGAATTCAGTTACACATTAATTATCTCTCTATATTCATCTTTTCCTTATTCCTTTCCTCTCTATTTCTATCTATTTCTGCCATTGATATACAACTTGCCATAGTTTAAAATTTCTTCTGTCATGCCCAAACTTACGAAGCTATAAAAACCAATATCTATTATATATTAACAAGAGAGCAGAATATTCATATAGTTATTACAAACCAAACGTACATCGTAATATAATTACAAGAAACGTGAAAAGCTGACCAAGTTTACAACTCCTATAAATAAAAACTAATATTACAACCATGGTTCTCTCGAAACACATCGTACACCTAGCGAAACATCAAGACATTAGCAACAACTCTTGAAGCGGCACTTGCTACTCAGTTAGGGAAATCCTCAATTTCTTCTTTGTCGCGCTGGATTATCACAGAAATATATTTTAGGAAAATATATATGTGAGGGGAAAACCTCGTGAGTGGGTGCGGTGTGCGGGTGTGGCATTTTAGAAGAATTTAATGTTAAGAAAGATTTAATTAATTTTTATAAGTGAAATCATTTTCAATTCAATAACAACATGCACTCAGTCAATCTGTAACACAATTAATTCAAATGTCACATTAACGGAGGGACCGTTCATTAACGGTAAGTGACCCCCGTTCTCCCTTATCACTCCTTTGTGCGTTGGCGTAAAGCTTTACCCCCTTATTGTACCACACTACGTCTCGACTCTCCACACTGGGGCTCGCGAAGCCGGAGAAGTCATATTCCGGAATATACCGATCCTACGACCCACTTCAACCTTTAGAACACTCCGTCTTTAGGTGGTGGGATTTGGTTGTGGATAGCGTAGAACCTTTTAAGACCGCAAGCCCTTACCACGACCCGGTAGAACTCATTACTATCCACACCACACTTGGGCGAGCATTTACCAAAAGAGAATGAAATAATACATGTACTCACGTTGTGATGAGACTATTTGGGCATTACATCATTATATTACATGCGGTAGAATTTTGGATTTGTAGAATAAATTAATATAATAATAATGTCTTTGAATATTGAAATGAAAGGAAAATTTACATTCTTATCATTGTACTCAAGTTAGTCAACTATTAATTTGATACATAATAGGTTAATAAAAATTCGTGAGTTTTTTTTTTTTTTTATTTTCTATAGTTAATCAAAGACAAGCTGTGGCGGGAGACTAAAATTTTAATACAATCCTCCAAATAGGCAATGATATGATATAATTAACCACTAACTCAGATTCTACAGGTTTAGTTAAATACAATTGATTTTCATTAATATTTAATAAATAGTAGCCTGATAATTACATTACACAGCGCAAATAGTCATCTTTAAGTTTAAAGTGACACAATATTATAAATATTTTTAACTTATCTACGTAACTATTCCAATAATGCAAGCTTAACATATTACTAAAGTGCACTAGACTACCTAAGAGATTAACCTTCACGATTTCTAATAGAAAAAAAAAACAAGATTCATGGTGGTGAGTTAACATATATCACCATACAAGTGGACTAATATAAAAGAAAACTTATTTGCTATGTTTAAAATGAGATGAAGACCACTAATTCCAAACATTGAAATTTGAATAAACTAGAATCCAAGATATGAAGGTTGCGAGTGCATAATATCAACTTGCAGTAAATAGTAAACACAAAAGAGATATACTATGGCTTTCTGAGAAAAATTATAAATGCTCAATATTTTCAAAATCACCAATAAATAGTATTTACTTGGAAATATCACTCACTTTGAACTCAAGGTTTACTTCAACTATCAAATTGACTACAAAACTCTCCTATTTGATGTTTTCAGACAAATCCTTCCTTGATTCCAATAAAGAGTTCTCCCACTATTTTCTATATTTTTCTCTACTTATTATTAATTCTCCCTTTGATCTCACCCATCCAAGGTTTGAACTAATGCTCCTTTATAATCTATTCTTTTTTTTTTTTTTCCTTGCTTTCTGCCAACTCCTGCTGTTTTCTATCACAATTGGCTTCCTTGTAGTGTTACACAACAAGACTCTTAACCAAGAAAAATCTTACGTGGCAACTAAAGTGATTAGTCTCTATTGTCGGTTAAGCTGACTTAACCATTAAGCCATAAGCCAACTCTATCTTCTCCTTTAATATCTATGTATTTGTATATACTTATCTAACATATCCAAGATGTGTGTATATATATATATATATAATATAATCAACTTTCCAATCTGTATTATATACGTATGTATCTATATTATGCTTGAATTCTTAAAGTTCTAGTTAGGATTTAAATAGATATATATTTGTTAAGTCCGTAGATATTTGGAAGTTCAATAATTAAAGTAAACCTTAGGATATTTGTAATATATACTCTACTATAATTATATTATTGCACTCAAATTGTAAAATTATGAGAAAATGCCATACAAAATAAATTAATATACAAAAATATGTATCTATTACATACAAAATATACAAATACAACTGTCCATTACAACACCTTCTAAGTTTGGAGCTACAAAGAGGTATTCCCAATTACATATAACTGTATAAAATATTTGCCATTATCCCTATATATCCAAACATACTTTATCAATTGTAAAACCTCAATCAAATTAATTTCATTAATTTAAAATGGTGATATGCACAATTAACTCATTCCAATAAAATTCATTTAATTTAAAATGTCAAATTCGATTAAGAAAATTAAAATTAATTACTATATAAATAATCATACTAAATAAATGTGCTAAGTATCAGTTTTCTAAAAAAATAATCCAAAAGGTTGTACACTTGCGTGCGGAGCGGATCCAGGAATTAGTAGTAGGGTGGGCTAAGAAGTAAAATTTTCATTAAGAAAATTATCTATATATAGGGATGGCAATGAGGTGGGGGCGGGGCGGGGCAAAATAACAAGAATCCAATAAATAAATATAAAAGCTAAAAAAATAGATAACTTTTTAATTTCATGCTTGATGATGGCACTTAGGGGTGACAAATCGCTCGTGTCGACACGATAAATAAAAACTCGACACGATAAGTTCAAGCCGATCGAACACAACACAATGACCTTATTGGGCCTAACATTATTTAAACTCAAACACAACGCACTAAAAACACGAGAAAAACATGGTATGACATGATAAACACAATGAACAAAACTGTTAAGTTGATTTAGTTAGGACCGTTAGACCATTAACTAATAAAATATATGACTTTCTTAATATATTTGATACTTAGGTAAATATTCTAATAAATTACAAATACAAATAGTTAGGTATATTTTAAAAGTAATGACATGATAAGTGTACAAATGATAAATAAGGATCATGAAAATAGTCAAAAATCACAAATATATTAAATATAACATCAATCTCATGATAACACAAAAAAGTTTTACATTCTTAATTCTTGATTTTTAAATTGAATTTAGACTTTGGGGTGGATTTGGATTTTACATTAAATTTAGGGTAGGCTAATTTTGAATATTGTAAAAATTAGAATACTAAAATAGAATTTTTGAAAATTTTGCACTGGGCTTGAGCCCAGTGCTAGCAATACATGGCTCCGCCCATGCTTGCGTGCAAACACGAAACATGCCAACATGACAGACCAACAGTTGTTGATGACTTGTTTCGAAATATTATCGGTGTCTCCAAACCAGTCTTGTGAATGATACTAAAATCACTATCCAAAGACTGAATCAGATTCGAAAATCAAAAGCAGTGTGGAAAAAAGTATAGGATATGATTCTATAACTATTTCTATGCATGCATGTTCGCTGGATTCATCAACCCCCCAGTCCCCATGTTACCCTTTCCGATATGGACGAGAAATTAACCACAAATAATAGTGATGAATAGAGATGAAATTACTAACATACCCCTGAGAATGTGATTATTGCTATTAATCCTGCGCCTTGTTTAAGAAGCCATGATCACCACGGGCAGATTCAGGAGGGCTTCGCGGAGCAATAAAAAATGCTAGGGTGGATCAATATACGAAAGTGGGTGGGCCAGATAAAAAACTAAAAAAAATTATATAAATTTTAACTAAAATATTTTTATAAAAATTCTTAGTAAGAATTTGGGTGGGGGGCAGGTTTGCCCCTGCCTTCGCACTGGCCTCTATGCATGGTCCCGGGGCAGCCGAAATTTTTTTGATATATCCTAATTTTTTTAAGGACAAAAAGATAAAAAAAATACATGTGATTTCTTTTAATGGGAAAATATAGTTATACGAGAGATAAAAATAATTACGCTATGGATAGCCATAAGATTGACAAATTGATGAAATGATGACCCACATGTCGGTTCAATGTGGGACGAAATATATATAATTACCAACAATACATAAATATATATGTGTGTGTACCAATATGCTTGTATATGTTGATACATGTCTCTTTTGTGAGGGATTAACACCGTTTTTGACACTGTTTACTAGTTGGACCTTTTTGGAGACAGAATCAGATTCGAGAAGGAAAATAGTTATATAAAAAAAGGAGGAATGCTTAATTTAGGCGTGCACGGGGTTGTTTTAAAAATTCTTTGGAAAATATAAATAAATATAAAAGGCAAGAAGTAGGAGTGTTAATTTTTAACACAACACAATAGCATGATACGAAAATAACGAGGTTAGTATTTTTAGTTTTATCGTGTTTCGTGTTCTTATCGTATCAACACGATAAATTCCGTGTCGTGTTCATGTAAACACTATAAAAAATAACATATATAATGTTAATCTGCTAACAACTTTGTTAATCTCTTAGTGACACAATATACGTGTTAGCAATGCGTAGCCGGGGAAAGATATCGGGGTGGCGGATACACGAAATTGGGGTGGGTCGGATAAAAACTAAAAGCCATATATAAATATTAAATAAAAGTTTTCTTCAAAAATTTTACATACTAATTTTTTTTTTTTTTAAATGGGGGTCGAGACCGGGTTGGCCTCCTAGTTCGTCATTGATTATTCTTGACACGATAACTTGATATTTTGTATATTTTTATTAGATATAGTTTGTATTGTATATTGTCAATGAACTTGCATGTGAATCAAATTGATATTAATGTGATTGATTGTTATTCAAATTTGAATAATTATTGTGAAATCATGAACACTAGATTTTAATCATCATAAGCAAGTCTTTTAATTCTCTTTGTTCGTAGTTCTAGTACTTGTTTCATTTGTTTTCTTTGTTTTTTTCTAGTTTAATCATCTATATATCCACCTAGTTCATTTGTTCAAACAAAGATAGGATTAATAGATTTTGGAAGTCAATAATTAGAGTCCTCATGGAATGATACTCTACTCATTCATTATATCACTTGTGTCAATGATTACGAGAGTGCATTTTTTCTAAGTGAAGTAAAATTTAAGAATATTTCAAAATCCACCCTTTTATTATATAGTTCTCCCCTTTCTTGGAAAATGCACAAATAAGAAAAAAAAATTAGGTTTCATTTGGGTGATGGGTTTGAAAATAAGGAATTTGAAATTTATAATAAGCCATATATAAAGGGGAAATGGGATATCGGGAGGGGAGAAAGATGAGATTTGAACCTAGGCCACTCGCCCAACAACACGCATTTATTTGATTACTTGGACTAAATCTGGATCTCAAGTCACCCGAAAAATTAACAATTTAAACATTATATATCGACAATAGCTCTAACAAGACAAGTCTATCTTGCTCAAACACAAAATTGATCCCGATAAAACAATGGTTTGAACTGTCCAAAATACTCCCAAAGGAACTTTAGGTTGCATCAGATGAGGGGATTTGGGGGAGAATTTCAAATGATTGCATATGAATTTGAAATCATCCAAAAACTCCTAAAACGACTTCTAAGGATTTGAAATGCATTATAGAATTACTTAAAGGTAACATAAAAACAAGAGGAAATTACACAAAATACCCTTTATTTTGAAGAAATAACAAAAATACCATGCCATAACAAAAATACCCCAATGGTCCATCCGATGACAATAATATCCTACCCGGTCTTCTTCACATTTCTACCCACTTTCTTCAATTTTTACGTTCTAAGCTATGAAACATAAATGAAACCTGTAAGAAACAATTGTGAAACATGGGATCATATGATAAAATTTTGTTGTAAATTACTCCTAAATTTAGAGAAATAATGTAGTTTTTCCCCATATACTTTTGACTTTTTTCTGTTGATATTGCTTCATTTCGATGTTTGCATGCCCAATTTTGAAATAAAGATCTCACGTACTCTAGCAAAGTTATTACTAGTAGGTCTTTCCCCTTCTGATTGTTGCATTCAATAATTCTACGATGTTGGAAGTCAATACAAAGTATCTTTTGGTTTGTGGTGGAGTCGTATCCATTTCTCGTAAGCGACGATGGACAAGTAAGCTCATATTTTATGAATTGAATTTATTGTTCCAAGATTTCCTTTAGGGTCTTTGAATGTACGATTCATTAGAATAGTATTCATGTTATCTCAAAGTTGGTATACTCTCTATTTTCTTCCCATTGTCCATTGTGGTATACCACATCTGGGATTTTCTCCATTCAAATGTGGAATTCAATGACAAATTGGCTATGTGAAACATATAAGAAACATAAATAAAACACGTATGAAACAATTTTTCCATTGGAAATGCAGAGCATTGCCAATAGAAACAATTGTGAAACAAGAAAAGAAACATATGTGAAACAATTACGTAATGTATTACATTGATTTTTGATTCACAAGATTTATTTGTAGATAATCACGAGAAGCAAATTTTCTAGAATTTTGGATCATAATTCGAACAAAATAAGCATTTTGAAGTTCAAAATCATCAAGTTTTTGGATTCTCATGCAAAATTCCTAGTTTGATTCAATGTCAATTTGATTCAATACACATTGAATCCTAAATTTCAATCTGTAAAATCGTGAAACTGATCGAAATAAAGTTTTCTCAGATTAAGATAAACATATCGCGTTGTTGTTACCTGGTTTGGTCTTCTTCTTCCTCTTGATATTGAGTTTGAATTCTTCTCTTGAGCAGTCCATTATTTCTCTCGACTTTTTTCCTGCAATCTCTGCGTTTCTTCTGTTGTTCGTTATTTGTTGGGATGAAAGAATTCTATGTTGATCAGAGATCTTGTTGTGATCAAAGATTTTGTTGCGCCTTGATTTTTGGAGGAGGAATAATCCAATACGCTGAAGAGCGTATTTTTATCCAAATTTAACTGGTGTTTTGGCATATTTGGGAAAGAACAAGGGATTGAGCGTATTGTACAAAGATTGGAGTTGGAAAGTGGGATATTCATGTCATTTTCTCTAAAAACAATAGTGGTGCAAAGTGGCCGATCCAATCTGGTCGGAAACCAGCCCAAGGATAGAATCCACAAAAATGGAGGTTGGTCTATATAAGCAATCCAATGGTTACGGGAAAATTCCAAAGGTCGACCACCTAATTTTGGGCTTATGTCCATGATAACAAACGAAAAATTTGTCGGAAATATGATATTATTATTTTTCCCATATTTCATGAATTCCAACCGACATGTTACGGTATAAGTGCAAAACTTGGTCAACTTATAACTTATAAGCAAATATTTTCTTTCATAATTAGGGTTGTTATAAAAAACCGACTAGAGTCGAGCCGACCTTTTGAGAGTTTGAACTTAGCTCGTTTATAATCGAGTCGATCTCTTAATTTATCGAATATATTGATGGAACGTGAGCTTTATCGGACTTAATTGAATCTAGACGAGCTTAATAAATATTATTTATAAACTAAATTATTCTTCCATCTTCAATTTATTACAAATAATAATATGAATTTCTCAAATGCTTAACATATCATATGAAATCTATAATTTTATTCAAACAAATAAATTTATTTAAATGTTTCTATATTTATCATATGTAAACGTATTAAAATTAAAATTAAAGTCAATTTGTTTTACCCTATTCATAATTTACCTCTAAAGATATTTTCCAAACATATCTTCAAATTATCGAGCTTATCCAAGAATACCGATAAAAATAGTTGATTGAAGCTTGATACATATTCTTTGAATCATTTTGTCAATTTCAATTGGCTATCCAATTTTAGACCTCGATTCTACTATTCCCCCATTTTCCATGCAATCATCCAATTTTCCACACAAATTAGTCTTGCTTCTAGAACATAAAATTAACATTTTATAATTAGGCTAAACTTCAAGATATTTTTGTAATTAGTCCTTGATAGTATTAGCAATCTTGTTTGAGGTATTCAGTTGAGTATTATAAATCTCGTTGGATTCAAGTATTTCAACTAATGACACTATTTTTTTATAATCTAATGGATGACACCGAGCGAACTAAAATAAAACAATGACACCCGAGCCGGATTGAACAAAGCAACGCCACGTGGCCATTCGGCTAATAAAGATGTCACCACCAGGATGACTCTAATGACGTAAGCCACGAAGCGAGAATAGCGTAAGCCACCGAACCGATGACGTGGCACAAACCGAACTCGGCTCAGCAGGACAAAATCAAGCAGGTACTTAAACGAGCACACCGCCGAGCAGGGCCAATGTAATAAGAGCAACCCAAGATAACGTCAGTCAAACAGTCAAGAGAACATACCCACAATAAAATAAGTCCTCAAAAGCAACAATATTCCTTTGAAGTCAACAAGATTCTCCCAACACGTGGCTACTCCCACGCGCGCTGAAAATAGCACCATTATTTTAGTATATGGCAACCAATCAATTAAATAGATACGCCCTACAGGATATGCCCTACAATGGAGAAGTCTCCCACTACCAATTTAAATACAACAATGATTAACCCATCAGGGGGTATAAAATAAGATCCTGACAAATTGTAAGAGGAGGACGGAAAAAAGAAGAGAGAAAAGTGAAAGAGTAGAAAAGAGATCAGAAAACAGAATTGTAATACACATATTATACAGTGAGCCGACCAGACACGCTCTGCTCGGTAAATCAAATAAAAAGGTCGAATTAGCCCTTGACTAATAGTCTTTCATTTTAATTTACTCTCCGCGTCGCTAAATTCTATTTTTTACTTTGTTGATCCAAAAAGCACGTCAACAAATTGGCGCTAGAAGGAGGGCGGGCCCCAAAAAAAATAGTGATATTCTCTTACCAGCCTGAGAATTTCCAGAGAAAAATTAACACGTCCTTTCTCCTTAGAAAATGAGTGAGAACTCATGAAATCTACAGAGAAATGACGACCTGACTCAAGGAACACAAGTTGGCAAAAATACAAACGGTCAAAATGCACCACAAGCAGGAACTAGGGTCACAATTGCATCACCTATCACGCAGTTTTTCACTGACCCTATTTTCTCCAACAAATGAGCCAACTATTGGCTCAAGCCTTTGCAAACCTCCAGCCTCAAATACCACCTCAACCCTAAATAAATCCTCCTCAGGCAGATCCCCCAAGAAATACTCAAAATCAACCCCCGATAAACTCAGACAATCAGGAGGCCAATTCTCGGGACCCTCAACCTAAGAACAGGCAACACAGGAGAAGGCAACTCGAGGATGCCCCCGAACACAGTGTGAATCTTTTCCACCGCTCCATCCTCGACGAACCCATTCTGTATTTGCGGGACGTCCAGGACTGGACTCGGCTCGGGAACAACCTCAACGGTCCATAAATTTGAGAATCTGATTCCTTGAACACCAAGAACGTCCTGGGCCCAACCGAACCCAGGGGCCCAGCCCGGTCGACGAGCGAGAGGCAAAAATCACCCGCCTACAGAGATGACTTAACGAGTTAGAAGAAACACATGAAGGGGCTCGACATCATCCAGAAATCGCTGCCGTGGGCGGACGAGCGTGGCGTCACCTTTTGCCCCTCACATCTTGGCAACTCCTATGCCGAGCTTTCCCTTGACGTTGGGTGACCGGGCACACATTGGTTACGAACTCTACCAAGGGATGTATACATTCGTGGGCGACATGTTGCCATCTTTAACACACACTACCTTGCTTGGAAGGTCCACGCGGCCCCGAAAGACTCTCGCATTAACATAAAAACAGGCGGGGGCGAGTCATTAAAGAGTTACATTGCTCGATTTAACAAACAAATCCGTGAAATAAGTCGGTATATCGATGATGCGATGGTTATCACAACTAATTTGGGCTTGCCCCTGGAACCCGATTTAACTATGACATCCATGAATCGGGGCGAGCAATTTTCGGGAGTTTCTTCTTGACGAGAAAGACACATATGTCTTTGAGGAGGCCATGGCCAACATCCCCACCGAGCATAGACACCAAAATCCTCGAAAAGGACGCCATTTCGTGGGTCGATTCCGGGTTCGAGACCATTTTCCGACAACACCACGATGGATTATAGGGCACACGAAGTTAAGTCGAGGCGGCGACTTTGAAAAGCGCATTAACCCACACACCATCAGCTATTTAGAAGGACATCGGGAATCTTAAATTGTTACCTCCTGCCGCCCATGATTAATTTGGACCCATCCAAATTGGATTACAACCAATATTGCGGCTACCACAGTCGAACGTCCATGAAACAGATGAATGCCGAGACTTCGTCCGAGAAATCATGAGGTTAGTCCAGAAGAGAGACTTGAAACAATATGTACATAACCTCCCACAACCTCCACCACCCGCTGCCAGAGCAAATCCAGAACAACGTCCCAATCCTGCCCGGGTACCACCGCCCAATGATAACAACGGGCAGGAAATTTTAAAAATGATAAATGCGAATAGGGCCGAAGATAACCGGTCCAACAGAAAAGGGAAGGCTGAGGCTCGAGAAGCCAAGAACGTGAAGCAACACGTCTGAATTGCAGAAATCCGAGAAGGCCGGCCAATTAGATATCTTTCCTTTTCAGACCAGGATGCTGATCAACTAGTACATCCCCACCCGGACCCTCTGGTTTTCACGACCCCCTTCCTGGGTATCCCAGTGCACAGGATTTTGGTTGACTCAAGTAGCTACGCCTCGGTCATTTATATCAGGGCCTTCCGTAGATTAAACGTATATGACAGCTACATAAAGCCATGCAATGACAACATTCTAGGATTCAGATGAGGGAGAATCATCCCGTTGGGAGAAGTGGATTTATCTATCCAGATGGGCCAGGGGGCGCATAAAACGACACTAGTCACCACATTCAAAATAATCAATTCAGACTCGAATATAACGCCATCATCGGCCGACCTCTGCTTTAGCACTTGAAAGCAAATGTCTCGGTGTACCACTTCTGCATCAAGTTTCCGACAGCGGAGAAGGGATTCACAAGGGAAATCAAAGGAAATCTCGGGAATGCTCCCTAAAGATCAGGCCTATGAAGATAAATATTGTTAAGGAAGGAGAGTCCGACAAGGTAATAGGGAGTGTAGACATCGGATCGGTCTGCGAGGTCGTGCCAAATGCCGAGTTAGGAAATCACACCATTGAGACCGGTGCCGACTCAGACAGATGACTCAGAAATGAACCGATAAAAGGAGAAGAATTACTCCAGAAAAAGAAAGGACAGAGAAAAAAGCGAAAGCATGCTGAGCCGGTAGAGGAGGTCGACATAGAAGATGTTGATAAGCAGAATGGGGGATGACAACTCAGGATCGAGCATAACCTACAAGAGCCACTCCGAACAGAGCTTATTGAATTTCTAAGCAATAATTTAGACGTCTTCGCGTGGACTCACGCCGACATGCCTGGCATTGACCCCAAACATGCCTGCCACCATCTAAATATCGACCTCACCTACCAACTAGTGATTCAAAAGCAGAGAAAGTTAGGCCCGGACAGGCAGGTCGCGTTGGAAGCTGAAGTCGGTAAACTATTGGATAATAAAGTTATCCGGAAAGCACTCTACCCACAATGGGTAGCCAACCCCGTACTGGTGAAGAAGAGTAGCGGAGAGTGGAGCCTTTGCATCGATTTCACATAATTAAACAAAGCATGCCCTAAAGACAGTTACCCTATCCCAAACATAGACTACATGGTCGACGCAACAGCAGGCCATGAATTGATGAGCTTCATGGACGCATATTCAGGCTATAACCAGATCCGAATGCATCCAGATGACGAAGAGAATACTTCCTTCTACTCAGCTAGAGGAGTCTACTGCTACAAAATGATGCCATTTGGACTAAAAAATGTTGGGGCGACCTATCAGAGGTTAGTCAATAAAATGTTTCAAAAGCTGATAGGACACACCATGGAAGTTTATGTAGATGATATGCTTGTAAAATCACTATCTGTTGTTGACCATCTATGTGATCTCAATGAAATGTTCAAAGTCTTACGTGAGTACAAAATGATGTTAAATCTGAAAAAATATATGTTCGGGGTCGGCTCGGGAAAATTTTTGGGATATATGGTCAGCCAAAGGGAAATCGAGGCCAATCCGGACAAAATTAAGGCCATAATCAATCTAGAACAACCTAACTCAGTAAAGAAGGTGCAAAGCTTGACGGGACGCCTAACCGCTTTGAGCAGATTCATCTCGAGGTCAACCGACAAGTGTAGGCCTTTCTTCGAAGTAATCAAGAAGAACAAAGGCTTCGAGTGGACAGACCAAGCGCATGCAGCGTTCGACGCGCTCAAACAACATTTGACGACCGTCCCTATTCTTCCAAAGCCAACCCGTGGCGAGAACACGTACTTGTATCTCCTCATGCAAATTGAGGCCATATTTCTAGAACATAAGATCATCGACACCGAGCACCCATTAAAGCGAGATCCGCACCGACCGACACTTCACGTTGGATGATGAAATGGGCCATCGAACTCGGCCAATTCGAGATCTCATACGAACAAGGGCGGCTATTAAGGGACGGGCCTTCGCGGACTTCATTGCATAATTCACCACACCCATCCGAGTGGAATTTAGCGAAGAAGAAGAATGAAAACTATTAAATCGATGGCTCCTCTACCACGCAGGCCGAAAGCGGGAGCGGCGATTGTCCTAATAAACCCAGGGAGAACAAATGTTTATGCTCGGCCATCCGATTCAATTTCCGCAACAAATAATGAGGCGAGAATATGAATCATTACTAATGGGATTGGAGATGGCAACCTCCATGAGATTGAAAAAATACTCGTTCCGGTGACTCCCAATTGGTAGTGAATTAAATTAATGGAAACTACAAAGCGAAAGAGCCAAAAATACGTCAATATTTAGAGCTCGCAAGAAACAAAGTTTCGCAGTTCAAGGCGAAAATAATACACATCCCTAGGAGTGAGAACGCCAGTGACGACGCCTTAGCCGGCGGCATCTAGCTCGGGGGCCGACCAGATCAAAAAGGTCATGGTCACTCATTTACCCGCTCCATCACTAAACATCGACAAGATAAATGCCAACGAAGGAGCCCAGTCAACATGGATGACCCCAATCATTCAATACCTGGAGCACGGGATCCAGCCAGAAAACAAGGTCAAGGCCCGAACTCTTAGATTCAGGGCAGCTCGGTACACCATGGTGGATGGTTTCCTATATAAGCTCGGATATTTAGTCTCGTTGCTCCAATGCTTATCAGAGACCGATGCTGACTTCGCACTACGCGAGATGCATGAAGGGATCTGCGGGAACCATGCGGGAGGTCAAACACTCGCACACAAATTGATCCAGCAAGGATACTATTGGCCATCCCTAAAACAAGACGCGATCTTGACGGTAAAGAAATGCGAAAAATGCCAACGATTCGCTCCGCAGGTTAGGTACCATCCCGAACAACTCACTTCAATCTTCAGTCCCTGGCCATTTGCCAAATTGGGAGTCGATCTCATTGGACCACTCCCCACTGGCAAAGGGGGCATCAAATATGCCATAGTCGCGGTGGACTATTTCACCAAGTGGGCCGAAGCAGAACCTTTGGCAAAAATAAGTGAAGAAAAGACCACCAACTTTGTGTGGAAATCAATAATGTGCAGATTTGAGATACCTCACTCGATAGTACGGACAACATGAAACAATTCCTTAACAGAAAATTTTGAGCTTTTTGCGAAAGGTTTCATATCAAGAACCACTTCTCCACTCCATACCACCTGCAATCAAACGGTCAGGTCGAGGCGGTAAACAAAATTCTCAAATATACATTGAAGGCAAGATTAGAAGAATCTAAGGGAAATTAGCCCGAGGAGTTACCCGGTGTATTATGGTCTTACCAAACAACACACCAAGCTGCCACGGGGGAAACACCCTTCTCACTAGCCTACGGAGCCGAGGCTATTATTCCTGTGGAAATCGGATCCCCAACATTCAGAGTTGCAAATTTTGATGTAGAAAAGAACGAGGCCGCCTTGAGAGCCGAGCTAGATTTCTTGGAAGAAAATAGATGTCTTGCCCGAGATGAAAAATGCTATCTACAAACAAAGAAGTGAAAGATACTACAACTCAAAGGTGAAAGAAAGGAAGTTCTAGTTGGTGACTTGGTCTAAAAGAAAGTCATTTGGAGTGCAGGAAGGCCGTACAAAATCGACAAGGCTTTATCGGATGGCGCATAGGAGCTCAAATATTTAAGTAGGAAAAATTCAATCATCCATGAAAAATAACCTACTTAAAAAAATATTATCGATAAAGCTTGGGATTTACGAACATTTTACGTGATCCTTTTTCCTAGATGTTACTCCAACACGGTGGAGATGTTGCGGAGTGATAATAACAAGCTCGAGAATGGTTCTGTCAACCCTGGGCAACCTCGGATGAAGTTATGTTATTTTTTCATCGGATATTCGCGTGAGCTCTCCTTAAACATTACCTTCTATTCGCCTCGGCCAAGCCCCGAGTGCGTTCTATTCGCCGGCCAAAGTCCCGAATGCGGACTATTCATCTCAAATTTGAGATCCGAGCACATCATAAAAACTCAACCTAGCACCGACCTTGCCTCAACAAAAGACTCGGTCAAAATCAAGCATAAAATCTTGGAAATGATTCCACTCAAAAGACTTGGTCAAAAACGAGCACAAAATCTTGGAAATGATTCCACTCAAAAGACTCGGTCAAAATGAGCACAAAATCTTGGAAATAATTCCACTCAAAAGACTCGGTCAAAACCGAGCATAAAATCTTGGAAATAATGCCACTCAAAAACTCGGTCAAAACCGAGCACAAAATCTTGGAAATGATTCCACTCAAAAGACTCGGTCAAAACCAAGCACAAAATCTTGGAATTGATTCTGCTCAAAAGACTCGGTCAAAAATGAGCACAAAATCTTGGAAATGATTCCATTCAACTCGGTCACAAACGAGCACGAAACTTAAAAAATTTTGACTTAAAAAGGCTCGCCCAAACCGAGCACAATACTTGGTGAAAATATATATTCAAACACTCGAGTCTACCATTTGAACCCAAACCATACATCTATTCGACGAAAGCCGAGCCCAACACTTGGCAAAAAATTCGAAAAGAAAAGAAAAGAAACGTGAGAATAAATAGATAGTGAAAAGAAATTCCATTCATAAGCAAAATATTTACACGGGGCGAAGCGATTACAAGGCACGAGGCCATTTACATCGAAAGCAATAAAGGTGGCAAAAAGAAAAAGTATTAAATACGCCCTAGGGGGCGGGAGGGTGGATCTCGGAGGAGGAGGGATTACAATGGGTCGCTCGAGGCCACTTCTTCTTTGGATTCGGGAGAGCACCGCTCGTTGGCAATGTCGAGGAAACCGAGGGATAGAGAGCATCCAAATCTGCGTTCGGTTGGTCGAGCTTCTTCTCTAACTCGGCCACGGACTTCCCTTATTTCAAATCTTGGAGGATCTCTCCAATGCCGTAGCATGCCCACAAGTCAACATATAGGCATACTCCTCCGAATCCTTATAAGCCCGGACGGCCTCCAACCGAGCCTCTACCCGAGCCTCCTCTACCCGCTTGTGGGAGGCCTCCTCCATTTCTCTCCGGACTTCGGCCTCACGCCTCTCCAACTCCTCGGCATGAGCGGTGGCGCCCTTCTCGGCTCGGCAACCTCACGAAGTTCCTCCTCAACCTTCCGTGCTCGATCCCGAATGAGCCCGGCCTTCACGACGCAGACTCCCTCTTAGCATTGGCCGTGGCCTCGGCCTCTTTGGCTTGAGTCTCCAAAGACTCTTGGATACCGCGCAGGGTGGCGTGAGCATCCTGAAGACCGACATGGCGCTTTTCCAGGTCTTGCGCTTCACCAATCATGTGCCAGAGGAGGCCGATGATCCTACCAGACAGCCCCATGGGGTATTGGGATTTTTTCTCCCACTAAGTCTCCTCGCATAACCGCTCAATGCTCGTCGTCCAGGCTCGGGCCGGATCATCCCGTGCTGCTCGACCGACCTCCAGTAAAGCTGCAACTTGCTCCTCGATGGGTGTGTAACACTTGGCAAATTCCACAAACCACCTGGACAACGACCCGGCTACCCTTTCGCACACCTCCTCCCTCTCCCGGCTCAGAGGAATGAAGTGATCTTCTTGCCCTAGGTTGTCAGGAAAGACCCACTGAGCTCCCCCCACAGGGACATGTATCGGGGGTACCCGCGGGGTAGGCCCAGTCTGCCCGAGCTCGTTAATAACCACTCCGCCCCTCCTTCTTTGTAGCGGGGGCTCTTACTCATCTTCCCGATCGCCCTCAGCCGGGCGCTTTTCTTGCCGAATTTCCTCTCTTCTTGTCGCCTCGGCATCGACGGTTGGGGTAGCGGTCGCCCGGCTCCGCGGGTAGCAGTTTATCTTACCCGGTGGAGGCGGGTAAACAAGTCCACCCCTGTTGAACCTACAACAACAAACAAAACATAAGTACTACTGAAACCAATAACCGAAGAGAAAATATTGAACTCATGAAAACATGCTTACCCCGAGTATCAGTCGGACGAGCACCGCTCAATAGCTCGATCCGCTTGGCCGTCGTCAAAGGCACTTGCCGGGAGGAACGAACCCTTTTTGGGGCGACGCCATGCTCGGTCGTGGCCGCCTTTGCCCAACAGAGGTTGTGGGAGGCGAACGACTGTTCGGCCCCAACCCAAGACGCGCTCGGCCCCAGGCCTCCTCTTCGCCCAGCCAACGGAGGATCCATCCTGTCTTAGTCCTCCTCCTCGCCCTCTGAGACGTCAGATAGCCTCTTACGCAGGCCGACCGTAGCCAACTCTGTCTCAGTAACCAGGACTTATATCTTTCTGTCTGGTTCGGGCACGGCATGGATGTTTTCCAAACGATTCACGAAGGCCCTGGAAAGACCGCCCGTGGAGGGCCGATTGCCTGCGCAATAAGAGAAAATGAAAGGTCAATGACCAAAGAAAAGGAAAAGAAATGTAATTCAAAAGAAAGGAAAATGCTTATGGAAATCGTATCGAAAAGTAAGTGGTGGGGAAAAGAACGAGCTCCCCCGGCCCGGGCGCGAGTCGCCCTCGACCCAGAACCATTTGTCCTTCCACTCCTTGAGAGACTGTGGAAGGCCAGAGACCAACCCGTCAGGGTAGCCGAGTTGGGTCTGCATGTAGTACCACACGGAAAGGCGTCCTTGTGCTCCTGGAGTAGCCTTCCAGAGAAAGAGCTCGTTTATCTCATCAAAATGAGGGCGCGGGTACTTCTCTTTGGAAAAAAGCACCAACAACCCTAAAATCCGACCCCAGGTCACCGGATGCACCTAGGATAGGGGCAAGTTCCACTTTCGAAACCACTTTGTTATGAAACGAGGCAACGAAAACCTCAGCCCGAACAACAGGCTGTGGAAATACATGGCAATGCTCAGGCACCTCGGCATGGTCCAGGCACCAAAAATGCACTGTCGAGGGAATCATATACCTCGAGTGCAGCTCCTCTATTTCCCTCGGCATTATTATGCTCACCTGCTCGTTGAGGAATTGAAATAGCACCATTATTTTAGTATATGGCAACCAATCAATTAAATAGATACGCCCTACAGGATATACCCTACAGTGGACAAGTGTCCCACTACCAATTTAAATACAACAATGATTAACCCATCAGGGGGTATAAAATAAGAACCTGACGAATTGTAAGAGGAGGACGGAAAAAAGAAGAGAAAAGAGAAAGAGTAGAAAAAAGATCAGAAAACAAAATTGTAATACACATATTATACAGTGAGCCGACCAGACACGCTCTACTCGGTTAATCAAATAAAAAGGCCGAATTAGCCCTTAACTGGTAGTTTTTCATTTTACTTTACTCTCCGCATCGCTAAAATTCCATTTTTTCCTTTGTTGACCCAAAAGCACGTCAACACTAATTTTTAAGTTGTATCCTAGAATTTTATACTCATAATATAAAATTCAAACGGATGGTTGATCCGGACTCCATGTCCACGAATGTTCTCATCGACGAGCATCCAAACATTTATTTATTTATTTATTTTTTTAATAAACACCACTCACATTGACATTTAGCAATACACTATAGAGACGATCTCGATCGAACCAGATTTTTGTTCATCAATCATCACAGGCGTCAGGTGTCATATGTCACATATATTACCAAATAACAAATGGACCTATAAATTATCGATAAGAAAAGTGATATGGAATATTACTTAGGATATAAATTAATTCTTTAATATAAATTATATTTCTAAATTGTATGCTAATTCTATAACTTAATAGATAACATATAAATTTAAATATTTAAAATTTTTGACATATAACCATATAAGTGATTAATTATATGAAATGAGTATTAATTTTTCTTATTTTCTTTGAATAAATTAAATGGTTAGCTTTCATTATTATAGTTTTATCTTAAAATTTAGTCACGGTGAATAATACTAAAATCTCTATCCAAAGACTCGAATCGATTCAAAATCAAAAGCACTATGGAAAAAAAAGTTTAGGATATGATTCTATGCATGTATGTTCGATGGATTCATCAACCCAAGTCCCCATATAATGCCACACTTTGTGATAAGAGGACGAGAAATTGGCCACAAATATTAGTGATGAGTAGAAATGAAATTACCAACATACCCCTAAGAATGTGATTATTGCTAGTAGTCCCGTGTCTTGTTTATAAGCCCTGATCACAGGGGCCGATAGGAGGGCATCCATCAGTGGTGGAGCCAGGAAAAAAAATATTAGGATGGGTCAATACACAAAAGTGGGGTGGGCCGGCCAGATAAAAAACTAAACAATCAGTTTTTTTTAGCCATTCCCATCAAACCAAGATACTTTTAGCCATCTTTTTCAAACACATCTTTTTAAGTCATTTTGGAGTGTGAAAAAAAACTCAATTTGCCCTTGAGTCAATTTAACTGCACAAAAACACATATCCCTGTGACTTGGCATCGAGTTACTGTAAACTATAACTCGACATCGAGTTACAACATCCAGTTCTCTCACGTTTATAACCTTTTTTTTTCCAAAAAATCTTTGAATTCACATAACTTTTTCGTTTTAAGTCTGTTTTACATGTATAATATATCAAATTAATCCTCTTTTTGATATCTATAATTCAACACTCATATTGCATATTTAAAAAAAAAATACAAGTTCAATTTTCTAAAAAAGTTTGAAAGAAAGAGTAAGAGGATACATAGTATTAGAGTATACGGTTATAATAGTTTGTTACAACTGAAATCTGTTAGGCGGTTAGATAGTTAATTACATTTAGACAAAGACAAAATATCTTTGCTACTTCTTGTATATATACATCATCACAGGGAAATGAAAACTTGAGTTGGTTTCATATCAGTTTATTTGTTTTCTCAGGTTTATTAACATACAGTTATAATAGTTTGTTACAACTGAAATCTGTTGGGCAGTTAGATAGTTAATTCTGTTAGACAACAAAATATCTATGCTACTTCTTGTATATATACATCATCACAGGAATTGAAACCTTGAGTTGGTTTCATATCAGTTTATTTGTTTTCTCTGGTTTATTAACATAGTATCATTCGCTGGGAAATCCTCTTGCTTCCACTAGTTCATTCTCTGAGGTACGGAAATGGCTTCCTCATCTTCTACATCTCTTGTTCTTCCTACTTTTACCCCGATTACGTTGCATCTAAATCGCACGAATTATACCTATTGGAAGGCTCAAGTTCTCTCGAATGTCATTGCGCATGGCTTCAAAGATCATAATTCTGGTGATGCAGTTCCTCCCCCTACCACCAGTCCTGAGTATCAAATCTGGAGGCGTAGAGATCAGTTTTTGATCAGCTGGCTATTAGCTTCGATTTGTGAATCGATGATGGGTCATGTAAACCGTTGTTCTACAGCTGCGATATTTGGTTAGTATTTGAACGACTTTTTCAGTCTCAGTCAAAGTCAAGGGTTTTAAATTTACGATTACAACTTCAAACCACTCGAAAAGGTGATTTATCAGTTGAGGAATACACTTTAAAAATGCATGGAATTGCTGATGCTCTTCAAGCAGCTGGAGAAATTGTCTTTGATGAAGATTTGGTTCTGTATATTCTAGCTGGTTTTGGATTTGACTTTGAGTCTGTGGTGGTCAATCTTACATCCAGATGTGATTCTCTCAATCTTCAAGAGGTTCAATTTGCATTACAAATATAGAGCTCTCTCTCCTATTATTCTCAAACTAGGTATTCACTTTCAACATCCATGTCCTCACACTCATCCTCAAAATGGCAAACCCGAACAAAAACATCAACATATTGTTGAAACTGGTTTTAGCTCTTCTCTCTCACTCTCAAGTTCCTTTAATGACCTTTGGTGGGATGCTTTCACAACCTCATTTTTATCTCATAAATAGGTTGCCTACACTGTTCTCTCAAATTTATCTCCTACCAAAAGCTATTTGGTCACGGTATCACGCCCACTCCTATTACTACTCTTTGGAAAATATATAAATAGTAAAACTCGGCCATAAACTCTATTTAAAACGTGTAATTTTTTTCCTGCGATAAGATAAGGGCAAACAAGTCCATAAACAAAAGAGGTAACCAACCCTGTTATTAAACACAAATGAGACATCCACGTGACCAAACGCATAACCCACATCACTGACTATTTACATGTATGTATTTACATCGAGTTTTCAAAAGAGGGTACAACCCTAAACCAAAATATAATACAAGGCCAAAAGGAAAAATGACCCATCAACATAGCTCAACAGTCGTCATCCATGTACACTTTGTCCTCAATAACATGTAGGAGCTCCAGCACATGCCCGAGTAAGCCCATGAAATCCAACAACATCACGGACTCACCTACAATGCATGAACTACGTGAGCTAATGCCCGATGTTTTAAAACCATGCATGCTTAATGAACAATGTAATATAAATGCAAATGCATTCTAAGATATTTTACGAGAAGTGCACATAATGCATTGAAATATATTATTTGTAATCATTTCTTTACATAGGGCCCTTGACCCACCTGCTATGCACAGGAAAGAGCTCAACACAATATCAATAATCACATGGCCATAATCATATTGACACCTCCTAGGGCCATCTCCGGGACCACCGAGGTCCACCTGTTTTCCCAATGATCCCCAGAGTCTTCCCCCGACGTGTCAATAAGGATACTGATCAAGTGGTCCGCCTCGTGACCATCGAGGCACACCCCTGTCAACCCCTATGATCCTCGAGGAGTAACACCCATCGCACCCTAAAATATATCAAAAAGCACGCCTCGCATGCCTCGGTGCACTAGCAAAGTGGTCAACCAAAATCTTTTCTTTTCAAAGAAAGTTATCGTGTCGTGCATGCCTCATCTCAACAATGCTCATATATTTGCATGCACGTGCAAATGCCAATGAATGACATGCTTAATGCACCAATAATTATCACAATCCAATATCCACCAAGCAACATACGAACATCAAGGTTTCCATAATGCATCCATCAAGATACAAGAATCGCATTAGTATCAATAAGACAAGAAATACTATGTTCATGTATTGTAGTTGCGGATGGATTTTCACTTACCTTATCTTGTGGTATTTTACTCACGGGCTTATCAATGATTAATTTTTGACCTCATATGTGAGCAACCTACAATGACACAAGGTATTTAATTTATAATATTTATTTCTCTAGTTTCATTGTATCAATCTCATAAAAGGAAGCTTGAGTTTTAAATATATTATTTTTATAAATATACTAATTAATTTAGTATTCTCGAGACTCAATACTTAAACAATACATGCTACTAGTTCTTTGTTGCTTCTCCGGCCAAATTCATTTTTTCTATATTAACCTTTATTTATTTAATTACAACGTCAAAGTCACATTCTTAATTTCTATCAATTATTTCTATTGCACTTACAATTAGAAGAGTAGTCGGTTATATTTTATATTATATCAAGAGTTAACTAATGTAAATTTCATTAGTTTGAAGATTAAGTCTGATTACTCAACATATTCCATCTTTCTTCTTTTTCTCTTTCATTTTTTTTTTTTTCAAATAACTAATTACAAAATATTAAATACACTAATAAATAAAATTGCTTCCCAAGTTTTCCAATTTACGATCCCAAATTAAAACTAGAACAAAGATTTAAAATAAGTTCAACAAAACATGAAACTCTTCTATTCCCATATTTTTATCGGAACGAATCACTTAATTCATTAATTTACGGAACTGATAGTTATAACCAACTCTAGCTTTAATTCTAACAGTTCGAATGTAAGAGGAAGATTACCTCAAATTATCAGTGATATATAAGGAAGTTCGTCTCAAAGCTTGAATCCCTCAAAATCTACCCTTTGCTTACAAACTGTCGAGTGTGATTCCTTTTTGAACTAAGGGTATAGATATATATATGCATGCTTAGCCCTTAAGCATATAGTCTATAGGTGAGGCGGTGTTGTGTAATAGAAGATATCTGATATGCTTTTAATTTATACATGTTAATTATGTGAGTGTATTTTAATTGTTCACATAAACAATTCAAAAGGTGGTCCAACTCAAACACCACACACTTCTCCATCCCCTACTCCTATCACTCAAACTCAACAAACCAACCTCCCTACGAATTCGATCCTTTATCCGCCCTCATCCTCATCCCAAATTTTCATCTTACTCTCATCATTACCCCTCCCTTAATCGCAATCTACTCAATCTCACTCAACCACTAATCTTGAGACCCTCGAAAACAGAGAAAACATCATACACACTCATCATTTGCCCCTTCATAATACTACTAACGACACCTCATCTCCAACTCACTCTTCTACTATTCAACCTCCACTTTATCTTGAAAATTCAATCCATAAATCACCTTCTACTCCGAAAACTAACTCTCCAAACCAGACCATCCTTAACAACCCTTTTCTTGTCTCCGCTCCAATGCACCTTGACACCCCGGCCTGAAAACTTACTTGGAAATTCCTCAAAATAAACAATTGTTGCACCCATATAACCGAAACTTCCCATGCCCCCACCCCGACTGGTGCTAAACGGAAACTCCATCTCCTCACCTATGAAAATAATTCCATTCAATCCGTCCCTATTGATGTAATTGGAAAAAAATCCAAATTGCTCGATAACCCATATGAATCCGTGTTTGGTTTTTCTGTAGAGCCCGATCTTGATGAATCTGAAATGGCGGAGGCTGGTGCGCCCTAGCCCCGCCAATCGCCGTGAATCTCCTCAGTTGGAACTGTCGAGGGTTGGGGAACCCTCAAACAGTTCAAGAACTCCGCGAAATCATTCGCGCAAAATCCCTGCCCTTGGTATTTCTTTGCGAAAAAACAAGTGTTGTGTTCGTGATATTGATAACCTTAAATCTCGGTTGGGTTTCTTTGGATTCTCAGTGGCAGCGAACGGTCGCTCGAGTGGCCTCGCCCTCTTATGGCGCCAAAATATTGATGTTTCCTTGCGCGGCTACTGTGTTAGATTTATCGACGTTGATGTTTCATATGCGGCTATCTCATTTCGACTTACAGGGACCTATGGACAGCCCAATGTGGCCCTTCGCCGTCAATTTTGGAACCAATTCAAGAACCTGGCCTCCACCTCAAATGTTCCGTGGATTTGTCTTGGCAATTTTAACGGTTCTCCAACATAATGAATTTTCGATTGCCGTCCTCGCTTCTTGGAAAATCTCATTATTTCGAGATGCTATTGATTATTGTAATCTTACGGATATGGGTTTCACTGGTCCAAAATTTACTTGGCATAGATTGGCGGTGCACCCTTTTACTCAACGTGCCCGACTTGATCGATCCCTGTGCAACCTCTCTTTCCATCACTCTTTTTCCGACTATCGAATCACAAACACCCCCACATTTACCTCGGACCATGCCTACATCTTCGTCCAACTCTCATCCAACAAATTCCAATGCTCGCACCCCCAAATCTAAGCCAAGGCGATTCGAGTCTTATTGGATAAAATCCGCAGATTGCGAAAGGATCATAAGTGAAAATTGGTCACCATCGTTGGAGACGTTTCGTTAAAATGGAGAATCGCTTATTGGGATTAATAAATTGGAATAAGTTCACCTTTGGAGATCTAACGGAAAAAATCAACCGAATCAAGAAAGATATTGCAAGATTGGAAGTAGGCCTCATTATGCCGATATCAAACAACGACTCACAACCTTCCACGCCCCGGCTTGACATGATCCTAGAATTTAATGATCTCAAATGGAAACAAAGAGCTAAACAACATTGGTACAAAAATGGCGACAGGAACACATCTTTCTTCCACGCCCATGCCTCGCAACGCCAATCTACCAATCACATCGCGTCCCTCAAAGATCCACTTGGCCATGTTCAGTCTGACCCAGCCGCCATTGAGCAACTCATTGTGAATTACTTTGATGATATCTTCACCTTATCCTCCCCCTCAATGCATGATATTCGCCAAGCTCTCGATAGGGTGCCAACAAAGCTTTCAAAGGACATGATCGACCGCCTATCGAATCCGTTCTCCGCCACTGAGGTTGTCAAGGCAATCAAAAATATGCACCCATACAAATCCCTCGCCCTTTGACAAAGATGTGTCCTATTTTTTTCCAAATATTTTGGTCTATTATTGGTGATGATATCTCGAATTTTGTGCTTCATGTTTTAAACACAAAAGAAATGCCCGTGGCCTAAATTTCACTCACATTGTTTTAATTTCGAAGGTAAAGAATTCGGATTATGTTTCTCAATTCCGTCTATAAGCTTATGCAATGTCATTTATCGAATTACCTCAAAAGTCATTACCAATCGAGTCGGGGCCTTTTCTCGCGCATATTATTTCGAAACTCAATCCTCATTTATCCCGTCGTCAAATCACCGATAATATTTTAGTAGCCTATGAGATTCACCACTCCACGAAAGCTAGAACTAAGGGTAAACGAGGGCTTATGTCTATCAAACTAGATATGAGCAAAGCCTTCGATAGAGTCGAGTGGTCGTTTGTCTTTGGTGTTCTAAAATCTTTGGGTTTCCGGATAATTTTATTGACTTGATACGGCGTGTGTATTACCTCGTCCTCTTTTTCTTTTCTTTTAAATGGTTCTCAATTTGGTGCCGTCACCCCTCACCGGGGTATCCGAAAGGGAGATCCACTATCTCCATATATTTTCATTATTTGTGCGGAAGTATTTTCTATAATCTTGCAGGATTTAGCGCGGGAAAATACATGGTATCCAAGTCACCAAAAATGCTCCTTGTGTCTCTCACCTTTTCTTTGCCGATGACACCCTCCTTTTTGGCAACGCAACAAGAGAGGAAGCCAAATTTATTCGATTTGCAATCTCTCTTTTCAGGGAAGGCATCGGCCAGCAAGTGAATTTCGTGAAACTGGAATTGTATTGATCCCAATATTGATGCTTCTATGCGCGCTCTATCTCTCAATTATTGGGTATCCCGATTATGAGCTCTCACGGCAAATATCTTGACTCCCATCGGTCATCGGAAAAATAAGAAGGAAATTTTTACATCTATCCGGGACGAGTTTGGAAAAGAATCCGGGGTGGAAAGAAAAACCTTATCTCGTAGCCTAAGCGATTTTTATGCACACAACCCCCAAATTCCTATGACGCTAACTCTCTTGTCTTGTTTCTCCTTGACCGTGAGAATTGTCGTTGGAATACAACTCTAGTTCGTGCTCTCTTCAATCCAGAAGAGGCTACGATGATTCTTTCGATACCGGTGGGTTCGTGTGATTTAGGTGATTTATGGTGTTGGCACCACGAAAAACGGCAAATTTTCCATTAAATCACTTATCACACAGCAATTTCGTCTAATTTATGCCAAACCACCGGTAATTTAAATGCCTCAAGCTCCGATGTTAATCCGATTTGGCGAAAGATTTGGAAGCTTCAAATTCCTCCACGATTCAAATTCTTTGCCTGGAGATGTGCTTCATCCGCAATTCCTACAACCGACCTCCATGCTCGCACCACATTTATGTTTCCGAGCCCTACCCATTTTGCGCCGCGCCTTGTACCTCTCCGCCATCCACACCTTATTCGAGTGTATTTTTGCAAGCGATGTATGGCGTCTTTAAGGCTTGATCGAATACATTTTGACTTTTGCCCACCATCATTTTCCTTATGGTTCCAAGAGCTTATCCTTAATGCTCCTTCAGAAATCCAGCAGCTTATTGCAATTAGGTGCAATCTCATCTGGTATTATCGCAACAAATGCAAATTTGACCGAGTCCGAGCAGATCCATACCAAATTTTGCTGGCGTCGAATGTAATCCTTCAAGACTTCCATCGTATTGAAGGTCAGCCACAAATCTTTTCCTCGCCTCTTTCCACCCGGCTACCAACTTCTCCTACAACCAATTGTTCGACTCTTTGCTTTGATGGGGTCAGATATCTGTGCAAGCCAAATGTGTAGGTGTGGGAGTTGCATTCATTGACTCAGAAGGTGTTTTCAAAATGGGAATATCCAAGAAATTCCATGATATAATTGATCCAGAGGTGGCAGAATTTCTAGCATTGAGGGAGGCTTTAAAGTTGGCTCAATCTCTCTCTTCTTGAACCTTTGCAATTTTTGGAGATGCAGCAAATGTGATTTTAGCAGCAAATGGTGAAGCTTTCGGGACTGCAAGTAGTGAAGCTATTCTTTAAGATATTATTCGACTCAAGTCATTTGTTATGCTCCGGGGTATTTTTTGGTTCCGTAGATCTTCTAATTTTGTGGCGCATAGCCTTGTATTGTATGCCAAAAATATGAATTCCGATGATCGTATCTGGAACCACCTTCCAGAACCCTTATGTCAATCGTTGCTGGACGACTTCCAGCGCCATTAATTAATATATTTCCTTTTCAAAAAAACTATATCCATCAATTATTATATAAATAGACATGTATATATGTTAAAATAGTTTTAAATATTAGCCACATTTATATTAGTACACCATATCATGCTTACACGTATCACACGAATACTATATATATATTTCACTATTTCTTTTTATTACTATTCTTATTAGTATTATTTTTATTATTATTATCTATTTAATTTATTCACAAATTATCCCACCTTAATAAACACGTCGATGCCGCATTTCACCTCAAATTTTATCATGTGTAGCCTAGTGCTTTCCATATTTCTATTGATGCCACGTATCATCTTGCGCAAAGATTAGTAGTTGACACCTAGATCCTCCTCCTTTAGCACACGCCCGACCAATCAAGTTAACGAGTCATTAAAATAATATCATGTGATAGCTTCAGAATTCTATATATTAAAAATGCAATATACCATATCGCGCGTTATGAAATGTTGATATAATGCAAATAACATGAAATACATGACCGATATTGGTCAAGACTCAAGTGAGTAGTGAGAGACTCGAGTATTACATCATCCCCTCCTTATAATAATTTCGTCCCGAATTTTACTTAGAAATAAGTCGGGATACTTAACCCTCATCTCGTCTTCTTCTTTCCCATGTAGCTTCCTCTCCTCTTGATTGATTTCTCAGTACTTTAACTAATGGGATTTCCTTATTTCTTAGCTTCTTTACTTCATGTAACAAAATCTCCAGAGGCACTTTTAACTCAAGTCACTTTTAATTCTATGGGCTCGTGTTTCAAAATATGAGATGGGTTTGAAACGTATTTTCTCAACATAGACACGTGAAATACGTCATGTATTTGAGACATTGATCTTTGGGCAGTCAAGTCTATAGGCAACATGACCAATTCTTTTCGTGATGTGGAACGGGCCAATGTATCTAGGATCGAGCTTTCCTTTCCTTCCAAATCGCATTACCCCTTTCATTGGTGCCACCTTAAGAAATACTTGATCCCCTATTGAAAATTCCAACATTCTTCTTCTTTGATCCGAGGAACTTTTTGTCGGCTGGCCGAGCAGATTTCCATTCTCTGTCGATTCGCGACACGGCCTCCGTCATTTCTTGAATCATGTCCGGGCCTAAAAGCTTTTTTTTTCGCCAACCTCGTCCCAATGAATCGGTGATCTGCATTTTCTAACGTATAATGCTTCATAGGGAGCCATCCCGATTGTGGTTTGGTAGCTGTTGTTGTATGAGAATTCTATCAAAGGTAGATACTTACTCCATTGTCCTTCAAAATCCAGAACACATGCTCTAAGCATATCTTCCAAAGTTTGTATTGTTCGTTCCGATTGTCTGTCGGTCTGAGGGTGATAAGCAGTACTGAATGACAATCGTGTTCCCAGTTCCTTCTGTAGACTCCTCCAAAAAGTAGATAAGAACCTAGAGTCCCTATCTAAAACAATAGATAGTGGTACACCGTGAAGTCTAACCACTTCCTCTATATAAAGCTGTGCATATCGTTCCATAGAATAAGCTGAATAAATAGGAATAAAATGAGCATATTTGGTTAATCTATCTATGATTACCCAAATAACATCGTGTCCCTTAACCATTTTAGGCAGACCTGTAACAAAATCCATGGTGATCCTTCCCCTTTTCCATTCCGGAATAGGCAGAGGTTGCAACGTTCCAGCTGGCCTTTTGTGTTCTGCCTTTATTAGTTGATAGATTAAACAGTGTTCTACATATTGCGCGATGTCTCTTTTCATACCTGGCCACCAGTAATGCATTTTCAAGTCTCTGTACATTTTTGTAGCTCCGGATGTACTGAGAATATGGTGTTGAATGCGCTTCTGCTAAAACATCCTCTCGGAGATTTTCTCTGTTGGGCACGTATAATCGTTCTTGAAACCACAATACTCCATTCTCGGATATCTTGAAATCGAAGTCACTCGCAGGCAATATCTTTCTTCACCTTAACATAGTAATCATCACCTTGTTGTTCTGTTGGATTCTATCTATTAACGTCGGTTGTAGTGTTAACGCGCCAATCTAGCTTCAATGGACCCCCAATGATACAATCTCAACGTTCATTTTCCTCGAGATCCATTAACTCGGTTTGAGACGAATTGCAATTGCATTGCTTTGGGTCAATTTTCACTCAACGATCCGCTACAACATTAGCTTTACCGAGATGATAATCGATTACACAATCGTAGTCCTTCACTAGCTCCAACCATCGTCATTAGCAAATACCACTGCAGTAAGCTCTAAATCATGCGTAGGGTAGTTCTTTTCATAATCTTCCAATTGTCTAGATGCATATGCAATCACTTTACCGTTTTGCATTAATACGCATCCTAGACCATTCTTCGATGAGCCAATATAAGCTACAAAACCTCCGATGACTGATGGAATTGATAGAATAGGTAATCAAGTCAATCTCTTCTTGATTCTTGAAAGCTTTGTCGCATGCTTTGTCCATTTGAATGAGACATTCTTTCTAGTCGATTATATTAAAGGCGAAGCAATCTTGAAAATACTTCTACAAATCGACAATAGCGATCGACTAAACCAACAAACTACGACTTGAAAGGATTTGTAGGTTTTGGTCAATTATTGATAGCCTTTACTTTACTTGGATCAACCGAGATTCTCGCTCAGGACACAACATGTCCCAAGAACACTACTCGATCTAGCCGAATTCACACTTCTTAAATTTAGCATATAATTGTTTTGTTTTCGGGACCTCAAATACTATTCTCAAGTGTTCAACGTGCTCCTCTTTTGTTCTAGAGTAGATCAAGATATCATCGATAAATACAATAACGAATTTATCTAAAAAATCTTTAAATATCCGATTCATCAAGTCCATGAAAGTTGTCAGGGCATTAGTCAACCCAAACGGCATAATCAAGAATTCATAGTGTCCATACCTTGTGCTAAACGTTATCTTCGATATATCATCTTCTTTTATTTTCATTTGATGATACCCGGATCGCAAGTTGATCTTTGAAAATATCATTGCACCTTGAAGTTGATCGAACAAATCATCGATTCGAGGTGATGGGTATTTACTCTTAATTATAATTTTGTTCAATTCTCGATAGTCGATACACAATCTCATCATACCATCCTTCTTTCGCAAGAACAAGACTAGTGCACCCCATGGCGAGAAGCTAGGTCTAATGAAACCTTTATCTAGCAACTCCTATAGTTGTATCTTCAATTCTTTCAATTAAGATGGAGCCATGCGGTATGGAGCTTTAGAGATTGGAGACGTTCTTAGAAGTAAGTCAATAACAAACTCGATCTCACGGTCGGGTGGTAATCGGGAAGATCAACTTGAAATAACTTGGGATATTCTCTCACTATTGGAAATTCGTCAAGGGATAATTGGTGTTGTTCATCGATGCTCATGACACTTACTAGGCATCCTTCACAACCAAAGATCCAAGTAAATGTTGCGCCTTTAGTGCCGATATCATTGGAAATCTAAAGCAATCGTGACTTCAATGGAAGTAAATGGATATTCTCCAGGGAATCAAAAGGTCACGAGTATTTTTCGATTGGTTGTAGCACCGATTTCGACAAAAAAATCCATACCAAAAATTATATCATAGTCATTCATAGCTAACATCGTTAATTCAACATAAAGTTCTCTATTTTTTATTGGAATAGAACAAGCTCCCAAAATTTGGTTAGTATGCTTGGAATATCCTAAGGAATTATTACATGGTAACCCACTTTAACTACATCGGTGTCCTACCCAGTCTCCTCAAAGACTAAGTGGATATCAACGGATGCGTAGCTTTTCCGAATCACATAACACAAATTTGTGGTGTCAAAGATAAGAAGTTTACCTATAACCACCGATGGGTTAGCCTCTGCGTCTCTCTAGTGATAGTAAATGCTCTCGTCGGGCGCATTATTTTGTCCCGTAGAATTTAGCCTATTTGGGCACGCATTAGTAAAATATCCTAGCATCCAACATGTAAAACTTCTCGTATCTCATCGTGCAACTTCAATGTTGAGTCTTGCACCTAGGGCAAAAATATAGTGTTATAGGTGTCTTACCTCGATCGACTCTTTGATGCTTAATTTGTTCCCATTTTTGTTGTCCTTGACATGGTTGAAAATTAGGTTTCGTTTCTTGAGCTTGGAAAACTCTCTTCTTTCGGGACCATATTGTACTAGAACATATTATCTAGAGTTTGCAACTAATCTTCATTTGTTGTGGGATCTCTCGCATCGTCAAAGATTGGTGGATTTAGCTTTGGAACCTTTCCTCCCTATCTCGACTTAATATATCCTTTGGCGTGGTCATTTCATTTCCATTCTTTGTACTCACCTATATCCCTTTAATGGATGAGTTGTTGTATTTTTCAGCATTGTCGTTGGATGTGTTTTGTAAGTCTATTTACTTGGCATAGATTGGCGGTGCACCCTTTTACTCAACGTGCCCGACTTGATCGATCCCTGTGCAACCTCTCTTTCCATCACTTTTTTTCCGACTACCGACTCACAAACACCCCCACATTTACCTCGGACCATGCCTGCATCTTCGTCCAACTCTCATCCAACAAATTCCAACGCCTGCACCCCCCAAATCTAAGCCAAGGCGATTCGAGTCTTATTGGATAAAATCCGTAGATTGTGAAAGGATCATAAGTGAAAATTAGTCAGCCACTGTTGGAGACGAATCTGTTAAAATGGAGAACTGCTTATTGGGATTAATAAATTGGAATAAGTTCACCTTTGGAGATCTAACGAAAAAAATCAACCGAATCAGGAAAGATATTGCAAGATTGGAAGGAGGCCTCATTACTCCTGATATCAAACAACAGCTCACAACCTTGCACGCCCGGCTTGACATGATCCTAGAATTTATTGATCTCAAATGGAAACAAAGAGCTAAACAACATTGGTACAAAAATGGCGACAGGAACACATCTTTCTTCCACGCCCATGCCTCGCAACGCCAATCTACCAATCACATCGCGTCCCTCAAAGATCCACTTGGCCATGTTCAGTCTGATCCAGCCGCCATTGAGCAACTCATTGTAAATTACTTTGATGATATCTTCACCTCATCCTCCCCCTCGATGCATGATATTCGCCAAGCTCTCGATAGGGTGCCAACAAAGCTTTCAAAGGACATGATCGACCGCCTATCGAATCCGTTCTCCGCCACTGAGGTTGTCAAGGCAATCAAAAATATGCACCCATACAAATCCCCCGGGCCTGACGGTATGAGTCCTATTTTTTCCAAAAATTTTGGTCTATTATTGGTGATGATATCTCGAATTCTGTGCTTCGTTTTTTAAACACAAAAGAAATGCCCCGTGGCCTAAATTTCACTCACATTGTTTTAATTCCGAAGGTAAAGAATCCGGATTATGTTTCTCAATTCCGTCCTATAAGCTTATGCAATGTCATTTATCGAATTGCCTCAAAAGTCATTACCAATCGAGTCAGGCCTCTTCTCGCGCATATTATTTCTGAAACTCAATCCTCATTTATCCCGGGTCATCAAATCACTGATAATATTTTAGTAGCCTATGAGATTCACCACTCCATGAAAGCTAGAACTAAGGGTAAACGAGGGCTTATGTCTATCAAACTAGATATGAGCAAAGCCTTCGATAGAGTCGAGTGGTCATTTGTCTTTGGTGTTCTAAAATCTTTGGGTTTCCCGGATAATTTTATTGACTTGATACGCGTGTGTATTACCTCGTCCTCTTTTTCTTTTCTTTTAAATGGTTCTCAATTTGGTGCCGTTACCCCTCACCGGGGTATCCGACAAGGAGATCCACTATCTCCATATATTTTCATTATTTGTGCGGAAGTATTTTCTATAATCTTGCAGGATTTACAGGCGGCGGGGAAAATACATGGTATCCAAGTCACCAAAAATGCTCCTTGTGTCTCTCACCTTTTCTTTGCCGATGACACCCTCCTTTTTGGCAACGCAAGATAGAGGAAGCCAAATTTATTCGATTTGCAATCTCTTTTCGGGGAAGGCATCGAGGCCGGCAAGTGAATTTCGTGAAATCCGGAATTGTATTGATCCCAATATTGATGCTTCTATTGCGCGCTCTATCTCTCAATTATTGGGTATCCGATTATGAGCTCACGGCAAATATCTTGGACTCCCATCGGTCATCGAGAAAAAAATAAGAAGGAAATTTTTACATCTATCCGGGACGAGTTTGGAAAAGAATCCAGGGGTGGAAAGAAAAACCTTATCTCGGGCGGAAGAGATATTCTTATCAAGTCAGTTGTGAATCGATCCCGACTTATGCGATGTCGTGCTTTAAAATTCGGATAATATACTCGATAAAATTGATCGATGGCGGCAAATTACCTCAGGGTGGCTCTGACGGGACGAAAAATCCATGGCTATCATGGAAAAAATTGCGTCTCATAAACATTTTGGTGGGCTTAGTTACCGGCATTTTCGTGCTTTTAATCGGCCCTCCTCAAAGCAAGCGTGGGAAATAATCACTCACCCGTCATCCCTCCCGACTCGAATTCTCCGAGCTAAATATTTTCCTTAAAGGGAATTTTTTTGATGCTCGACTGGGATATAGACCGTCTTGGAGTTGGAGAAACATATTAGATAGTAGACAACTTGTTGTGTTTGGTGCAAGGAAAGCGATCCGTAGCGGCACAAGTACAAAAATTTGGAAAGATCCTTGGCTACCTTGTGCTAGCGATTTTTATGCACACAACCCCAAATTCCTATGACGCTAACTCTCTTGTCTTGTTTCTCCTTGACCGTGAGAATTGTCGTTGGAATACAACTCTAGTTCGTGCTCTCTTCAATCCGAGAAGAGGCTATGATGATTCTTTCAATACCAGTGGGTTCGTGTGATTTAGGTGATTTATGGTGTTGGCACCACTCCAAAAATGGCAAATTTTCTGTTAAATCAGCTTATCACACATCAATTTCGTCTAATTTATGCCAAACCACCGGTGTCTTAAATGCCTCAAGCTCCGATGTTAATTCGATTTGGCGAAAGATTTGGAAGCTTCAAATTCCTCCACGGTTCAAATTCTTCGCCTGGAGATGTGCTTCATCTGCAATTCCTACAACCGACCTCCTTGCTCTGCGCCACATTTCTGTTTCCGAGCCCTGCCCATTTTGCGCCGCGCCTTGTACCTCTGCCATCCACACCTTCTTCGAGTGTATTTTTGCAACCGATGTATGGCGTCTTTAAGGCTTGATGGAATACATGTTGACTTTTGCCCGGCCATCATTTTCCTTATGGTTCCAAGAGCTTATCCTTAATGCTCCTTCGTAGGAAATCAGCGACTTATTGCAATTAGGTGCAATCTCATCCGTATTATCGCAACAAATGCAAATTTGACCGAGTCCGAGCAAATCCATACCAAATTTTGCTGGCGTCGAATGTAATCCTTCAAGACTTCCATCGCATTGAAGGTCAGCCAGAAATCTTTTCCTCGCCTCTTTCCACCCGGCTACCAACTTCTCCTACAACCAACTGTTCGACTCTTTGCTTTGATGGGGCTGTATCTGTGCAAGCCAAATGTGTAGGTGTGGGAGTTGCATTCATTGACTCAGAAGGTGTTTTCAAAATGGGAATATCCAAGAAATTCCATGATATAATTGATCCAGAGGTGGCAGAATTTCTAGCATTGAGGGAGGCTTTAAAGTTGGCTCAATCTCTCTCTTCTTGAACCTTTGCAATTTTTGGAGATGCAGCAAATGTGATTTTAGCAGCAAATGGTGAAGCTTTGGATCGCAAGTAGTGAAGCTATTCTTTAAGATATTATTCGACTCAAGTCATCTGTTATGCTCGGGGTATTTTTGGTTCCGTAGATCATCTAATTTTGTGGCGCATAACCTTGCATTGTATGCCAAAAATATGAATTCGATGATCGTATCCGGAACCACCTTCCGAACCCTTATGTCAATCGTTGCGGGACGACTTCAGCCGCCGTTAATTAATATATTTCCTTTTCATAAAAAAACTATATCCATCAATTATTATATAAATAGACATGTATATATGTTAAAAGAGTTTTAAACATTAGCCACATTTATATTAGTACACCATATCATACTTACACGTATTACACGAATACTATATATATATATTTCACTATTTCTTTTTATTACTATTATTATTATTATTATTTTTATTATTATTATCTATTTAATTTATTCACAAATTATCCCACCTTGATAAACACGTCGATGCCGCATTTCACCTCAAATTTTATCATGTAGCCTAGTGCTTTCCATATTTCTATTGATGCCACGTATCATCTTGCAGATCTTAGTAGTTGACACCTAGATCCTCCTCCTTTAGCACACGATCGACCAATCAATTTAATGAGTCATTAAAATAATATCATGTGATAGCTTTGAGAATTTATATATTAAAAATGCAATATACCATATCGCGCGTTATGAAATGTTGATATAATGCAAATAACATGAAATACATGACCGATATTGGTCAAGACTCAAGTGAGTAGTGAGAGACTCGAGTATTACATCCTCCCCTCCTTATAATAATTTCATCCCCGAAATTTTACTTACCGAAATAAGTCGGGATACTTAACCCTCATCTCGTCTTCTCTTTCCCATGTAGCTTCCTCTCTTGATTGATTTCTCTAGAGTACTTTAACTAATGGGATTTCATTATTTCTTAGCTTCTTTACTTCATGTAACAAAATCTCCAGAGGCACTTCTTCGAACTCAAGTCGCTTTTTAATTCTATGGGCTCGTGTTTCAAAATATGAGATGGGTTTGAAACGTATTTTCTCAACATAGACACGTGAAATACGTCATGTATTTGAGACATTGATCTTTGGCAGTCAAGTCTATAGGCAACATGACCAATTCTTTTCGTGATGTGGAACAGGCCAATGTATCTAGGGATCGAGCTTTCCTTTCCTTCCAAATCGCATTTCCCCTTTCATTGGTGCCACCTTAAGAAATACTTGATCCCCTATTGAAAATTCCAACATTCTTCTTCTTTGATCTCGAGTAACTTTTACTCTCGGCTCACGAGCGGTTTCCATTCTCTGTCGGATTCGCGACACGGCCTCCGTCATTTCTCGAATCATGTCCGGGCCTAGAAGTATTCTTTCGCCAACCTCGTCCCAATGAATCGGTGATCGCATTTTCTAACGTATAGTGCTTCATAGGAGCCATCCCGATTGTGGTTTAGTAGTTGTTGTTGTATGAGAATTCTATCAAAGGTAGATACTTACTCCATTGTCCTTCAAAATCCGAACACATGCTCTAAGCATATATTCCAAAGTTTGTATTGTTCGATTCCGATTGTCCGTCGGTCCGAGGGTGATAAGCGATCTTGAATGACAATCGTGTTCCCGAGTGCGCTTCTCAGTAGACTCCTCCAAAAAGTAGATAAGAACCTAGAGTCCCTATCTAAAACAATAGATAGTGGTACACCGTGAAGTCTAACCACTTCCTCTATATAAAGTTTGTGCATATTGTTCCATAGAATAAAATTTGAATAAATAGGAATAAAATGAGCATATTTGGTTAATCTATCTATGATTACCCAAATAGCATCGTGTCCCTTAACCGTTTTAGGCACTGTCACAAAATCCATGGTGATCCTTTCCTTTTCCATTCCTAGGAATAGGCGGGGTTGCAACATTCGGTGGCCTTTTGTGTTCTGCGTTTATTAGTTGATAGATTAAACAGTGTTCTACATATTCGCGATGTCTCTTTTCATACCTAGCCACCAAGTAATGCATTTTCAAGTCTCTGTACATTTTTGTAGCTCCTGGATGTACGAGAATATGGTGTTGAATGCGTCGCTAAAACATCCTCTCGGAGATTTTCTCTGGTTGGGCACGTATAATCGTTCTTGAAACCACAATACTCCATTCTCGGATATCTTGAAATCGAAGTCACTCCGGAGGCAATATCTTTCTTCACCTTAACATAGTAATCATCACCTTGTTGTTCTGTTGGATTCTACTATTAACGCGGTTGTAGTGTTAACGGCCAATCTAGCTTCAATGGACCCCCAATGATACAATCTCAACGTTCATTTTCCTCGAGATCCATTAACTCTGGTTTCGAATTCGAATTGCAATTGCATTGCTTTGGGTCAATTTTTGACTCAACGACCGCTACAACATTAGCTTTACCGAGATGATAAGCGATTACACAATCGTAGTCCTTCACTAGCTCCAACCATCGTCATTAGCAAATACCACCGCAGCAAGCTCTAAATCATGCGTAGGGTAGTTCTTTTCATAATCTTCCAATTGTCTAGATGCATATGCAATCACTTTACCGTTTTGCATTAATACGCATCCTAGACCATTCTTCGATGAGCCAATATAAGCTACAAAACCTCCAGTAACTGATGGAATTGATAGAATAGGTACTGAAGTCAATCTCCTCTTCAGTTCTCGAAAGCTTTGTCGCATGCTTCTGTCCATTTGAATGAGACATTCTTTCTAGTCGATTATATTAAAGCGAAGCAATCTTGAAGAATACTTCTACAAATCGACAATAGCGATCACTAAACCAACAAACTACGACTTGAGAAAGGATTTGTAGGTTTTGGTCAATTATTGATAGCCTTTACTTTACTTGGATCAACCGAGATTCTGCTCCGGACACAACATGTCCCAAGAACACTACTCGATCTAGCCGAATTCACACTTCTTAAATTTAGCATATAATTGTTTTGTTTTCGGGACCTCAAATACTATTCTCAAATGTTCAACGTGCTCCTCTTTTGTTCTAGAGTAGATCAAGATATCATCGATAAATACAATAACGAATTTATCTAAAAATCTTTAAATATCCGATTCATCAAGTCCATGAAAGTTGTCGGGGCATTAGTCAACCCAAACGGCATAACCAAGAATTCATAGTGTCCATACCTTGTGCTAAACGCGTTATCTTCGATATATCATCTTCTTTTATTTTCATTTGATGATACCCGGATCGCAAGTTGATCTTTGAAAATATTGTTGCACCTTGAAGTTGATCGAACAAATCATCGATTCGAGGTGATGGGTATTTACTCTTAATTATAATTTTGTTCAATTCTCGATAGTCGATACACAATCTCATCATACCATCCTTCTTTCGCAAGAACAAGACTAGTGCACCCCATGGCGAGAAGCTAGGTCTAATGAAACATTTATCTAGCAACTCCTATAGTTGTATCTTCAATTCTTTCAATTAAGATGGAGCCATGCGGTATGGAGCTTTAGAGATTGGAGACGTTCTTAGAAGTAAGTCAATAACAAACTCGATCTCACGGTCGGGTGGTAATCCGGGAAGATCAACTTGAAATAACTTGGGATATTCTCTCACTATTGGAAATTCGTCAAGGATAATTGGTGTTGTTCATCGATGCTCATGACACTTACTAGGCATCCTTCACAACCAAAGATCCAAAGAATGTTGCGCCTTTAGTGCGATATCATTGGAAATCTAAAGCAATCGTGACTTCAATGAAAGTAAATGGATATTCTCCGGGAATCAAAAGGGTGAGATTTTTCTGATTGGTTGTAGCACCAATTTCGACAAAAAAATCCATACCAAAAATTATATCATAGTCATTCATAGCTAACATCGTTAATTCAACATAAAGTTCTCTATTTTTTTTTATTGGAATAGAACAAGCTCCCAAAATTTGGTTAGTATGCTTGGAATCTCCTAAGGAATTATTACATGGTAACCCACTTTAACTACATCGGTGTCCTACCCGGTCTCCTTAAAGACTAAGTGGATATCAATGGATGCGTAGCTTCGAATCACATAACATAAATTTGTGGTGTCAAAGATAAGAAGTTTACCTATAACCACCGATGGGTTAGCCCTGCGTCTCTACTCTAGTGATAGTAAATGCTCGGCCGGGGGCGCATTATTTTTCCCGTAGAATTTAGCCTATTTGGGCACGCATTAGTAAAATATCCTAGCATCCAACATGTAAAACTTCTCGTATCTCTTTGTGCAACTTCTATGTTGAGTCTTGCACCTAGGCAAAAAGATAGTGTTATAGGTGTCTTACCCCGATCGACTCTTTGGTGCTTAATTTGTTCCCATTTTTGTTGTCCTTGACATGGTTGAAAATTAGGTTTACATTCGAGCTTGGAAAACTCTCTTCTTTCGGGACCCTATTGTACTAGAACATATTATTTAGAGTTTGCAACTAATCTTTAGCTGTTGTGGGATCTCTTGCATCGTCAAAGATTGGTGGATTTAGCTTCGGAACCTTTCCTCCCTATCTCGACTTAATCTATCCTTTGGCGTGGTCATTTCATTTCCATTCTTTGTACTCAAATGATATCCCTTTAATGGATGAGTTGTTGTATTTTTCCAGTTGTCATTTGGATGTGTTTTGTAAGTCTATGAACGACATTATCTCGATTACTAGTTAGAATAGGTATCTCCCTTCCTTGGTTTCTATCTCCACCACTACTATCACCTCAAGTTCTCACCATAATCGAAACACTATCTAAGGGAAATATAATAAGATGACCAATATAGTTCATGAAACATAATACCACCAGGACAATAAAGTAAAACTTTTGGCATGCTTGAGCTCCACGAGTTCTAATTTTGTGTACATGGACGGGTCTCTGAGTAACCTGCAAATCGAGCTCTAATACCACTCTATCACGCCCACTCCTATTACTACTCTTTGGAAAATATATAAATAGTAAAACTCGGCCATAAACTATATTTAAAACGTGTAATTTTTTTTCCTGCGACATTTTAACAACAAACAAGTAAAATCACTTTAGTTATAAGATAAGGGCAAACCAATTCCATGAACAAAAGAGGTAACAACAACCGTTATTAAACTCAATGACATCCACGTGACCAAACGCATAACCCACATCACCTTGACTATTTACATGTACGTATTTACATCGAGTTTTCAAAAGAGGGTACAACCCTAAACCAAAATATAATCCAAGGACAAAGAGGAAAAATGACCCATCAACATAGCCCAACAAAGTTGTCATCCATGTACACTATCCTCAATAAACTCGTAGGATCTCCAGGACACATCCCGTAAGCCCATGAAATCCAACAACATCCGACTCACCTACAATGCATGAACTCACGTGAGCTAATGCCCGATGCGGAAACCATGCATGCTTAATGAACAATGTAATACAAATGCAAATGTATTCTAAGATATTTTACCGAAGTGCAAATAATGCATTGAAATATATTATTTGTAATCATTTCTTTACATAGGGCCCTTGACCCACTGCTATGCAGGAAAGAGCTCAACACAATATCAATAATCACATGGCCATAATCATATTGACACCGCCTAGGGCCATCTCCCGGACCACCCGAGGTCCACCCCCTATCTTCCGCAATGATCCCCCGAGTCTTCCCTCGACGTGTCAATAAGGATACGATCAGTGGTCCGCCCCTCGTGACCATCGAGGCACACCCCTATCAACCCCTATGATCCTCCGAAGAGTAACACCCACTACACCCTAAAATATATCATAAAACCACGCCTCACATGCCTCGGTGCACTAGCAAGTGGTCAACCAAAATCTTTTCTTTTCAAAGAAAGTTATCGTGGTCGTGCATGCCTCATCTCAACAATGCTCATATATTTGCATGCACGTGCAAATGTCAATGAATGGCATGCTCAATGCACCAATAATTATCACAATCCAATATCCACCAAGCAACATACGAACATCAAGGTTTCCATAATGCATCCATCAAGATACAAGAATCGCATTAGTATCGAGTAAGACAAGAAATACTATGTTCATGCATTGTAGGCTGCAGATGGATTTTCACTTACCTTATCTTGTCGTGTTTTACTCACGGACTTATCAATGATTAATTTTTGACCTCATATGTGAGCAATCTGCAATGACACAATGTATTTAATTTATAATATTTACTTCTCTAGTTTATAGTATCCAATCTCATAAAAGGGAGTTTGAGTTTTAAATATATTATTTTTATAAATATACTAATTAATTTAGTATTCTGAGACTCCAATACTTAAAGAATACATGCTACTAGTTCTTTGTTGCTTCTCTGGCCAAATTCATGTTTTTATATTAACCTTGATTTATTTAATTACAACGTCAAAGTCTCATTCTTAATTTCTATCAATTATTTCTATTGCACTTACAATTAGATGAGTAGTCGGGGTATATTGTATATTATATCAAGAGTTAACTAATTTAAATTCCATTAGTTTGAAGATTAAGTCGATTACTCAACATATTCCATCTTTCTTATTTTTCTCTTTCATTATTTTTTTCTTCAAATAACTAATTACAAAATATTAAATACACTAATAAATAAAATTGCTTCCCAAGTTTTCCAATTTACAATCCCAAATTAAAACTAGAACAAAGATTTAAAATAAGTTCAACAAAACATGAAACTCTTCTATTCCCATAATTTTATTAGAACGTATCACTTAATTCATTAATTTACGGAATCGATAGTTATAACCAACTCTAGCTTTAATTCTAAATAGTTCGAATGTAAGAGAAAGATTACCTCAAAATATCGGTGATATATAAGGAAGTCCGTCTCAAAGCTTGAATCCTCAAAATCTACCCTTTGCCTACAAAAGCATCGAGTGTGATTCCTTTTTGAACTAAGGGTATAGATATATATGTGCATGCTTAGCCCTTAAGCATATAGTCTATAGGTGAGGCGGTGTTGTGTAATAGAAGATATCTGATATGCTTTTAATTTATACAAGTTAATTATGTGAGTGTATTTTAATTGTTCACATAAACAATTCAAAAGGTGGCCATTTAACTATATCTATTAATTATTATATAAATAGACATGTATATATGTTAAAAGAGTTTTAAATATTAGCCACATTTATATTAGTACACCATATCATGCTTACACGTATTACGAATACTATATATATATATTTCACTATTTCTTTTATTACTATTATTATTATTATTTTCTATTTTATTTATTCACAAATTATCCCACCTTGATAAACACGTCGATGCCACATTTCACCTCAAATTTTATCATGTGTAGCCTAGTGCTTTCCATATTTCTATTGATGCCACGTATCATCTTCTTTGTACTAGTAGTTGACACCTAGATCCTCTTCCTTTAGCACACGATGACCAATCAATTTAATGAGTCATTAAAATAATATCATGTGATAGCTTTAATTCTATTTATTAAAAATGCAATATCCCATATTGTGCGTTATGAAATATTGATATAATGCAAATAACATGAAATGCATGAACGATATTGGCCAGTGAGTAGTGAGAGACTCGGGTATTACAACAACCACGATTACAAGTTTCTAAAGGCATTTGGTTGTGCTTGTTATACGTATTTACGACCTATAACTCTCAAAACTTCATTATCGTTCGCAAAATGTGTTTTCCTTGGTTATAGTCCCTCACACAAGGGTTACAGATATCTCAATTCATCTGGCAGGGTCTACATTGCACGCTCAGTTCATTTTAATGAGTCTGACTTTCCTTATGCATCTATTTTCTCATCCCCTGCTCCCTCTATTTCACCCACTGCACCTCTCTATATCCATTGTCTACCTCTCCCTGCCATCACTCCTCCTCTTCCTCTAGTTGTTCCTCTTTCTTCCCCTTTACCACCTCCATCTCTTCCTCCCTTACAACAGCCTCCACCCTCTCATCCACATGTTTCTTCTCCTACCATTAATACTCACTCTATGGTCAAAAGAAGTAATAATGGTATCCATAGGCCTAAAGCCCTTTCTACTATTATTTCTTGTGCTTTGGAGCCATCCTCAGTTGCTCAAGCTTTAGCTGATCCCCTCTGGAAGCAGGCTATGGATGTTGAGTTTCTTGCACTACAGAAAAATAATACTTGGGAATTGGTTCCCTTCTCTCCGGATTTTAATGTGTTGGATCATAAGTGGTTTTTTCGAGTTAAATATCTTGCTGATCGATCTGTTGATAGGTACAAAGCCCGCTTGGTTGCTAAGGGATTTCAGCAAATGCCCGGGGTTCATTATTTTGAAACTTTTAGTCCGGTGGTTAAGTCCACTACAGTGCGTATTCTGTTCGCTTTAGTTGTGTCCAAAGGATGGAAAATTCAGCAGGTAGATATTAATAATGCTTTTCTAAACGGGGATCTTTCTCACAGTGTATATGTCTCAACCATTGGGTTTTGAAGATCCATCCAAACCCACACATGTTTGTAAGCTTGTTAAGGCACTCTATGGCTTAAAACAAACCCCTCGGGCTTGGTTTGATAAACTTAAGGGGTTTCTCATCAGTCTTGGATTTACTCGGAGTAGTTTGGATCATTCCTTATTTTTTTAGTTGATTGGTGGCAAACTTCTGGTCATTTTGGTTTATGTTGACGACATTTTGATCACAGGTGATGACACTTCTTTAGTTCAGAAAATTATTGCTCAGCCGCATCAAACCTTTTCCCTTAAACATCTTGGGGAGGTTCATTACTTTCTCAGATTGGAGGCTCTTCATTCTTCTTCTAGTATTTTGCTTACTCAGACCACGTACATCAATGACCCTCTTCACAAGACTAACATGTTTCATTCTAAACCATGTGTTACTCCTTACTGCTCCTCTCAAAAACTCAGTTTACATGATAGTGATGCATTTGATATGCCTTCCATTTATCGTAGTACCGTGGGTGCACTTCAGTATTTAACTCTTACTCGTTCGAACATCTCTTGGATTGTAAATAAGCTCAGTAAGTTTCTCTAGGCTCCTACACTTAACCACTGGGTTGCGTGCAAACGTGTGCTTAGATGCCTTAAAGGCTCTGTCTCAACTGGTTTAAAATTCACTCCATCATCCTCCACGACTCTTGAAGGATATGCTGATGCGGATTGGGCTAGTTGCCAAGATGATCGGTGTTCTACCTCTGGCTATTACATTTTTCTTGGTCCCAATCTACTAACTTGAAGTTCCAAGAAGCAGATTGTAAATGCTCGTAGCAGCACGGAATCAGAATATCAATCTCTTGCTGCAGCTGCCACTGAGCTTGTTTGGGTTCAAACTTTATTTCTGGAACTTGGCCTGCCTCTGTCTGTACCTTCTCTACTATGGTGTGACAATGAAAATGCCATTTCTTTGTCATATAATCATGTTTTTCATTCCAAGACCAAGCATGTTGAAATTGACGTCCTCTACATTCGTGATAAAGTTCAGCAAAAGATAGATGTTCGCTTCATCCCATCTGAAGATCAAGTTTCTGACGTTCTTACAAAACCTTTGTCTCATTCACAATTTACTCTTTTATGGACCAAACTTGGGTTGTGTTCCCCCGGTCCTGTTTGAGGGGTGTGTATTAGAGTATACGGTTATAATAGTTTGTTACAACTAAAATCTGTTAGGCGGTTAGATAGTTAATTCTGTTAGACAGCAAAATATCTCTGCTACTTCTTGTATATATACATCATCAAAGGAAAGGAAAACTTGAGTTGGTTTCATATCAGTTTATTTGTTTTCTCTGGTTTATTAACACATAGAGATAGGTGAAAAGAGAGAGAAATAATCCAAATATCAAACAAACATGCTAGAAGGGTATGAATGTCATTTTACACCCTAAAATGGCTAAAAACGATGTCTCTACAAAAGATGGCTATTTTTAATCTTTACATTTTCTGAATGGCTATTTTGTACCATTTCCACAAAACTATAAGAAAATTCATATAAAATTTAACTAAAATATTTTAAAAAAAAAATTCTTAGTATAATAAAAAAAATTGAGGGGGGTAGGTTGGCCCCTTGCCTTCGCCACTCGCCTCCATGGTCTCGGGGGCAGTGTTTTGCATGTTTTTTAGTATTATTTTTGTGTGTTTTTATTTTATTTTGTGTGTGATTATGCATATTTACGTAGCTTTAAGTATTAGTTATAGTGTCGAATGTTATGTAGGGTGTTTTTTTGTCATTTTTATAGATTATGATGGAAAGAGGCTCGAAAACAGATGAGAAATGGAGAAAACAAGCACAAAGACAAATGTCGGCCGGCAGCAGGGGCGCGGGCGCGCAAGAAACCGCGCGGGTGCACGAGGCAACAGGGGCGCAAGCACGAGCCACAGCGCGCGGGCGCGCGCAGAAGACAGACCACGGGCGCGAGGCAATGCACGCAGGCGCGCGAGGAAGGACGGCGACAGGAAATGCGCGGGCGCGCACTAGAATGTGTGGGTGCGCGCCGTTACTTGTTGAATACTAAATTTTCGATTTTTTTTGCGTTTTTTGGCTCTTCCCCATTCTTTAGGACTCTAGGCTTATAAATAGGACTTGGGGAGCTCTTATTTTCGACACACCTTCATTCATAGCACTTCTAAACTTTAGTTTTTGGTATTTCTCTCTTTCTTTTCATCATTGGGATTGCTTAGGTTCTTCCTCTTGAAGTTATTTTGCTTCTTAATCAAAGAGTAAGATTTCTTCATCTCTTTTGTCTGATTTCAAATGTTGGGTGATTATTATTGTTGCATGATTATGTTAATGATTATTTTCTTTCCTTCAATTGAGATTATGATCCCATCCCCAAGCATGAACTAATTTCCTTGTTCTAGGATTATGATGATTTTATTCAAACAAACAAGCATGAGTATTGATTAATTGATTTGCTTTCCTGAATAAATTGTTTTACTTGTTGATTGATTGTTTGGCCAACTCTTGATTGTTTAAGGGGATAATTGAGATCGATCGAAGATATTATACTAAGAATCTCAATCTGGAGCTTGCACCTTTCGTAGACGACATTCATCGCGTTCCGAGACGTATAAGGAATGAGGGGGATGATTCTTCGGTTAGTAGCGAGGATTCTCAGGACCACGTTCCAAAGGAAGAACAAACAGACGAGCCAACAATGGGTGACAATCAAAATGAAAACAATACGGAGGCACGCCAGCCTTCGATGCGTGAGTTCGCGTGCCCAATCATCGGAACCGCGACCTCTTGCATCACTCTGGGACAAGCAGCACGGAACTATGAGCTAAAAAATATACACTTCAATCAGTTACCATCTTTTTATGGAATGCCCAATGAAGATCCTCTCAACTTCATTCGGGAATTCTATTCTGTCATTCAAACTTTTTCTCTGCAGGATTTGAATGAGGATCAACTAAGGATGCGCTGCTTTCCATATACTCTGAAAGATCGGGCAAAAACATGGCTTATGTCTCTACCTCCCAACTCTCTTACTACTTGGAAGGCGGTGTACAATAAGTTCATGGGCAGGTACTACTTTCATCAGAAAACTTTGGATCTACGAGGTAAGATAGCTACCTTTTGTCAAATGGAAGGTGAACCTTTTCATGAGGCATGGGATCGCTTCAAAGATTTACAGACTAAATGCCCACATCATCACTACCCATTGGAATTGTTAAACCAATTTTTCTATGATGGATTATCACATAACTTTCAATATATGGTTGACAATGCTGCTGGGGGTGATATGGGTGTGCACACAGCCCAAGAAATTTATGATATTCTAGAGATGATGAGTGATAACTCCCAACAAAAAAGTGCATGGGGCAAATGGGATACCGTGAATGAAATAGCACCAAGTTACGATGTGACAAAACAATTGGTTGAGTTGACTAAATAAGTTCAATTGTTGGCTACACGGGGCCATCCATCTAACACCCTCCCTTTGCCGAGTCATACGGAATTTGTGGTGAATTTGGTCATGGGGCTAATGTTTGTAATATGGTGGTTGATCAACAAAGTTGAGGACATTAACGCTATCCAGGGTTTTCAGCAAAGGCCTCGTAATGATCCCTACGCTCAGACTTACAACCAAGGTTGGCGGAATCATCCAAACTTCAGTTGGGTAAATTCGCAATATCCATCTCAAATCCATCCGAGGCCACCTCCCCAAGGTCAGTCATCAAATCAACCTCGGCCTCCATCGATTGAGGAAAGTTTGAGTTCGTTCATTCAGGTTAGTAAGAAAACTCAAGAGGCCAACATTCATCGATTTGAGTCTTTGGAAGCTTCATTCAAACGTCTTGAAACCCAAGTTGGTCAATTAGATACCCAAATGGGTGAAATTGCTCAACATGTGGTAAATAAAGGAAAGCTACCTAGCGAACCAGAACAAGCCCAAGCCGTCACCGTGTTATGAAGGGGTAAGGTTATTGATAACAAAGTTGAAGTTCCATTTTCTACTACTTTGACTAACCTTGTAGGTGACGAGGAGATCGAGAATGCATCGAATTCAAAAACCATGCACAAGGAAGAAGAGGGGAGTAAGGAATCTGTCTTGCACAAAACCAAAAATCCTTACAAACCTCCAACTCCTTTTCCAAGTCGCCTTCGGAACGAAAAACAGGATAAACAGTTCTTGGATTTCTATAACATGTTATCTAAGGTTAATGTTAGTTTACTCGTTTATATGTTATACGAAATGTGCCGACTTATGTCAAATTTTTCAAAGAACTCGCATCCAACAAAAGGAAGTTTGGCGAAAATGAGAAGGTTATAGTTTCCGAAGTGGCAAGTGCAATTCTTGACACCAATTGCCTCCTAAATAATGAGATCCAAGTAGTTTTGTTATTACAATTGCAATGGGAAATGCTAAGGAAACTTAGGGATGCTCGATTTGGGGGGTCGGGATCAATCGATGCCTTATTCTATTTTTAAAAAAATTGATTTAGGAGAATCAAGCCCACTAAAATCGATTTGGGGGTCGGTACCCTAAAGGTATTATTGAAGATATTCTACGGTAAAAGTGGGTGGTCTCATTGTCCCCTGTTGATTTTGTTGTATTAGAAGTAGGGGAAGTGCAAAATCAAGATAATGAGCACACACTGTTAGGTCGCCCATTTATGGCCACCACGCACACACTTATTGATGTTAAAAATGGGCGCATGACTATGATTTTCGGGAAGCGTGACTTTTCTATTTTTGGTACTAAATCTATCCCTTCGCATGCATCACTTGAAAATTGCTATTTCGTTCATTTAATTGATGGCAAAATCGAAAAACACCTTCTTGCATGATTATAGTCTTGACACTTTATTTCTTGAGTAGGATGATATTTTTGATGTCATGGAAGACGTATGGGCAAGCCTAAAACGAGGGGGTGATGAAAATATTCGCGTTAGAAGGCGTGGATAATAAACCACAACAAAAATTAGAGTTGAAAGAATCGCCTAAACATTTAAAATATGTGTTTTTAGAAGCGGGTGAGCAGAAACGGTGATTATTTATCTTTGTACTTTCTAAAGAAGAAGAGGGAGAATTGTTGGGGTGCTTAGAAAATTTAAAAATTCACTTGGATGGGGGTTGAGTGATATCAAAAGGATTTAGTCTGCTACATGCATGCATAGAATTATTCTAGAAGAAGGGGCTAAGCTTTAGTAGAGAAGCTCAAAGAAGATTGAACCCGTTATGATGGAAGTAGTGAAAAAAGAGGTATTAAAACTCTAGTGAAGGGGTGATATACCCAATTACGGATAGTGAATGGGTGAGTCGGTACATGTTGTACCTAAGAAGAGTGGGATAACGATTGTAGAGAACGAAAAGGGTGAAATTATTCCCACTAGGACCATTTGGATGGAGGATGTGCATAGATTATAGGAAGTTAAATGCTACTACTAAAAAAAGATCATTTCCTCATTCCCTTTATTGATCAAATGCTTGACAAACTTGCAGGACATAGTTTCTATTGTTTTTGGATGGTTTGTCAGGTTATTATCAAGTGGCCATCGCACTTAGGAGGATCAAGCAAAAACTACTTTCACATGCCCGGTTGAGACTTTTGCATTTCGACGAATGCCGTTTGGACTTTGCAATGACAAAGAACTTTCCAAAAGTGCATGTTTTCAATTTTCTCCGACATGGTTGAGGACTTCTTTGAGGTATTTATGGATGATTTTTACGTATTTGGATCCACTTATTCTCGATTGTCTTAATAAATTGGCTAATGTTCTTGAACGATGCATTGAATGTAATTTAACTTTAAGTTGGGAAAAAGTCATTTTGTGGTGACAAGCGGAATTGTTTTAGGCCATGTGGTTTCAAAAAGATGGATCGAGGTTGATAAAGCTAAAATTGATGTTATTGAAAAATTACCTCCTCCCATTAATGTTAAGGGCATTAGGAGTTTTCTTGGGCATCTTTGGATTTTATAGAAGGTTTATTAAGGATTTTTCAAAAATTAGCCAACCTCTTTGTAATTGCTTGCTCAAGATGCCCCTTTTGATTTTGATGAAAAATGTTTGAATACTTTTAACACATTAAAAGAGAAATTGATAACTTATCCTGTTGTTGTTGCTCCTGATTGGTCACTGCCTTTTGAAATTATGTGTGATGCGTCTAATCATCTTTGTAGAGGGGCCGTCTTAGGGCAAAGAATTGATAAATTGCTCCATGTGATTTACTATGCTAGTTTGACTCTTAATGATGCACAAGTAAATTACACTACCACTGAAAAAGAACTATTAGTTGTTGTTTTCTCCTTGGATAAATTCAAATCTTACATTGTTGGGTCTAAGGTAATTATTCATAGTGATCACGCAGCCCTGCGTTACTTGTTGAGTAAGCCACAAGCTAAACCTATGTTAATTCGGTGGATTTTGATGTTGCAAGAATTTAATGTTGAAATAAAAGATAGAAAAGGGTGCGAGAATGTAGTAGCAGATCACTTGTCTCGTCTCACTCTTACTGATGATACTCTTGCTTCTCATAAAAATGAGCATATAATTGGTTCCTTCCCCCATGAACAATTATTTGAGGTTACTTCAATTCCTTGGTATGCCGACATTGTGAATTATCTTGCATGTGGAATTGTGAGAGCTAATCTTTCATTTCAGGAAAAGAAAAGATTTTTATCTACTTGTAGGTTCTACTTTTGGGATGACCCATACCTGTTTAGAATCTGCAAGGATGAAATTATCCGAAGATGTATTCCTGAAGACGAACAAAATAATGTTTTGGTATTTTGTCATGAAATGCATTGTGGTGGGCACTTTGGAGGCCGTAAAAACAGCCTTTAGGGTTCTATAGTCGAGGACTCTCTTGCCAACATTGTTCAAAGACACGCATAATTTTTGGTGACATGTGATAGATGCCAAGAACTGGAAATATTAATAGGAGGAATGAAATGCCTCACGAATAGTAACTTGGTACTTGAAATATTTGATGTGTGGGGTATTGATTTCATGGGCCCCTTCCTAAGTCTTTTGGTTATGAATATATACTTGTTCTTTGTTGACTACGTGTCCGGTGGTCGAGGCAATCCCCACGAGGACATGCGATGCTAACACTTGTCATCAAGTTTGTGCGCAGGAAAATATTTTATGCAGGTTTGGATTCGAGAGCTATCATTAGCAATGGGGAAAACATTTTTGCAACAAATTGTTCGAAAAACTGATGAAGAAAAATGGCATCACACATAAGGTAGCTACACCTTATCATCCTCAAACTTCCGGGCAAGTAGAAACCACCAACAAACAAATAAAGGGGATTCTGGAGAAGACAGTAAACCCTACAATGAAAGACTGAGCTACCAAGTTAAATGATGCGCTCTGGGCATACAGAACAACTTATAAAATAGTTTTAGGAATGAGCCCCTATAGACTAGTTTTTGGGGAAGCGTGTCATTTACCAGTTGAAGTGGAGCAGAAGGATTTCGACTTGGACAAAGCAGGAGTCGAAAGAAAGTTGCAATTGTCTGAACTTGACGAGTTTCGTAATGACGCAAATGAAAATACGTGAATATACAAAGATAAAGTCAAGCGATTGCACGATAAAAGGATTATCCATAAAAAGCTCGAACCAGGTATGAATGTCCTTTTATTTAACTCACGATTGCGGTTATTTCCAGGGAAACTAAAATCAAGATGGAATGGGCCATTTGAGATCGAAGAGGTATACCCTTACGGAATGGTAAAACTACTTAATCCAAGGACTCATGACTTTCAAGGTGAATGGTCATCAGTTTAAGCCATATTTTGAAGGGATATCTCGGCATGAAAAAATTGAGGGCATAGGCCTCGAAGATGTCACTTAAGAACCGTACTCAGGTATCGTCAAGCTAAAGACGTTAAATAAGCGCTTCTTGGGAGACAACCCAAATTTTTTCCCTTTTTATATTCTTTTTATTTTTTTTATTTTCTCGACTAACCTTATCTAATGTTTTAATTGAGTTTTCTCCTTTTTGTATAAGTTAAAAAAAAACTGCAGGTGCAGGCGCGCTGGCGCGCACCTAAGTGCGTGGGCGCAACAGAAACCAAAGATAAGCGGTAGCGCGAGAGACAATGAGACAACCTTAAGTTCGCAAAGTGGAGTTTTCAAACACAAATTTTCACCCCCAATTCGAAAATACTCCCTCCCCTTCCAAATTCTCTCTACCATATCACAAAATTCACCCGTTAAAACCACATTCCGCTCTGATTAACCAACTCCACTCGATAAATCATGCATAGGAGGACCAAAAAAGGCTCAAAAGCAATTCGACGCCCTCTTTCCAATTTATTTCGAAGAAGAAGGCCAAAGGTATACTAGCCTACTCTCTCGCGAGGTACCTACATCTACTTTCTTGTCTATAGATACATTGCAAGAATTGGGGTTGCTTGATGAATTTATGGAATTTGTCAAATTTTTTGGATGGAAACAATTTGCCCCACTTACTTCTAGGGTATTGATTGAGTTATCTTTGGAATTTTATACGACATTGCATTTTTCGGATTCACATCTTGCGAATTTTACATGTCGTCCATTTGGGGAGGAATGTGAAGTAAATTTTAGAGTAATGAAATCTGTTTTTGGGCTATCTAGGCATGGTATTCGGGCAGTGCCCAATTCATTTAACCCAACTGAATTTTAGGCAGAATTGACGGGTTATAATAACTTTTCTACAAAGGGAACCCCAAATGGTTTTATTACAGACTCTGCCATATAATTATTGCACATATTCATTACTCACTGCATTTTATGAAAATTTGAGAGTAGTCGGGTGACTACCCCGGAGTTGTTTTTTATATTATGCTTTCGTTGTAACACCAAAATTCGCACTACGACATTCATTTTCGACACTTTCTACCACAACCTTCGGAACCGTAAGCATAAGCTGAATTTGGGATGCTTAATTTTCAAACTAGCTATTCATTTCAAAGTGGTCCCCGATAATATCGACCACCTTGTTGAAATTTCATATGGGTCCTTGAACACGACTTTGCTAAAAAATACGGATTTTCTAACAAAAAAAGGCACTTTAAAGGATCCCGCCTCCCATAGAAATATTTTCGTAGTGATACATGGAACCCGATGGGTATTCTACCACGCCAACAGGAAGGAAGGGAAACGGTTGGGACACATGGGCAAAGAGCACGAGGGTGATCCCGATATTCATCCTCCTCACGAGGGGCTACCATCGCGAGTTGATCCATTTATAGTGATCCCTCCACTAGCACTAGTCGGGGCCTTACCACCGGTTGGGGAGGTGTTATGGGACGCCTCGATACTATGCAGAGCTAGTTTGACCACTTTCAGCATAAAATGACCGGGCTCCATGAACTCATGCGAAACATGAACATGAGGGTCGAGTCCATTGACACTCGAGTGCAAAACATTGAACAAAACTGGGTGAACATGTCTTTCTCGCCATTCCCGCCTTCACCACCTTCGGATACACAGCAGTGACACTTTTAGAGTTTGTTTTCTTTTTTATTTTATTTCCTTTTGTGTGTGTTGCATGCGTATTAGTGTGTTTTCATTCCGTGTTGTCATTAATATAGTTTTAATGTTTCTATTTTGGTATGTTTCCCTCCACATATGTTTTTTTGAAGAATTGTAGGCAAATGTATCTATCATGCCATTATTCAACCATCGCATTTTTCAGGGACGTTTCTTTTTCCTTCTCTTTTACTTTTATGCATTGAGGTCATTGTGTGATATAAGTGTGGGAGGGACATTTAGTCGTTGTAAGACTTAGGTAACTGCTTATGGTTAATTTTTAAGTTGCCTATTGATTATCCCAAGATTAATAAGGGTGCTGTTTAGTCAATTTGAAATAGATGTATTAATTTGAGTTTCAATTATGAAATGACTTTGTGAACTTGATACGTAGGATTTGACTAAGTCGTGAATTAGCCTTTGGGGTGAACGAATGAGGTGACGATTAATCAATAGCCCGAGTTGTGGGGCTTGAATTACGAGATTTCATTGATGTGATTTAAGCTAAAACCCTGTTGTGATTTGTGTGTACACAAAATTGCTAGTCTTGCACAAAAAAAAAGGCATTATATAGTCAAAAAGGGGGGGCATGATAGAGCTATATATATAAATAGAACAATCGAGATTATACTCTGCTGATTGAGCTGCTTAGTAACTAGGAGCATTCATAAGCCCCATGTCTCGACTTTACGTAAAAAAAAAAACTCAAAAACATGAGTATGGAAAATCACCCTAGGAGCCTTTGGAAAACATCCGAAGTTCACAAAATAAACCATGGCTAGTAATTGCGGGATTGGTTGTGTGAATAAAAGGGTTGCAACTTTTGACACAAATCCGAAATTTAGTAAGGAAGGTCAAACACTTTGGTTAATGTTTACAAGTGAGTTTATTGTGAAGGTTGGGGATTGATGAGGAATAATCTGAGGTAGATAGAACATTGTGTTATGGATTAATTGATTCTCAAATTGAACATTATATTTCTTGTTGGGTTTGTTGGCATTATTATTTACTTGAGGACAAGCAAAAGGTTAAGTGTGGGGGAGTTGTTTTGCATGTTTTTGAGTATTATTTTTTTGTGTTTTTGTTTTATTTTGTGTGTGATTATGCATATTTACGTAGCTTTAAGTATTAGTTATAGTGTTGAGTGTTACGTAGGGTGTTTGTTTGTCATTTCTATAGGTTATGATGGAAAGAGGCTCAAAAACGGATGAAAAATGTAGAAAACGGGCACAAAGACAAATGTCGGCCGGCAGAGTGCGGCGGCGCGCAAAAACCGAGCGGTAGCGCTTGAAGACAGGCCGCGGATGCGCTGCGGTGTATGGCGCACGAGGAAGGATGGCGGCAGGCAATGTGCGGCGCATGCCGTGACTTCTTGAACACAAAATTTTGATTTTCTTTGCGTTTTTTTGCTCTTCCCCTTGTTTAGGACTCAGGCTTATAAATAGGACTTGGGAGCCCTTATTTTCGACACACCTTCATTCATAGCACTTTTAAACTTTAGTTTTGGTATTTCTCTCTTGTTTTTCATCATTGGGATTGCTTGGGTTCTTCCTTGAAGTTATTTTGCTTCTTAATGAAAGAGTAAGATTTCTTCATCTCTTTTGTTTGATTTCAATTGTTGGGTGATTATTATTGTTGCATGATTATGTTTATGATTATTTTCTTTCCTTCAATTGAGATTATGATCCCATCCCCAAGCATTAACTAATTTCTTTGTTCTAGGATTATGATGACTCGATTCAAACAAACAAGCATGAGTATTGATTAATTGACCGCTTTCTGAATAAATTATTTTACTTGTTGATTGTTTGTTTGGTCAACTCTTGATTGTTTAAGGGGATAATTGAGATCGATCGAAGATATTATCTCCGGATTAAATTTATTCGAGGGTGGTTAGATATGAATCGAAATATATTATCTAACCCTAGGTTTAATGAAAATAGCAAATTATGTTGGGATAGCCCTAATCTGTGAATACGAGTTATCGAGATCTTGACCTAGTCTTTACATGATTGTTATATTTGTTAACCGCATGATCAATTAATTGATATTACGCTTGCAAGTTTGATGAGATGAATCCATAATCCTAAACTTTTCCCCATATCTTTTTCTACAAGTTTATTCGTGCTTAGTTTTAATTTGTCTTTTTAATTGTTTCTTTTAGTTTAATTAAATCCAACAAATCTGGTTAGAGTGTTTAGGTTTTATTTTCTATTAATTGTGTTGCATAATAATTATTTGCCAGCTAAGTCTTCCTTGAGAGAAGATTTGTGGTCAACTTGCTATCCTACGATTGATCTCGTTCTCTTGCGAGAATTGCTAAATTTATTTTAGGTGTTTAGCGGTCGAACAGGCGACCCAAAAAAATTTTATCTTTAAAAAGATAAAATATATATATATATATATATATATATATATGTGTGTGTGTGTGTGTGTGTGTTTTTAAGAGGGAAAAAATAGTTAGACCAGTTATAAAATTAATTAGGCTATGGATATAGCGTCGGCTACGTCGTCGTGCCGATCACTTGACCAAAACATAAGGTTAGGTCGTGAAAGACTTTGGATTTTTATGTGGGGATCGATAAGATTGACGAATTGATGAAATGATGACCCGCATGCCTGTTCAATGTACATAGGACGACATATAGTGATGACCAATAATATAGAAATATATATGTGTGTGGACCAATATGTTTGTATGTGTTGATACATGTCTCTTTTGTGAGGGATTTAACACGTTTTTGACACGATTTCTTTAAACCTTTTTTGGGATGACATATATGCGGGTTGCTTTAAAAATTTGGAAATTTGAAAAATATAAATAAATATTGTTGACGTGCATTTTGGTCAACAAGCAAAAGTGTACAACAATGCAACATGTGGGAATGTAAATAAGTTCAAATTCGGGGCTAATTACGCTTTTTATATAAAGACCGAAAGTGAAAGCTTAGTGTCGATTTTCTCTTCTGATTGTAGTTTTACAAGCGTTTCTCTCTCTTGTCTTTTTCCTCATAAATGAGGCCTATTTATACCCATATCATTAGTGGGTTTTAAATAATCACTATTACACTTAACACTAAAATAATCTTAAAGGGACACATGTCCTTCTCTGAGCGTGCATGTTGGCCAAGTATTTGCCACTTGTTCACTCATCTTGATATTATGCTGACAAGTGGCAGCTTCTGGTGCTAATGGAGCACTAAGTTCAACTGGATGGTTATCCTTTAAATTTCCCGCCAAGATTGAGCTTGGGGGAACCGAGCCCAATCTGTGACACGTCATCAGGTCGATTGCTGACATTATTAGCTCGGTTTGCATCGCCCTATGGGTCCCACATGTCCATGTGTTGAATGGCCTCGTGGACTGATTTGCTTCCAGCTCGGCTCGGGTGTCATCAATGGCCCCCAAGTTTAATTCTGAGAGAAGAATTCCTGAAGTCGGTTTTAAACTTTAATGCTAATGATGAGCCTTTAATGGGGAAGAGGAAACTTCAAAAGTCACTCTTTCCTGACACCTGTCATTTAGCAGTTAATGCCTGAAATGGCGCATTAATTGTAGCATCATGATGGCAGACACGTGGCGCCTCTTGGTTGGACCAACTCTGCGCAGGAACCGAAGGGTGGGATAGCTCTAGCAGCGGTACGTGGGGATGTGATGTTTCTGACAGATTTTGAAATTGAAAGGACACGTCTTTTGAGTTGGTGTCTCGTTTTTCGAGGGAACTTAACCTATAAATACCCCTTTCGTCCTTCATTCTACACTTTTGCATCCATAGTCTTCTGAGCAGTATCCTTTGAGAGCGAACAGAAGTTTCGGGTCGGTCCTTAGAGTTCAGACACTTCAGCGTTACTTAGGTATTTTTTCCAAAACCCTCTTTCACTTCTTTGCTTTAAACACGTCTTCTTTCGAAGATAGTCAGAGTCGTAGCTATAGTGTGGAGGTTGAAGTCAAAGATCCTCCTTCTGACCCCTGTGTTTCTTTTTCTCCAGTTCGAAGAACTCCATCTCACAGTCCTAGTGTTGTTGAGATTTCAAGTTCAAATCATTCGCCTCCAGCTGAGACTCCATTAGAGCAAACACACATGATTTTTGACCCTGTGCCAGTTACCATCTACCGAGAGGGTATCATCTACAAGCCTGGGCTAGTTCAAGAAGAGTCCGTCGAAGAAGCTTTAAATGTCGATCCCAAAAACAATCAACGAGAGGAAGAAGTAGAAATGGACCCCCGAGAGCACGAGCATGAGGAGGAGGTTGATGAGTCCTCCGAGGGTTTGAGGGATGCAAGGCCCGCAGGGCATATGGACCATCGTCATGGAGATGGCAGACGGGGAGGAGGACCCCGACTACGCGTGGAGGTTGGGTGGAGGCCTTGCGACCTAAACGACATACCCAGCATGTTGATGATTCCAGAACTAGCGGCCCTCCGTCAGAAGTATAGGATTCTGGCTAATATACACTTTTGGTTGCCGGATGGTGTGGAGTGCCCCGAGCACCCGCCGGAGGGGTGTATGGCCGTACACGTTCCCAGTCTCCTGTACGGGCTGCGATTCCCACTACCACTGGTGCTCACGCGATGGTTTCGCAAATGGGGTCTTCCTCTGTCCCAGGTGCACCCCTGGTCCTGAGGTCGAATTATTGGACTCTTTGGTGTTATTCTATCCGGAAGGGTACCCCCGACCTCGATTCGCTGAGATGAACGAGTTGTTCGTTTGGCAGGCAACCCCATCGATGCCGGGCCGGGGGCAGCCATCAGGGTGGTACTATGTGCACACCAGGCCCGGGTACCCAGACGGGCTGGTTGAAAGCCTTCCATAGTCCTTAAAGGAGTGGAAGGATAAGTGGTTTTGGGTAAGTGGGGAGTGGCAGACTCACGTCATGGTGGAGGAATCCGTCCTCCATCCCCCTTCAGAGTTCACATTTAGTTTTCGTAAGTGCATCCTTCCTTTTCCTTCTTCTTCTTTTTTTTGGGTCTATTTGACCTTGATTTTTTCTTTATTCAGGGAACCGACCCTCCTAGTCGGCTTTGGCTGCCACGCTTTGGCAGGTGGACAACATCCAGGCCATGGGCCCAAGGGACAGACAGATCGAGATCTTGGCTATCGATGTCCATCTAGCCGTGGCCAGTCTACGGTCTGCCTTACCCGCCGATCCCGAGGTCGGAGAGGTAGCCAAGGGAGAGGCGGTGGTGGTGGAAGAGGAAGCCGAGGAGGAGCCTGAGAGGAGTCCACCAAGGGTGAGAGGGGACAAACTCTGGCGAGGGCGAGACTCTGAGCGGGCAAAGCGGCGATCTGTGCAAACAAAGCGAGCAAGGCCGTCCCGGCGATAGCTAGTCCTCCGGCGAACGCCCACGCAAAACCGAGTAGAGTGCGGACTCTGAACGACCGAGAGCAAGCTGGGGCCCAAGGTGCATATTTTGTAATTCTTGAATTTTTCCTTTGATTTTTTCCGTTATTGGTTCCTTACTCAACTACGGCCGCCCGCCCGAGCGTAGAGCAGTGTGGGCCGGCCCTGCGATCTTGAGGTGGGCGGAGAGAAAAGATCTGCATCGGTAAACGTGTGGCCGAGGATACTCAGGAAATGGGCCAACCCAGGAGGAGAAGAGGGGGCATTGTGATTGAAGAGCCGAGCGGAGGCGAGAGAGGTTGGGCCAACCCGCCGGTACCCCTGTGCAAGATCCAACAAAGCGGGGTCCGGGACCTTTCTCGAGGCGACCTCGGTCGGGAGAGGGCCAATTCATCCCACCAAGTCAAGTGAGGAGGAGGCTGCGATAGGATGGCCGGGTCGCGGCCCTAGTGGTTCGTGGAGTTTGTTAGGTGATCCACGCCAAGGCGAGGAGCAATCAGGCTCGCCGAGGCGTGTCGGGCCGCAATGGATGTTCGGCTCGTGCTTGGACCACAGGCATCGAGCAATTTTGCTAAATCGGCCGGGAGGAGCGGACTCGGTATACCATGGGGATGTCGGTAGGATCATCGGACTCTATGGCACGCGATCGGGGGCTCATGGCACGGAGAAGAAGTACATTGACTTGGAGAGACGAAATATCGATTTGCAAGATGCTTACGCCACTCTCCAAGGAATGCGAGGAGTCCCGAAGACCCAGGGCGAGGAGGAGGCCGCGGCCGGGGCGAACACGGAGAGAAAGCTGCCATGAGGCCGAGGCCGAGCGGGATCAGGCTGTAAGGCCGAAGAAGTTCAGGGCCAAGGTCGTAGAGTTGGAAAAGCGAGTTGTTGCTCATGCCGTGGAATTGGAGAGGAGCATAGTCAAGTCCACAAAGAGCGGAGGAAACCTCCGGAAACAGGTTGAAGAGGCGGCGGAGGCCATCCGGGCTTACAAAGACTCAGAGGATTATGCCTTCATGCGACTGTGGGCATGCAACCAAAGATCGGGAAGATCCCTCGAACCTCAAGGTTGGCAAGACCGTAGGGCGAGCTTGAGACGGAACTTGCCCGGTTGGGCTGGCCCGACCTTGACACCCCGCCGTCCCCGCTTTGTCGAGACGCCAGGTGGACTAGACGCACCTCCTCCCGAGAGGAAGAAGTGGCTTCCAGTGAGCCCGTTGAGATCCCTCCTCCCGCCAGGGCTTGAAATCTTTTTTCCTTTTGAAATTTTTTGTTTTTGCTTTTTGCATTTTCCTTTTGCGTAGACTAGGCGGCCTTGAGCCTCTTGATGTAATGGGCTCCGGCCCCCCAATGTAAATATGTTTCTTAGTAAATGGAATTCCCTTTGGTCACTCGTGCGTGCTTTTGTATTTTCAAATTTTGCTAAGTATTGTGCTCATCTTTCTTTCTTGTCGCATGGCTTCTGCTCTGCCTCATTTATTTTTCTAAGTATAGGGCTCGGTTTACAGTGCTCAAGTGGCACGAGTAGTGGGCTTTAACTGCCTGAATTTATTTGCCAAGTTTTATGCTTGGAACTTGAGCTGAGTCTTTGTTTTGGGTAGGCTCGCCTTTTGGGCGAGCTTCTTTTTATTTAAACGTGCAAGGGACGTACCGAGATGAGCAGTCGGCGCTCGGCACTTGGCCGAGGTGATTGAAACGACGCTTGGATCTTGGCCGAGGTGAATGAGATGGTGCTCGACGCACGTGGCGAAGCGGATAAAAATTGCCCCCTTTTAGAGGGCTCACAGAATATCAGATGAAAGGATAAATCTATAAAATTGTATCTGAGTCACAAACTGTGTACTTTATTGATAGTACCTCTGAAGGTATGATACATTCCATGGATGTGCAAACTTTTCCCCACTCAAGTACTCAAGCTCGTACGCCCCATATGACATGACCCTGCTGACCCGGAACAGACCTTCCCAGGTTAGTTTTAACGGGCTGGGCTCAATCCCGGTCATCCTTTTCAGAACGAGGTCACCGACCTGGAACCTTCATTCTTTTACTTTTGAATTGTAGTACCTTTCACTCATTTGTTTATATACGGCGTTTCTCATTTCGGCACTACATCTCTTTTCTTCCAATAGGTCCATCTCGGCTCGAAGCGCGGCTTCATTGTTTTCTTCAGAAAAATTTGCAACTCTAAAAGTAGGGGCTCCAATTTCAACAGGGATCACGGCCTCGGCTCCATAAGCCAAGGAAAAAGGTGTCTCCCCCGTGGCTGCTCGGTGCATTGTTCTATACGACCACAATACTCCGGGCAGCTACTCGGGCCAATTACCCTTAGATTCCTCCAACCTTGCTTTCAGAGTGTACTTGAGTATTTTTTTCACCGCTTCGACCTGTCCGTTGGACTGTGGGTGATACGGGGTCAAAAAATGATTTTTAATGTGGAATCCTTCACAAAAACTTCGAAATATCCAGTTATCAAATTGTTTCCCATTATCTGTGACAATCGAGTATGGTATCCCAAACCTACAGATAATGGACTATAACAATCTTTCTTCATCTATCTTCTCCAGGGGTTCCGCTTCCGCCCACTTTGTAAAATAATCCACCGCCACAACGGCATATCTCATGCTCCCTTTGCCAGTAGGGAGTGGTCCAATGAGGTCCATTCCCCATTTGGCAAATGGCCACGGACTGAATATGGAAGTAAGTTGTTCAGGGTGATACCTAACCTGTGGCGCAAATCTTTGACATCTTTCGCATTTTTTGACAAGGTCGGTCGCATCCTTTTTCAGGGATGGCCAGTAGTACCCTTGCCATATCAACTTGTAAGCCAATGTTTGGCCCCCGGCGTGGTTTCTGCATATACCCTCGTGTACCTCCCGGGGTGCGTAGTCTGCGTCTGTTTCCGACAGGCACCGAAGGAGCGGGACGGAGTATCCACGCTTGTACAGGACACCATCTACCAGTGTGAACTGAGCAACCTGAGTTCGCAGTGTTCTGGCCTCGGTCTTGTCTTCTGGCTGAATTTCTTTCTCTAAATACTGGATGATTGGAGTCATCCAGGTCAGCTCGGTCGCTTCATTAGCATGTATCTTTTGTGCATTAAGTGACGGGGTGGACAACTGAGTAATGGTCACATCCGCAATTACGTCGGTCCCCGGCCTAGAGGCCAACCGAGCTAAGGCGTCTGCCTGCATGTTTTCAGTTCGGGGAACATGCAAGACTTCTACTTTGAAATGCGAAAGTTTTTTCTTGACTAAGTCCAAGTATTGTACAATTTTTTGTTTTTTCGCTTCGTACTCGCCATTGACCTGATGGACCACCAGCTGTGAATCACTATGTACCAACAATCGTTTCAGGCCCATTGATGCTGCCATTTCTAGTCCTGCCAGGAGCGACTCGTACTCAGCTTCGTTGTTAGTCGCCGGGAATTAGAACCGCACGGCCGAGCAGTAGCACTTAAGTTTTGGATCGATTATCATGATCCTGCCCCCTGCTCGGCCTGCGGTGGAAGAGCCATCGACGAACAACTTCCACTCTTGATCTTCAACCACCTCTAGCTGGATGGAAGGTGTGAACTCGGCTACGAAATCCGCCAATACTTGTCCTTTGATTGTCGTGCGTGGCTCGTATAGAATGTCGAACTGGCTGAGCTCGACAACCCACTTGATCATCCGACCCAAAGTGTCTGGTCGGTGCGAGAACTGCTTGGTGGGTGTTGGTCAGTACCACGATCTTGTGCTCCAAAAAGTACAGACAGAGCTTTCGGGTTGAAATGATTAGCAAATATGCTAACTTCTCCATGGGTGGATATCGGAGCTCGGCGTCGTGCAACGCCTAGCTTGTGTAATAAATCGGGTGTTGGATGGAGTTATCCAATCTAATAAGTACCGAGCTGACAGCGTACTCGGAGACTGCGAGATACAAGTACAAGTCCTCTCCCCGGGTCGGTTTTTGTATTACAGGAATTGGGGCTAAGTGTTGTTTAAGTGATTCAAAAGCAGTTTGTGTTTGTTCGGTCCACTCAAAATTCTTATTTTTATTTATAATTTCGAAGAAAGGTTTTCACTTGTCCGTGGACCGTGAAACGAACCGGTTCAGGGCGGCTAGTCGGCCTGTCAAGCTTTGTACTCTTTTGATGGAATTAGGGGGTTCAAGATCAATTATGGCTTTTATTTTATCGGGTTGGCTTGATTCTCCTTTGGCTAACCATATAACCAAAAAAAATTACCGGTCCGACCCCAAAGGTGCACTTTTTTGGATTTAACATCATCTTATACTCGCGCAAGATGGCAAACATTTTATTAAGATCATTAAGATGATCGAGATATGTACAAGGACTTCACCAACATATCATCCACATAAACTTCGATGGTACGACCTATCAACTCCTCGGACATTTTATTAACTAACCTTTGGTAGGTCGCCCCGGCGTTCTTCAACCCAAACGGCATCATCTTGTAGCAACATACGCCAAGAGCGGAGAAAAATGCGTATTTTCCTCGTCATCCGGATGCATTCGTATTTGATTGTAGCTTGAGTATGCATCCATAAAACTCATAAGCTCATGTTCGACAGTGGCATCTACCGTATAATCGATGTTGGGCAAATGATAGTTGTCCTTGGGTCACGCCTTGTTGAGGTCGATGAAGTCCACACAAAGGCGCCATAAACCATTGCTCTTCTTCACTAATACAGGGTTGGCCACCCATAGAGGGTAAAGGGCTTCCCTGATGAACTGATTGTCGAGCAATTTATTGACCTCGGCCTCAGGGTGACACTGTCGGGGCGAGCTTGCATCTTTTCTGAATTTCTGGTCGGAATGTAAAGTCTATGTTGAGACGATGGCAAGCGTGTTTGGGATCGATTCCCGGCATGTCAGAATGGGTCCATGCAAAGATATCAAGGTTATTTACAAGGAATTCGATCAATTCCGACCGGAATAGCTCTTAGAGGTCATGGCCAATACGTAATTGGGGTCCCCCATATTGCTTGTCGACATGGTTCCGCATGTTTTCTTTTCTTACTATGCCCCTCTTTTTTCTGCAAGGGCAGCTCGTCCTCAACCGCCGGCTTGTTCTCCGGCTCCACCTCAACCACTAGTTTGTCCCCATCCTCAACTATAGGTTCTTTTCCAGGTCGCCTACGGATTACTCGAGACAATCATCTCCTCCCGCTCGGGCTCGCCTTTCTCCCGGGTCATCTTTTACCTTCCCACTAGTTTTCGCCCTTTCGACCACATTGATCTCCGCAGGTTGGAGTTTGAGAGAGCACTCCACGACTCCCTCGATTCCCTTTGTGGATGGCTTCTCCATCCGGGGTTGGAAACTTGACACAAAAATGATATATTGAAACGAGTCTTTAAATGGTAAAGTAGCGGCCTTCCAATAATTGTGTTATACTCGAATCCGCATTGATAATTTTAAGCGTGGTGATGACGGTTCGCTTGTGCAATCCCCTGTCCCATCCGGATGGGCAGTCAACCTCCGGCGGGATAATCCTTCCTTCACCAAAACCCAAAATGTTATCATTACATGGACGAATGTAGCTGTCGTCCATGTTCAATCTCTCAAAGCTTCGGACATAAATAGCCGAGCGAATAGCTTCGAGTCAATTAGAATCTGTGGACCGGGATGCCTAGAATAGGCACCGCGATGACAGGGGTCGGAATGAGGTGGACCACCTGGTCGACATCCATGTTCGAGAAGACAAAGCGACCGTCGGTTGGCCTTCTCTAATCTCCTCCACTCGAACATGTCTTTCGCGTGGCTTGCTGACCGATATCGCCTTTTTTTTCGGTTCGGCGGCTATCCTCGGCTGCATTGGTGTTAGTGTTAACACAGGGACGTCATCAGAATCTCCTACCTTGATTCTCATTTGGCGGCAACGGTAGGTGAGCTGGATTTGCTCGGATTTACACGAGATCGGCGGTGGTGGCGGTAACTCATGGACGTACCTCTTGGACCGCCCCTTTGAACGATCGCATTATTTACGTGATGAGGTCTCGGCACTCATCCATGTCATGGCCTATCGACTTGTGATAGCGCGATATCTTTGTGCATCAATTTTGCGGGCTCCACCCTCAAAGGCCGAGCGGTGGCAATAAATTAAGACCCTGTATCTCGTTTCATATCACTGAAGGAGTGTGGGTCAAAGCACTCCTTAGCGCGGCAACCTCGGCCCGTACATCCTATCGCACCTTATATCCAGTGGTCGAGTTCTTCGAAAAAGGCCCGAATGCCGACCCGACCCCGAGGCGGACTCTTTCTTTCCATCTTTCTTCACGCCCCCTGCCGTCTGCTTGGGACGTTGAATAGCCATGGCTTCTTCCGCGCAGATGTGGCCCTCCGCGCGGATAAGAAATTCCTGATACGAGGTCCCCCCTGATTCATGGATAGAATAATTGAACTATCTCTCGGGGCGAGGTCGGCCATGGCCGCAATCAAGATGGCGTCATGCGAGATCGGCTCCATTTCCAAGACTTGTTTATTAAACCGAGCTATATAACTCTTTAAAGGCTCATCTTTTCCCTGCTTAATATTTACAAGGGAATCTTTCAGGGCAGCTTAGACTTTGGAAGTACAAAAATACGCCGTAAACGCGGGGGCCAGATCGCCCCAAGATCGGATGGAACCTTGCGGCGCAGGTCCAAAACCAATGGTGGGCTCGGTCGCCGGCGTTACGCGGAACGCCCTACATAGGAATGCGTCGCTAGGGCATACTGACTCCATCCACGCCAAGTACATGTGGATGTGCGTCGTCGGGTCGGTCTCGCCATTGTATAGACCGACCTGCGGGATTTTCAGCTTTGGTGGTAGAGAGTCGACAGAATGCTAGGAGCGAAAGGTGATACAATAGAAGGTCAGCTTGTTACATGATGCGGCCTTTGGTACTGGGCCTCTTCAGGACCATCCTCTAACTCGTTTAATCAATGGCGAATCCGCCTCTCGTTCCTCCAGCGGGGTAGGCCCCTGGGTTTTGTTGGCCTTTCCGGCTCTCTTTCATCCAAAAACCAGAGCTGGAGCTTATTGATCGGGTGGGCGAAGAGGTCAACCCCGGCCGACTGCGAACACAGAGCGGAGTGCGGCGGTGGCATGTGGGCTCGGTTGTGACTCTGCCATGCGACTTTGTTCTTCCACGTCATCGTGCGGTCGTTTCCTATCGCGGCGACCGCGCTGTTCATTACCGGAACTGGCCACTTGGCCTTCATCTCGAGGAGGCGCAGGGACTTGCGGATTTACATAAACATTTACCGGGGTTAAGTGGGTGAGTATTTACAGGAGGTGGAGGTTGTATTTGCGAGTTAGTAGTTGCAAGTGTTTGGGAGATAAATTGGTTCATTTGTTGGACAAAAGTGGGATTTGCGATAAGTTGAGCAAAAGGAAACAAAGCGTGCTCCCTGCTTGATCGGGGCACGTTCTAGCCATTGGTAGTTTGGCGGTTTGGTTATTTGGTGGATAAAATCGGCTACGGGGCGTTTCGAGACAAGCGACTCATTTTGTCCTTTTGAGGGAATTAACACTAGATTTACCGACTTCACGTGACTTGACTTAGTTGGGAATTGATTTGGACCTAAGCGGGCCCTCCTTCTAGCGCCAATTTGTTGGTGTGCGTTTTGGTCAATAAGCAAAAGTGTACAACAATACAACACGTGGGAATATAAATAAGTTCAAATTCAGGGCTAATTCTGCCTTTTTTATATAAAGACCGAGCTGAAAGCTTCTGGTCGGTTTTTATTCTGATTGTAGTTTTACAATCGTTTTTCTCTCTTATTTTTTCCTCATAAATGAGGCCTATTTATACCGATCTCATTAGTGGGTTTTAAATAATCACTATTACACTTAACACTAAAATAATCTTAAAGGGACACATGTCCTTCTCTGCGTGCATGTTGGCCAAGTATTTGCCACTTGTTGACTCATCTTGATATTATGCTGACAAGTGCCAGCTTCTGGTGCTAATGGAGCACTAAGTTCAACTGGATGGTTATCCTTTAAATTTCCCTCCATAAGTTTCCCGCCAAGATTGAGCTCGGGGAAACCGAGCCCAATCCTTGACACATCATCAGGTCGATTGCTGATGTCATCAGCTCGGTCTGCGTCGCCCTATGGGTCCCATATATCCATGTGCTGAATGGCCTCGTGGACTGATTTACTTCCAGCTCGGCTCGGGTGTCATCAAATATAAAGGCCAAATTAAAATTAGGAGAGTGTCAATTCTTGACAAGACATGATTGCTTGATACAAAAACGATGCAAAAATAACAAGTTAGTGTTTTTAATTAGTCTTATTGTGTTTCGTGTCGACACGATAAATCTTGTGTCGTTTTCGTGTAAACACGATAAAAAATAACAGATAGAGCGTTAATCTGCTAGCAACCTATTAATCTATTAGTGAAACAATATTACGTATAATAGTGACACGATAATGACACGTTTACATGTTAGTGGCACGATGATAATCACATGTGTGCTTGTTAGTGACACCATAACTTGATGATATTTTGTAAACTTTTATTGCACACTTTGCAGTTTGTATCGTATATTGTTGTGTAATATCATGAAAATTGTTATCATGTATTAATCACTACAACAAAAATGGTAATACACAACACATGAATAACGACAACAGTTTTATGTTAAATTGTTGTCTTGTATGCAATACACTACAGTTTTCACGAAAACTGCAGTACCGGCCCTTTTTTGAAATGACAACTGTTATTATGCATTCGTTGTGTATTAGCAGCTTTTTAAAATGACAACGGTTTTTACAACCGTTTTAGAAAGACGTCGTCTTTGTTTGAAAACTACAACGGTGTGTATTAGCAGTTTTCTTGTAGTAAATACGTAAATCAATTTCTTTTTTGACTTATCGTGTCAAATCGTATCATGTCGTGTCAACACGAAAAAAGTCGTGTTCGTGTTCATGTAGGTACAGTCCCTTATCACGTCGTGTTCGTGTTTTTGAGCTTATCGTGTCGTGTCATTATATGTCGACATGAACACGATTATAGGATTTGTAACCCCTAGTCAGAAGACAGTCCTAAGCTCCACGCTTTCCAGCAGGAAATGTATTGATCAAAATTATTTTCAAGCATACAATTTAACTTTGTAAAGAGTACGGTATTTCATTTAAATTTATTTAATTCTATAATAATATGTTAAGTAAGTTCACAATTACCCTTGCCCGAGGACTAGTAATGCGGGAACATGGAGCCTCGGTTATTAAAAAAATTATCTCTCTCTCTCGTAATTATATTACCTATCAAATTACTTTAGATATCCTTATGTTTCCTTTTTATATAGGATCAATTATATATAGTACTATTATTCCTAAATAATTTAGCCAAATTATAAAGAAAAAATGTTATCTTTTTCAAAATTAATGAGTATTCTCTTGAAATCAGAATGTAAATAGCCTCATGTCTTTATTTTTGTTTTAAAAATATCCCATCAGGTTTATGGAACTTATAAGATAGACAAATATAGAAAATGGTAATTATAATTTTAAAAAAGAACCAAATTGATTAGTTGGTCCATATCAACAATTCAAGCACTTTTTGATCTTGATATTTAATTGTTTTCAAGCAAATTGTTGTTAGGTTGATGTGTTTTGTGGAGATTTTAGATAAGAATCATGAGATCTCCTCTTAGATAAGTTTAGATGGGCTAAAGAAGAAAAGAAGATAAAAGAATGTTTTAAAGAAAAATAAAGTTTGGTGCCATGACATTTAATTTTAGACCCGTGGTACGCAGTTGACGATAAAAAATGAAAAAAAAAAAACATGAATACCTCATTTTCCATACCCAATTCTGCGAGAATACGTACCCAGTCCTATTTTTTCCCAAATATACGAGATCGATTAAATATGGACAAATATACGCTCTTTAGCGTATTGCAACATTTCCCCTCCAAAAATCACAGTCTTGATAACAACAAAGATCTCGATCACAATAGAATTCTCCCATCCCAAATAATAACGAACAACGAAGAAACGCAGAGAAAGTAGGAAAAATCGAGAGAAAATCTTTGAATTTGTTTGAGATCACAATTCAAACTCAATATCAAGAGGAAGAAGAAGACCAAAACAGGTAACAACAACACGATCTGTTTATCTTGTTCTGAGAATACCTTGTTTCGGTCAGTTTCATTATTTCTGAGATAGAAATTTAGGATTCAATGTATATTGAATGAAATTGACATTCAATTGAACCGGGGAATTTTGCATGCGAATCCAAAAACCTGGACGGTTGTGAGCTTCAAAATGCTTATTTTGTTGAATCATGATCCAAAATTCTCGCAAAAATTGCTTGTGATTATCTACAAATAAATCGTGTGAATCTGGAAAAATCTGAATGCAATACATTACGTGATTGTTTCACATATGTTTCTTTCTTGTTTCACATATGTTTCTTTTATCTTTCACAACTGTTTCGTTTGCCTAATACAGCACATTGGTTTTTGACGTACATGAAGCATTTTTTCATACATGTTTCTTATATGTTTCACTTAGCCAACTTTTCATTGAATTTCACAGTTTCATGGAGAAAATCCCAGTTGTCGTATACCACAATGGACAATGGGAAGAAATAGAGAGTATAGGAACTTTCGGATAACAGGAATACTCATTCCAATGGACTGCACATTCAGCACACTAAAGAAAATCTTGGAACAACAAATTCAATACAGAAAAGGCGTAGAAGTTATGCAGATTAGATACAAATTGACAGAGACTCTGCCACCATTGAAGATTGAAAGTGATTACAATCTCAAATTCTACCTGGAAGTGAAAAGCAAAGAAACGGATTGAATGAAGTTTCCTTTGTGCATAGACATAGTTTTGATCTCAGAAGGCCAATATCTTTCAAAATCAAAGGACCCGAGCCTAGCAATAACAACACATCAAAATGCAACGGAAGGAGCGAGCAACATGTCTCAGAGACTACATCGACTATGCAAACCTCATAAGCAGAAATATGGTCGGAGAAAAAGACACAATGGAAATTCAAGAAAGTACACATGGTGAAGAACAATTCCAAAAGGGAGATGTCTACAACACCAATGAGGAATTGATCAAACAGCTCAGTTGTTATGCATTGAAACATCATTTCCAATATAAGGTGAAGAAGTCGTGCAAAAAGCAATACTACGTAAAGTGTCTCGATGAAAATTGCAATTGGCATTTGAAAGCCTCATCCACATTAGGGACAACAAGATTCATAGTAAGAAAGCACGAAACAACACACACATGTTCGTTGGATAAGAGGATGAAAGACAATAGGCCCGCCACAGCAAAAATAGTTGGGGACCTTATCAAATCAAAGTACCTCAACAACATCAAAATAGTCTACACGCAACATATATAATTAGAGACATGAAGGATGAGCATGGAATAAGTCTCGACTACAAAAAGGCGTGGAGATCAAAAGAGAAAGCACTGGAAATAATAAGGGGAAGGTTGGATGAGTCTTATCAGAAACTACCGGCTTACTTGTACATGTTGGAGGAAACGAATCCCGGATCAATCACTGAAATAGTAAAAAAAGAGGATGACACGTTCCTCTTCTTGTTCATGGATATCAATTCATCAATAAAAGGATGGAGTCACTGCAGGCCTGTAATTGTTGTTGACGGTACATTCCTGAAAGCAAGCTATGGGGGACTGTGTTGTCTGCCTGCACACAGGATGGGAATGGGAGCATTTTCCCATTGGCTTTTGCAGTAGTGGATTTTGAGAATGATGGGAGTTGGGTGTGGTTTTCCCCAAAGATAAGACAAATCTTTGGTCTCATGGAAGGGATGTGCATAGCCTCGGGGCATGAGACACGTGAGTATCAAAAACGACAATAAAAAGTGCGAGAATGTAAATATTTCCTTATATGATTTTTTCACTTTTGTTTCATATATGTTTCTTTCGTGTTTTACATATAGTTTCAAAAACATTCCCTTTTACAAATTTCTCACAAATATATTATTTTAACGATCAGGTATATCCAAAGGTCTCTCTTTGTGTGCACGTATCATCTACTAAACAATTCGAAGGAAAACTTCAAAAGGAAAAATAGCGAAACATGAGATCCATTCGTAGAAGCGGCGTAAACATTGAAGAATTAGACCTTATTTGTCCATCATCGTCTACGAGAAATGGACACGATTCCAATGTCAGAACAAACGATACTTTGTCACAACTTCAAACATTGCAAAATCGCCGATCGGCGTGGAGGGAGAGACCTACCGATAATTGACTTTGCTCGAATACATGAGATCTTTAGTTCAAGATTGGATGTGCGGACATCGGATTGAAGCAAGATCAACATTCACAAGGATAACAAAAAGAGCTGAAGAGTATATGGGGAAAAACTACACTATTTCACTAAATTTAAGGGTAATTTAATGCAAACTTTTAGCACATATTCCATTGTTTCATAAATGTTTCTTATATGTTTCATTTATGTTTCAGGTGAAGCATCAAATGACTTTATCTTCAAAGTCACAGAAGCTGAGAAAACATTTGTTGTGGACCTGGAAAATAGGACTTGCACATGCAACAAGTTTCAAATGGATGAAATTTCATGCCCACATGCTTTAGCGGTAGTAAAAGATTTGAATGCAAATCCGTACCAATACTGCTCGGCATACTACATGAAGGAAACAATAGAAGCAACTTATTTGGAAACAGTGTATCCAATCCCACATGAAGATACCTGGGTCCTGCCAGATGAAATCAAAACAATGAAGACTCTACCGCCAGGAGGTCAAGGCAAAGTCCGGAAGGCCAAAGAAAAGAAGACACAAGGCGGCTAGGGAGAAAAGGGCCAAAACCAAATGTGGAAGATATGGGGATCTGGTCATAGTAGAAAAACATGCGGGGAATCAACCAAAAACAAAATAGGACTCGTAGTAGAATATTACTATTACAAATATACATGTAATTGATACTGACTTCGACATATAGAAAATCAAAAGCAAATTGTTTCTATGTTGTTTCAAATTTGTTTGTTACAATAAGATGACAAAACAAATGTTTGTTTGAATGTGTTTCATATATGTTTCTATTACACAACATAACCATTTACCAAATAGAGACCATAAGAAACGTAAAACAAAACGCACAATATTTTCAATCCCAAACCAAGCAACAACAAAACATTAACTGAAAAACATCTCATAACTCGTCTCCAAATTGTTCAAAAATGTACTACTCGCAAAATATATTCGTGAATAGAAATGGCCAATAACAATCCAAATCCTCCAAGGAAAGCTATTATAGATACCAAATATCCCATACTATTAAAAGTACCAAACTTAAGAAAATTTTGTTCAGATGATTACACAAATTATCAAGATTTTCTTAACAACAATTCCCTAGAATCCTTAGGGAATGGAGGTAGAATTTCAATGTCGCTATCGTCCTCGTCGTCGTTTTGTTGCTTCAGCTTCGCGTGATTGTGGAGCAAATGACTAAACTTTGACCGCTCATTCTCTACGTCAAACGCTTCAACATCCATTTTCTTCCCGGCAATAAAATACTCCGCATAGCACGCAACAAAAACGCCACAGTCACTACAAAAAGAAATGAAAAAATGGATAGTCAGACATATAAAACAACAAAAACAAAAACAACAAAAAAAGAACAAACAAATGGAAAATATATAAAAAAAAAAAAACTTACTTCTTGAGTGCAAAGGAATGTCTTTCACAACAACGACTTTCATAGCGAGTCGGATCACCGGAATACGCACCCTCACCAATTACTGACATTGAGATGGACACCATAAAAGGCTACCAAGGACGGGGAAGCAGGAAGGAGAGAGTTGTAAGCTTTCACGGCTTCAGCAGCGACTTTAAGAGAATCATCCGTCTTCAATGAATTGTATAGATAGATAGTTCTCTCCTTCACGCTCAACCATCCCATTACCCAATGTTCCATATCAATGCAATGTATGGGGAACAAGATATGATCAACTTCCGACCATGGCCGTCCACACACTATATCATATCCCATGATATAGTCCACAAGCTAATGGTATTGACATTGATCATGGACAGATCAAAATGTTTCTTCTTTCTTTTGTTCACTTGGCAAAATTTCTTACAAATGCTTTGGATGCACGGGTCAAATATCAAATCGGTTGTTGTGAATGTCACAGCACTATGCCCGTATAGGAATTTCTTCCTCAAATAGTAGAAAAGCACATCAATATCTGCAAAATAAGCACAAAACACAATCAAAAAATAGAAGGAACAATTCCAAAAACAACATTAAAGACAATAAAAACTTACAGAAGAAGCCAAGTACTCATCAACATAATACAGACTGTGAAACCATGACTTCGACTTCACTTCACAGACACCAAGTTTCAAAGAAGGCTCAACTTTGTCATCTTCCTCCGAGTATCGATTCGGGCTGAAAAAGAGTATCAAATAAAAACAAACTAATCACAAATTTATAACATTTATGTAATTGTTTCCTATATGTTTCAAAATTATTTCACTATTGTTTGAGATAGTTATTAATTACAAATATGAAAATAATAAAGGTGTATACCCTTGAGAATAAAACCCATACGCACGCCACTCATTCAACCCATCCCGCCAGAGCCCTTATCCCGGACCTTCACCCATATTCTCGTCCAGCGGCACCTTCCCTTCACCAAGGCTTTTGGAACTTTTTCAAAGCATCACAACGACATCTTTGTCGTCGGCGTCTTCCGATCCAATCACCACGTCCGGGGTTCAACACCTTGGCGAGCGAGCATCATCGGAAGACTCAAAGTTAGTGGTGAACGGAGTTCTCACCGCAGACGGTTTGAAACCCTCTTCATAGAGGGAGGCAGTTGGAGCAAATACCAACCTGGACTTTTCAAAGCACCCTAAACAAAAAAAAAAGGGAATAAAATGAATGACAAAGAACAAACAGAATTAAAAACAACAAAATAACATAAACTATAAATTAAACACACCTTCCCCAATGCGGCTTGACTTGCGGTGTTCAATATATCATCAATTTGAGAAAGGTTGAGATTGTCAAGTTCACGAGAACTAAGAAATTTGTTCTCCTCCCTACCGTCCTTGCTTGATTCATCACCACCTTCTCCATCTCACCACGGTCCTTGCTTGATTCGTCGGACACCTTATCCATCTCACCATCGTCCTTCCTTGAATCATCAACCACCTTCCCCATGCTCTATTCCAAACTCACAGGCCACTTGCAACTCCCTCATGAGACTTAGATCGACTTCACCGGTATCATCATTTTTTCTCAAAAACAACGGCGAGAAACCTCCTTACCACGACCACCAACATCACCCAAATCCGTAGGCATGTCATTTCAAGCTTCCCCAATGGGAACATTGATATTCCCATCATCAACATCATCCTCTCCATCTTTTTCCTCATCGCATCTTCCTCGGAACACGAACCTAATGACATGCCATTAGATTCGGTTTCACTCTTAGACTACGATTCATCAACCACGCTTAGCTACCTCGACACCACCACGAACCTACATGAAAAACAACAACCATGTGATGAACAGAAACAACAAAGAAATAATCTTGAAACACAAAAGAAACACAAAGGAAAATCTAGAAAGATAACAAAAAAATACTTATAATTAAAACCAAAAAAAAAGTATGAGAACCTCTAGTTTCCTCTTAATATTGGCCAACTCAGAGAAAACAATTGCAAATTGATCTTCCAAGAATTTGTAGTGGAAATCTTAAAAACCTAAAAATCGTTAGAAAACAACTGCTGGTTCCTAGTAATATCATCAACGGTATACTTTGACCCACTACCAACAATGACTTCCTTGCGCTTCAACTTTCCAACAACAAAATCATCGTCAAGCGGGATGAAGGTGTAGTTTGATTTATCATAAAATGTCCGAATGCACTGACTACACAAGCTCATCCTCAGTAGGCCACAAATTCTTCAAACCCAACTGAAATAAGAAAAAATAAAACAAAAGTCGAAACAATGAAGAAACAATTCAAAACATAAATGAAACACTCTGACATGAAAATAATAGTAAAATCATATTGCATTGTGGACCGATTAGAGATCTTCATCTCCAAGTCTTGGCCCTCACTTTGTTGTCTTTTCCGGACTTTGAACAAGTCGATTCAAAATCCTCGGGATCTCATAATCAACCCGAGTATAAAACTTCCCGTTCACCTCACGGGCAACACTCGTAGAACCAAATCTGGAAAGCCAACGGAAATCCTTGAATTCTATAAAATTTTGTACGTTTCCACCAAGATTCTCCTCACCTTGAAGTTTGTTTATGTACAAGATTTGATGCCTCAAATCACGCATAGTAACATCAAACAACTCCTCCCCATGGATATGTGTCAAACACATCCATATCCTTGTCCACCAACTCAAAAAATGACATCTCAACCGAACTACCCGTAGAAGTAAAAAGAAAAAAATGGAGAAAATACAGTAAGCCAATTTCATGGCATCTAGATCCTCATCACCCCAAACACGCATTAAAAAACATTCCTCAATCGACTGCCTATTGAACTTGCTTCTGCGAGTAAAATACTTCTGAAATATAATAGAGCTACGAACATCCCCCAACAACGAAGGCCTAACACCAACACACTTCGGACGGTCACAATAGCAAACTCCCCCAACCCAAACCTCAATAACTTTCCATCCATAAACACAACAATTTCGTCCTTCTTCGAATGGACGACTTAACGTTTCAACAACGAATGGACAAGCTGATTTGGAAATCAACTTCTTTCATGTCCAAGAAATATCCAAAACATGTATTCTTAAATGCCTCCAGTTGGGTGTCAGATAAATTTTCTTTATATTGTTAATAACATCAAATGAGAAGCGAGTGTTTACTCGGCGATAAACGATCGGCAGGTCAAGAACATACTTGAAACCCTAGAAACAACAATGAAACAAAACGAAACACAAAAGACACAAAATCAACAACTACTTCAACTTAAATACTTAAAAGAACAAATGAAACATAACAGAAACAAATAAGAAACAACATCGAAACAAACAAAAAAGTACAAATCAAAATACACAAAACTCATACCTCAGCAACATCCGTTTCTTCAAAAGAAACCTTCTTCATTCCAGCAGCTTTAACACCAACATTCGATTTCACAGTTTTGGATAGTGATTTAACATCTAGAACCGCTTCTTCCTCAACAATCATTTCTACGTTCCTCTTCTTAGAAGCCATAGAACCAGCAGTACCCTTCTGAAAATTCCTCTTTTTCGAGGAATCTGCTGCTTCCTTTGAAGAACTTCTCAATATTCTTTTATGAGGAGAGTTTTTAGGAGCGTTTTTAAGAGCCATTAAAAACCTACCAAAACCAGAGGTTTTAAAAAGAAATTAAACCTACAGAGAACGTGATGGAGCTCAAAGGGTGGCGAAATCGAAAGAAAGGGTGGGGAACGTGGCCACGATCGAGTTGCGAAATTCAGTAATAAACTGCTTTAACCTAGCTATGGAACGTAAAAAAGTGATGGAGGGTAAAAAACTGAAGAGGTAAGAAACAGGTGGGTATATTTGTCGTGTTTATTGACTGGGTGGGGCATATTTGTCATGGGGTGATATTTTTGTCATTTTTTCAAAATAAAGGGTATTTTGTGTAATTTTCTCATCAAAAATGGAGTCGTGGCGCAACATTTGATGCCATGGCTGAAAAGGAAGCGGCATGATTTTGAGATGCGGCATGAAAGCACAAATTTTTGGGGATTAATTGCACTTTTAGTCCATAAGTTGAAGGAGATGGCATAGTTGGTCCTATAAGTGTTTTATGTAGAAATTCTAGAGGCGGCCCGAAATTTGGGGTCATTGGGCCAGAAATGGCGAGAATTCTAATTCTCCAAACATTCGAAACCCAATCTCAGGGATATATATATATATATATATGATGTTGTTTTCTATGGCAGATCACTCCAAGTTAATTGGGTTGACAATAATGTTAGTCCAAGTGGCTACGATAATCTAGAGGGGGTGAATAGATTATGTCGATTTTTCAAGTTTCGCCCTCTTTTTCAAATACGAAGATGATAGCAAGAATATAAATGCAGAAAATAAACAACACTCAATGATTTATAGAGCTTCACCTCACTTAGGGACTACGTGCTCTACCACCCTAGTATCTCCGGGATGGATTTCCAAAAAGAAAAACAATTTTATTAATAGTTACCACAACTATTACACCACCACCTTTGATGATTACCACAGTCTTCTTACAACACCTCTTAAAAGATTACCACAATCTTCTTTCACCTATGAAGAGTACCACACTCTTCAACACCTAAGATCACCCAAGTGTGTTCTTACCACAAGAACACTAACAAGGATATCTTACTTTGGATGATTGACAAATTCAAGATTACAACTCGATAATGAAGTATACAATTTTTGAGTGCAAGTGTAATCAAGAATGAAAGCCTAGACCTCAAAATGTGCAAGTGCAAGAGCTTAGGCTATTACAACAAGAATTTAGACAATGAAGGACAAAGTATTTGATTGTATGTATTTGCTTGTGTTGTTGTGTTGTATTTTGATGCTTCAATGCTTCCTCTATTTATAGGAGAGGTCTTGGATTGATTTCCAGACATAGGCTCCTTCTTGGAGATTTATTTCTACAAAAAAAAAATGCAATTAAAATCAAGATTATAGCTGTTAGAAATCAACCCCCTAAAATGAGGAAAAGTTGTTTGCTGGTTCAACGGTAAGTTTGTTGTCAAAACCATAGGCGACCGGTTGAATAGAAATAAGAGTTCAAAATAAACGCCCAAAAATTACACTGGTCGACTGGACGACATGGGGTTCGACCGGTCGACGTCCACCAGGACCGGTTGACCCTTTCGAAAAATCAATACAGAGAAGTTCCAAATTTCGAACCAAACTTCAGACCAGTCGACCTCTTTGAAAAATTTCGACCGTCATTTCATTTCAAAAATCAACTTGGACACGGGTTTCCCTATAGGCGGCCAGGTCGAACTCGATCTGAAGTGTTGTTCAATTTTTGTCAAAAATAAACTTCAAGAAATACTCAGAAAAATTAGTAAAAATATTTTAAATCATTCGGGAGTATTTTGGGAAATATTTAGGAACATTGTTTTGGTGTAAAACAAAAAGTAAAACAAAATCATCAAAATCATGATAAAAACATTTATCTAACAAACTCCCCCTTTTTGATGATTACAAACCAAAATAATTTTTAGGTCGATTTTGAAAGTAAAACGAATTTTCCGGTCAAAAGTAACTATCCATTTTAAGTAACAACATTCCATGCATAATAGTCATAATGATGGGAGTAAAGATTTTCAAAAATATTTTGTAAAAGCCCCCTTTCAACATGCACAACAAGAGAAATAATAGAAGCAAGTATATAAAAGCTAAAAGCTCATATTTTCGATTTTGAGCTTAAGTATCAAGATCTTAAAAGCTCCCCCTGTTAAAAAGACTTCATTAGACAATTATACAAGTCCATAATACAACTATTAGACTAAGTATCATCCACAACTTTTGGCTTTTAATAGCCCGACTTATAGATTTTTGCGAGCTTTTTCTAGCTTCTTTGAGCTAAAGAGCTTATTTCTGTTTCTCCCCCTTTGGAATCATTAAAAAGAATGTTAGCACGGTAAAAGCGTCATATAAACATATCAAAGTGTGCAATTGAACCGATTTATCGAGCTTATGATCATGAAGTTTAAAATTCCAAAAGCTAAAGGAAAAGTCGATAATATGACTTGTAAAAGCTCATTTGATTGACAAAACATGATCTCTATAAATGTATAAGACTTTTGAAATCGAGAGAATCATGTAAGTGATGAAATTTTCTTTAAAATATTTTGTCGAACACTTGGCATGCGTCGAATGAAAAGAAGACGTATATATAGCCCTTGTAAATGTAATCACGCCCAAATTTTTCATCACCAAATTGCAATTTTACAACATACAATCAACAATTATCAATATGCTCATCACAAATATATTTGAATTATATCAAGACATTAACATTAAATCAAGTTCTCAAGGGTTCAACCCAATTGAGATTAAAGAGAAGAATTCGTACCAATTAATCGATAAAGATGAGCAACAATAATGATAAACGAGCAATATGAAGTCAAGATATAGAAATTATACAACAAAATTCATTTTGAGTGAATTGTGTGTGAAAATAGCAAAGGGTCGAAAAATGGAGGAAGAGCCAAGATGGCTTAGTGCTGGGAACAGAATGCATTATATTCGAAAAATCGACATGGTCGACGGTTCGAGGTGATGTCGACGAGTCGACCTCACTCCATTTGATCACTGGAGCAGTCTGTTCATATATTTTCCAAAATTTGATCCAAAAATCCGATTTTTCACCCCTAAGTTTTAAAACGTGCAAATTGCAAACATAGACCTCATTCAATATGCATTATGCCTAACCGAGCTCGTATTGAAGCAAAAGTCTCGAAGGATAGTGGTTTTGTAAAAATATCCGCTAATTGATCTTGAGATGGAACAAAAGACATCTCAATTTTTCGTTTGGAAACACAATCCCTTAGAAAATGATGACGAACCTCAATATGTTTAGTACATTTATGATGAAATAGGGTTTTGAGCAATATTTATAGCGGACGTGTTATCACAAAAATAGGAACATTTTCAAAAGAACATTTATAGTCCGCTAAGGTTTGTTTCATCCAAAGCAATCGAGTACAACAAAAGGCCGCGGAAATGTATTCGGATTCAGCCGTTGATAGTGAAACACAATTTTATTTCTTTGAAAACCAAGATACTAGGCATTCGCCTAAAAATTGACATGATTCGGATGTACTTTTGCGATCATCAATATTTCCCGCATAGTCCGAATCACTATATCCTTTAAGAGAAAAATTTTCATTCTTTGGATAAAATAAACCATAAGAGATAGTGTCTTTCAAATATCGAAAAATTCTTTTTTTAACGGAACTCATATGAGATTTTTGGGATTACTTTGAAAACGAGCACATAGGCATACGACATGAAGAATATCCGGTCTACTTGCGGTTAAATAAAGTAAACTACCAATCATACCTCGATACTTGGATTCATCAACCGACTTGCCTTTTTCATCTTTGTCTAACTTGATATTGGTTGCCATTGGAGTAGTGACGGTTCTTCCTTCTTCAATGCCAACCTTCTTCAAAAGTTCTTTTGTATACTTTGATTGTGAAATATAAATCCCTTCTTGGCATTGCTTAATTTGAAGTCCAAGGAAGAAGTTTAGCTCCCCCATCATACTCATCTCGAATTCACCTTGCATTAACTTAGAAAATTTCTTGCACAAGGATTCATTAGTAGCACCAAATATAATATCATCAACATAAATTTGCACTAATAAGCAATCTTGCCCTTTTTCAAAAACAAAGAGAGTAGTATCAACTTTACCTCTTGTAAATCCATTTTGTAAAGAAAAGAGCTAAGTCTATCATACCATGCTCGAGTACTTGTTTTAAACCATATAAGGCTTTTTTAGTTTATAAACATCATTAGGCCTAGAAAAATTTCAAACCCGGAGGTTGTTTTACATAGACTTCTTCTTGAATAAAACCATTGAGAAAAACGGCTTTAACATCCATTTTGTAAAGCTTGAAATTTTAAAACAAGAATAGGCAAGTAAAATATGAATAGCTTCTAAACGTGCTACGGGTGCAAAAGTTTCATCATAATCAATACCTTCTTCTTGACAATACCCTTTGAGCTACTAACCTTGCTTTGTTTGAACAATATTACCTTGGTCATCGAGTTTGTTCGAAATACCCATTTTGTACCAATAATTGTTTGTGATGGAGGACAAGGTACCAATTCCCAAACATCATTCCTTTCAAATTGATTTAACTCCTCTTGCATTTCTAAAAACCAATCCTCATCTTCAATAGCTTCCTTAGCATTTTTAGGCTCTTTTTGAGATATATGAGCTTTCTCGGCAAATTTTCTTCTAGTCATCACTTTATCAAGGGGATCACCAATAATGAGATCTTTTGGGTGATCTCCTTAAATTTCAATGCCACGAGAAGGTCCGAATTATCACCTTTCTCTTCTTGAGGAACATTTGAAGTTGAAGGTTGATCATTTGAAGTAGAGGGTTGATCATTTTGAGCATCATCTTGAACATTTTGTTCAACAACATCCTATTCATCACTATCATCATCGGGTATTCTTTCAACACCCGAGGCTTCATTGAATTTTACATGGATAGATTCTTCAATAACCAAACTAGTCTTATTGTAAACCCGATATGTTTTGCTCTTGATTGAATACCCCATAAATATTCCTTAGTATTCAAAATAAAACACTTACATCCAAATATTTTGAAGTAACTAATATTTGGAGTTCTTCCTTTCCAAAGCGCATACGGTATTTTATTCAATTTAGGACGAAGATAAACACGATTAATAACATAGCATGCGGTACTTATGGCTTCGGCCCAAAAATATTTTAAAAGTGAAAATTCATTGAGCATAGACCGACTCATTTCTTGAAGCATCTGATTCTTCCTTCCGGCTACTCCATTTTGTTGAGGTGTTCTTGGAGCCGAAAAATTATGAGCATATCCTTTGGTTTCACAAAAGACTCTAAATTCTTCATCAAATTCACCACCTCGATCACTTCGAATAGACTTGATAGTATCTTCCTTTTCATTTTCAATAAGTCTACACAACTTAATAAACTCATTAACGGCATCGCTTTTATTTGCAAGAAAAATAACCCAAGTATATCTAGAAAAATCATCGACTATAACAAAGGTGTAATATTTTCCACTTAAACTAGTCGTACCAATATCCCCATACAAATCAAGGTGAAGTAATTGTAGGGGTTTGGTTGTGGGAAATTTTATTTTTGGGTTTAAAACTACTTTTAAATAACTTGTTCTTTTGACAAGTGTCACATAAGCCAAGATTTTCAAAATTCAATTTGGGTAGTCCTTTTACATGTTGGTTTTTGTAAATAGTTTGCAAATTTTTGTATCCAACATGTCCAAGTCGCCTATGTCGTAGACTAGTTAAATCATTATTGGCGACAAGACAAGAAATATTTTGACTAACCAAATTACTTGTGCAAATTTTGTAAAGATTGCCTTTTTTATTTGCTTCACAAATAATTTCATCATTTTTAACAATAAGACATTTTTTTATTGAAAATAACATTATAATTTGAATCACAAAGTTGGCTAACACTTATCAAATTAAACTTAAGCCCTTCAACATAAAGAACATTACTAAGAGAGAAAGAAGAGTTACCAATTTCTCCATTTCCAAGAATTCTTCCTTTGCCATTCCCGAACATGACCATACCCTCTTCTTGGAGCTTGATGTTGGTAAAAAGTTCTTTCCTTCCGGTCATATGGCGCGAACACCCGCTGTCCACGAGCCATTTTGAATCCTCCATTGTTGTTATAGCCCTATTACCTACAAATAAATTATTTTTAGGTACCCTATAATTTTGGGGTCCATGGGGGTTAGCTTTGAGACTTTTGGGTCTCCAAAAATAGCTAAAGTTATTTTTCAATTTACAATGAGTAGCATAATGTCCAACTTTACCACAATAAAAGCAAATAAGATTGTGGGAACTACTAGCACATACAAAAGTCGGACCTTGGTCATTTTTCTTGAAAGCATTTTGAAAAGGTTTGTAACCAAGTCCTAATTTTGAATGCTCACCTCTTTGTACATCTATAATTTTTGTAACTTTATCCGTGCTTAAATTAAATCGATGCACATCCTTTTTCAAATTTTCAATATCATTTGTGAGCGTTTGTTTTTCGGTTTCAAGAGTACGGACTTTTGTAAGAGTAATAGCATGAGCATGATCAAGAGATTCATAAGAAGTAAACAATTTATCATTTTCTAATTTAAGCTCTTTATACTCCTTTTTCAAAGTCTTGTATTTAACAATCAAATTTTGAAACTCATTTTGCAACATCAACTAAGGAAGAAGTTGAAGAGTTAGAGCGTACCTCGTTATTTTCATCGTCTATGGTTCTCCTTCTTCGTCGGATGTGGCAAGTAGTTCATCCCAAGTTTTGACATCCGCATTTAGTGCCTTCTTTTTCGGAAAAGGCTTTTTCTTCTTTTGTTCTTCTTCCGCTAGTTTCGGGCGATCGGCTATGTAGTGCCTGGATTTTTCATATTTGAAACGTGAGTTGTCTCTCGACTTTCTTGCCTTGTTTTTATTCACAAATTTTGCAAATTTTTGGACAAGATCGGCCGTCTCCTCATGATCATCTTCGTCACTAGCATAATATACATTATTAGAAGAAGATGCTAAGCCTTAAGAAATATTTTGCGTACCCGATTGAGAGGTGGATGATTTGGAATTTTCCTCTCCTTGTGATAGACTTCATAAATGAGGAGGTTCCCAATGAGCTCATCGAACTTGAGTGTCTCGAGATTTTGTGCTTCCGTGATTGCCGTCACTTTTTCGGACCATGAGCCGGGAAGAGCATTTAGTACCTTAGTCACCTTGTCTTCTTCGGAGATGACTTTCCCGAGAGCCACAAGAGGATTGACAATGTTGTCAAGCCTTTCCACCATTTTTGATATGCTTTCACCATCATGCATATTGAAATTTTTAAAGTCTTTCACAAGCATTATTTTTCTTGCTTGCTTTACTTTCTTTGTGCCTTCATATATTGTTTCTAATTTTTCCCATACTTCATATGCGGACCTTATTCCTCTAATGCGATTGTACTTGGTGGTGGTAAGTGAACAATGTAAAATATATAAGGCCTTACCATTGAGAGAGAATGACTTCTTGTCATTGTCGTCAAATTCCTTGAAAGTTTTGAGAGCCGAGGTACCATCCTCCAACTTCTTGGTAGGTTGATCAATCCATTCAATAATGGCATTCCATATGTCAAACCCGCACCCTTGTAAAAAGCACTCCATTCGGTCTTTCCAAAATGCGTAGTTGTTGACGTCGAATAGTGGTGGCTTGTTGGTCGATGTGCCGGTAGTAAGCTAGCCTTCATTTGTAGCCATGGATCTTTCCTCTTTACTCGCGATGTGGAACGAGCTAGCCAAAGAGTTTGGCTATGATACCACTTGTTAGTCCAAGTGGCTACGATAATCTAGAGGGGGTGAATAGATTATGCGATTTTGAATTTTGCCCTCATTTTCGAATATGAAGATGATAGCAAGAATATAAATGCGAGAAAATAAACAACACTCAAAGATTTATAGAGATTCACCCCACCTAGGGACTATGTGCTCTACCTTTGAGTATCTCAGGGATGGATTTGAAAAAGAAAAAGAATTTTATTAATAGTTACCACAACTATTACACCACCACCTTTGAAGATTACCACAATCTTCTTACAACACCTCTTAGAAGATTATCACAATCTTCTTTCACCTATGAAGAGTACCACACTCTTCAACACCTAAGATCACCCAAGTGTGCTCTTACCACAAGAACACTAACAAGGATATCTTGCTTTGGATGATTAACAAATTCAAGATTACAACTCGATAATGAAGTATAAAATTTTTGAGTGCAAGTGTAATCAAGAATAAAGCCTAGACCTCAAAATGTGCAAGTTCAAGAGCTTAGGTTATTACAACAAGAATTTAGACAATGAAGAACAAAGTATTGGCTTGTATATATTTGCTTGTGTTGTTGTGTTGTATCTTGTTGCTTCAATGCTTCCTCTATTTATAGGAGAGGTCTTGGATTGATTTCCAGACATAGGCTCCTTCTTGGAGATTGATTTCTACAAAAAAAAAAATGCAATTAAAATCAAGATTATAGTTGTCGAGAAACCAACCCCTAAAATGAGGAAATGTTGTCTGTCGGTTCAACGGTAAGTTTCTTTGTCAAAACCATAAGGTGATCGGTCGAATAGAAATAAGAGCTCAAAATAAGCATTTAAAAATTACACAGGTCGATCGGTCGACATGGGGTTCGACCGGTTGAGGTCCACCAGGACCGGTTGACCCTTTCAAAAAATCAATACAGAGGAGTTCCAAATTTCGAACCAAACTTCAAACACCAGTCGACCGGTCAACCTCTTTGAAAAATTTCGACCGTCATTTGTTTCAAAATCAACTTCAGACACGGGTTGCCCTATAGGGCGCCAGGTTGAACTCAATCTGAAGTGTTGTCCAATTTTTATCAAAAATAAACTTCAAGAAATACTCCAAAAAATTAGTAAAATCATTTTAAATCATTCGGGAGTATTTGGACAATATTTAGGAACATTGTTTTGGTGTAAAACACAAGTAAAACAAATTCATTAAAATCATGATAAAAATATTTATCTAACACAAAATCCTCTTCCCGAGAAGAAAGTCTTCACGTCAATCCTCTTCTTGATGGGGAAGTCTTCACGTCTTGCTCTTTCCAAGTGGGAAGTCTTCACGTCTTCTTCTCCGAGGAGAAGAAGGCTGGAAAATTCTTTGATTGGGAACTTACCTACACACGTCACGAAGGCGTTAGAGGGTCCCTAGGGGTTTTAAGGAGGCCCCTCGATGCTCAAGTCGACTTGGTGAACCGGAGAATAAAACAAGTAAATGAATAATGAATAATAATGCGTAGTAGGATTCTGAATTAATTAACTTACAGATAATAAGAGGGATATTTTTACACCGGGAGACGGGCCCGTGGGCCATGTAGGAGAATTTGGCCTATGGACTAGTCTGCGTAGGAGAAATCGGTCTATGGGTCAGTCATGGACACCATTGGGCCAATTTATTTATTAAGAGCATATTGGGAAATTAATATTAAATAAGCATATATAAATTGAATTATATATTAATTAATTAAATACTATTTTTGTCCCACGGTCCATTTTTCTTCCCATTTTTCTCCGTCTTTCCCCTAGTTTTTGTATGTTTTAAGACATATCCCAGGTTTCGGTACTTCTTCCATTCCGCTTGGAGGTCGAGGTGTTACCGAACGTTCAGTCTCTGGTTCAGTCATTTCATGTCCACTTTTCTTCACAGAGTTTGATATTTCTCTCCTTGCTCCAGAGTTGTGCTTTTATAGTGAAGGAGAAGTAGAGCTTGAACCGGATTTGAGCTCAAGTGATGAGTCTTCTGAGGCGGAGTCCGAAAAAAATAGTCTTGAAGAGGTCCGCCCCACCATGTACCAACATAGGCCTCCTCCCGGGAGTCCAGCAGTTGTCTCGAGAGAATTGGCCAGTCGAGTATCCTCGATTTGTCTTCGTAGGTTGTAGGAGCGGCTTGAACTTCCTTCAGGATTTGTGATATTGGCCCCGGGTTCGGGCGACATGCTTACTCATCCACCCGAGGGCTTCATCACAGTGTACCTTTACAGCTTTTCTGTTGGCTTTGTGCTTCCTCCAGACACTTTCCTCATCTTGATCCTTAGGTCCATGGGAGCATGTGTTGGTCGAGTTGATTCCCAGGTCTATGCATGTATACGAGGTTATCAGCATGCTATTCGAGCGATTGTGCTTGATTTCGATTTGGAGATGGATTTTATTCTTTGTTCTATGCCCGGAAGTCTCCTGGTGACACATTCTTCTACTTCTTCCACCTCCCCAGTGCAAATTTCTTGATGGATTTCCTTCTAATTGGTGGATTGTTGAAGGAGGATTTCTTCTATGTGAGGGATAATGGTTGGGAGCTTCCTCGCGGGTGGGTTTCGGAGGATATGACTGCCCGCGGTATTCCCGCTTCCCGGAAAGAGATGGCAGAGGTTTATAGGTCTCGATGCTTGTTTAAGAATCTTCTGAATGTTAGGAAGTTCTTGGGTATCCCATCTTACTTTACTTCTTTACATTGCTTCCGCTTTACTTGTACATTTTGACTTCTTCTATTTTTCGATATTGCTTCTACTTTCTTTTCGAGGTAAGAAGAGCTATACCATTGCGGAGTTGATGGCCTTTAAGAAGAAGGATAAGGATAAGGCCAAGGGGAAATCTACTATTGGCGGAAGCTCGAGTCTCCCGCCCGACGTGATAGGTCACGCCCTTCTTTCCGAGAGAGTGATAGGCGCCCTTCCCGCGGGAGGAGAGTGATCGGCACCCAGCCTAGCGCTCTAGTGATTGTCTAATGTTGTTCGGCTCCTCGTCCTCTTTCAAGCCCTTCCGGAGGAAGAGGCCGAGGATGGAGCTTGGGGTTCTTTAGCCAGAGGCTGTTGGTCCTTGAGCTATTTTTCTGGTGGAGTGAACGTCGCAAAGGGATCCGATCTCATTGGGACTATGTAGATTACGGCTTGGGCTATGCGATGCAGGAGCTTTGTCGCCGATGATCAATCTGTCTTGGGTCTTTGTCCTTAAAGGACATCGAGACTCACCTTACGGGGATGTTGCTCGGGTAAGCTTCCACGGTTTCTTTGCATTTTCATTCTTCACGCTTTGTCTCTTTGGCATGACTTATACAAATTGTGTTATAGATTATGAACCTTGCAGCGGTTTCGAACCATCGAGGCGAGGTGACGGAGGCAGAAAATCATCAGCTTCGAGATAAGGTGAAGAGCTTAATGGAAGATGCGGCTCAGCACAAGGGCAAGATGTCTGAGTTGTTGAAGGATTTTGAGTGGGCGAAGGCCCAGCTCGACCATGAATTAAAGATGTTGATGACTTTCTCTGTACTTCAGTCGGCACCCAAATGTTAGCTCAGGAGAGGTCCTGCTCGATTGAGACTTACAGAGCTTCACCAGAATAGTCTTCCATCTTTTTCGACACAGTTGTTCGCTATTACCGGAAACTTCTACGCACTTGATGGCCCTTGACACCTGCCCACCTGTTTAGGGCTTGCTTTACGCACTTGGATATTTTTCTTTACGCGCGTAGATATTTTCTTTCTCTTTTGGTCTTGATATGTTTTGTTTGCCCCGTGGGCTGGATGATTCTTCGCCTTCCTTATGCATATTTGCTTCCTTTTTATCAAGTTTTACTTGTGATATCGCATGTAATTTCTTGTGGGAGATTAAATTATATCTTGTATTTTAACTCTAGGGGCGCCCTTCCAGGAACCAGGATGATGGCTCAAAGCTACCTTTAAAACCGTAGGCAAGTGCACCTATCGTTTTATAGTATAGATTATTGAGTCGAGTGTCATTCCCACGAGGATTGTAAGTACTAATAATTACTGTCTTTTTGTTATTTAATCTAACAATTTTCAGAGTTTTTGTTTGATGAAAAAGGAAAACAAATTATAAATTGTAAAAAATGAAGAAAGATTTGTAAAATAAGAAATCAAGAGATACAAATGTGTTTGAATGTAAATCCCTCTAGAATGTTTTTGTGATTTGACAAGTTAAAAATACAACCGTAAGCCCTTAAGCAAAAATCAACCTCTTTTAATAAAATCTCATGTCTTGTGGACCGTAGAAATTCCCAATTTAAGTTAAACCCTTTCTCAAGGCGAAAAACTTCTAATCTCAAGTTGATTAACTGAAATCTCTTTCTAGTTAAAACCCCCAAGACAACATTATAACGATTTGTGAATTCCCATATTAGGTTTGACCCTAATCCGGAAGATTTATGTCGTCTATATCTAGGATTGCATGCAACTCTTTTCACTTATATAGGTTCTATTTCACCATGAATCTCTCGATTTCCCGGATGAAAAATAAACTTCAAATCAATATTGCGCATATATCAATTCGAATGAACGAAGCATAATATAAGTGAATCACACAAAATATGAAGATTTTATTAAAAACATACACACCTTAATCACAAATCCATTCTAGAGTTCATTACATTCAAACACTAGGAGTTTAGCTACACATGGCTTTGATAAAAGAGTATACTACACAAGATGATTTGAATAAAATGAACATGGTGCACTTAGCTCTTATTCAAGACCAATACAAGACTTCCTCCTTGGTTGATGATGTTGAGCTCAAGCCTTCTCTTTTAATGCTCTTCAACTTCCAACTCTACCTCCAAGACCCCTTGATCCCAATTCTATTTAATGAATATTTCTGAGTATCTAATCAATGCCTCTCCCAACTTCAACCCTTGGCTTTTATAGGCAACCAATACATTGATAGTACTCTCTTTTGTTAAACAATTGCCTCCATTTTCATTGTTGGTTGGTGAATTCTTGTACTCAATTGATGAGGAGGGGACATGGAGACATGTTTCAGCAAAATAGGGTGTTAAAAGTGTACAAAAGTGGCCAAAATGGGTTGGTTGGTGAGTTTTCCCAAATTCCGCAAAGAAAAGTTGCAAAAAGAGGTCCGGACACGGCGGGCGTCTTTATGTTTTATCACCACGGGGACTCGGCTGACATGGCGTGCTTCCCAACACGGCCGGCCGTGTTCTGGACACGGCCGTGTTGGGGAACACGGCCAGGCCGTGTTGGAGGCTGTTTTGTGCAAAAATTTCGAGTTTTGGCTCCCGTGAACACGGCCGTGTTGGCCGACACCCCCTGCCCGTGTTGGACCAAAAAGGCCCCGAAATGACGCAGCGTTTGGCTTGGAATTTCGAGCGTTTTTGCATCCTTAAACTCCCGGTATGTTTTGACATGAATCCATGGTCCGAAATTCACCAAAATTAGCCCGAATGGTCAATCTACATCAATAAAATCACCTCGGAGTAATATGAACTATGTACAATCAAAAATTTACAAAACTAACAATAAAATAACTCGAATTCTACTCAAATATACATATAAAACATGCATAAAAAGACCCTTATCAAACCACCTCCAACTTTGAACTTTGCTTGTCCTCAAGCAAAACATTATATCAAAAGAGGGATTCAATAAATCACAACATACAAAGATGATTTTTTTCAACATATTGAACATAAGCGGTCAAGTTCTTGGCCTTCTCAACCTGAATTAACCATTAAGTAAAAACATAGTTTTGTAAAGCGATCATTGTCAAGAAAGCGTAATATCGGCATGCATTATTGACTTGAAATCATCACTCCACAAATCGATAGTTATGAACAACTTCAATTCAATAACGCCATGAAAATACAAGAATTCAATAGATCATTGTAGTTAGCCTACTAGTCATATAACCAAGCTTCTTGAACTTTATTGGAATGAGAAGTCAAGGAGTATTCATTCTCCTTTTTTTCGTTCTTTTTTTTTTTTTTTTTTTTTTTTTTTTTTGGGGACCTTTCGAGACATGCTTCCACTAGGTTTATATTTTGAATTTCTGTTCAAACACTCTAGGGTGGTTTCCCATACTCATATTCGTGTCGCCGTTTTACGTAAAAAGACAAACATGGGGCTCATTAATGCTCCTAGTTACTAAGCAACAACAAATAGAGGAGTATAACCTCGATTGGTCCGTTTTTTTTTCTTTTTTTTTTTTTTTTCATTTTCTCTTTCTTTTTTTTTTTTTTTTTTTTTATTCGCAAGCTTGGTTTAACAACTCGTTAACCACTACTAAATCACGAGTTCTCGAGGCGTTCATAGCGCTAGGTATCGTCGTATATGCTTTAACACATCAAGTATTTATGGTGTTAGAAATCTCATCAAAATTTTGCACGCATCCACGTCAATCTATCCTAGACAATCAATTGCTTCACATTGAAAACACAAATTAACAAGTTAATGTAGGTATAATTGGGCTAAGTTATTGACTAGCAAACATTCAATTTGGTAAAAAAAAAAAAATAATAAAAATAAAAATCACATCTCTCACAAACAAGCATACAAGCATTCCGAAAATGTTATTGTACCCACCTCCAACTTTATGATTCACATTGTCCTCAATGTGAAAGAAAGAAATGGACAAACACACACAACACACTAAAAAAAAGCAAAGAAACTAGAATGATATAAAAGAAGTGGAAAAAGAAAAATACGACCTTACTACAATAGTGGAATCGGTGTTGAGCGACCATTGGGTTGTTTTGGTGCGGGACCTTCAACGACATCTTCATACCTAATTAAAGTTAAGCAACACACAACTCGAATACCGTGAAATCTCAAATATTCCCAATTAGGACAACCAAGAAGATGTTCAAGAGATTTTTTTTTTTTTTTGATTTGAAAATGACTCTAAGGACTTGTGATTATTTTGAAAGAAAATAAAATAAAAAAATAAAAATAAATGAAAACAATTGTACACAAACATCGGGTTGCCTCCGGGTAGCGCTTCTTTAACGTCGTATATTTGGACCATTTCACCTAAATGTGAAGATTTAATCGGGCGGAGCCTTGAACTTATGAAAAAAATTTATCTCTTTGAACAACATCGCCACCGTATCGATTTTCAAACAATTGACCTTCATGGTCCTATTTTTTCGTATGTTATTCTCAAAATGGGATTTATCTGTGGAAACTTTTGCACATTGAACATCACATACTTCCAAGGATTTATTAGAAGACATATCAATCAAAGAATCATTTATCCTTGTCTCAATCAAGTTTATAGGAAAACAAGTATCATTTATAGGATTTCTCAAAGGAATTTTAAAGATAACTTGTTCACCCCTACTCTCAAAGTAAGCTTTCCATCATGCACATCAATGAGAGATTTAGCGGTAGCCAAAAATGGACGTCCTAGAATTAAGGGAACTTCTATATTATCATGCATGTCAAGAATAACGAAATCATGGAAACACGAATTTATCAATCTTGACTAACACATCATGAATAATACCTCAGGATGTTTAATCGATTTATCGGCTAATTGAATGTCCATCCTAATAGGTTTAAGTTCACCTAATCCCGCATGCTTAAATGTTTCATAAGACATCACATTGATACTAGCTCCCAAGTCGGCTAGTGCCCTATCAACAGGTAAACCATCAATTTTGCAAGGAATAATAAAGCTTCTGGATCATTAAATTTTTGTGGTAGTTCATTGGAAGGACATTTATCATTCAATTGCACATTTGATAATTTGTTAAGCTTATTTTCACTATGAATGATGTCATTAAGATCCCTAACATGCTTTGAAGGAGGGTCAACAAATGGAATATTAGTATGTAATTGCTTGAATGACTCAAGGTACTTACCAAATTTGTCCTCCTTTCTATCTTCTTGATTAAACTCCGGTAAGGATCTTGGGCTTGTATTCGGCGACCACCTTTTTCATGGGCTTTTCTTCGTGTTTGTCGTCCTCCACATATTTCGCATGGTGGCGTTGGCATAATCATGCTCATATGGAAAAGCGATGGTGATTGCCTTTACGTGCTCCCTCAGGTTTGGCTCGGTGTTACCCGACAGCAAACTTCCTTGTGGCCTTTCGGAAATCATCTTCGCAATCCGGCCTATTTGGTTTTCCAGTTATGGATAGATGCCTCTTGATTTCTCAAGGATGTTTCCTGACTGGAATCGGGTATCTGTTGATTGCACAAACTTTGTTATAAGATCTTCCAAGTTAGGTTTACCTTGATTTTTATTTGAAATCCGGGAGACGTGTGTAGATCGGGATTGGGATTAGGTCGTGGTTGGCCTTGATTTCCCAACCAAAATTAGGATGTTGTCGCCACCCATGATTATATGTGTTGTTGTAAGGATTACTTGGGTAATTTCGCCTTGATTCCCAACGTAATTAGCATGTTCGGCGTGAGGTATTGTGTGTGGGCGATCTGATGATTATGCAATCCTCCGCAAGTTTCACAAGATAAAACATGCGGTGGTGGTGGTTTAGGAGCCGCTAGATCGTCGATTTTTTGGGTCAAAGCTTCGCACTTTGCGGCGGCGTAACTACCACATCGCATTAAACACACCAACCGACTGTTAGTTTTAGCTCGTATAGATTGCCATTGGTAGCCGTTCATGGCCATTCCTCAATCAAATCCTGGCGGCTTCAGGCGTTTTGTTATTAAGAGTTCCCCGCCATTGCATCGATCATTTGTCTTGTTGCAGAAAGTAGCCCATTATAAAATGTTTGGACTTGCATCCAAATAGGTAGGCCATGGTGTGGGCACTTTCGCAATAATTCCTTAAATCTCTCCCAAGTATCGTATAAAGTTTCATCGTGCGCTTGAGTAAATGAAGAGATTTCATTCCTTAATCTTGCGGTCTTTGCGGTGGGAAATACTTCAAAAGGAATTTTTACGCCATAATATTCCATGTTGTAATCGTTCCTTTTGGCAAAGTATTTAACCTTTGTTTTGCTCGTCCCCGAAGAGAGAATGGGAATAAGCGTAGGCGGATGGCATCATCGGAGACCCGTTGATTTTGAAAGTGTCGCAAATTTCAAGAAAATTCGCGATGTGATTATTGGGATCTTCATCGGTAGACCGTCAAATTGGACAAGTTGTTGCACCATTTGAATAACGTTGGGTTTAATTTCAAAATTGTTGGCGGCAACGGCGGGCCTTACAATGCTTGACGTCGTGCCATCCATGGATGGCTTGGTGTAATCGTACATAGTTCTTTGTTCATCCGCCATGGCAAAATCTTTGATTTCGTCAATATCCTCTTCGTAGATCCAGTATTAATGCTTTCCTCCGTGTTACTCTTGGTGATTTCGCACTTCCCGCCTCGACGACGAGTAGGCATGCACCTTTGCGATAAATAAAGATGATAAGTATAATACAAGACTTAAAAATATAGATAAAAAGAAAGATAATGTAAAAATAAAAAAATGATTAAATTAACAAAAATAAGGCGTTCTTAATATTACAATCGACAACGGCGCTTCAAAAACTTGATGGCTCAAAAGCTACCTTTAAAACCGTAGGCAAGTGCACCTATCGTTTTATAGTATAGATTATTGAGTACCGAGTGTCATTCCCACGAGGATTGTAAGTACTAATAATTACCGTCTTTTTGTTATTTAATCTAACAATTTTCGAGTTTTTGTTTGATGAAAAAGGAAAACAAATTATAAATTGTAAAAAATGAAGAAAGATTTGTAAAATAAGAAATCAAGAGATATAAATGTGTTTGAATGTAAATCCTCTAGAATGTTTTTGTGATTTGACAAGTTAAAAATACAACCGTAAGCCCTTAAGCAAAAATCAACCTCTTTTAATAAAATCTCATGTCTTGTGGACCGTAGAAATTCCCAATTTAAGTTAAACCCTTTCTCAAGGCGAAAAACTTCTAATCTCAAGTTGATTAATGAAATCTCTTTCTAGTTAAAACCCCAAGACAAACATTATAACGATTTGTGAATTCCCATATTAGGTTTGACCCTAATCCGGAAGATTTATGTAAAGTCTATATCTAGGATTGCATGCAACTCTTTTCACTTATATAGGTTCTATTTCACCATGAATCTCTCGATTTCCGGATGAAAAATAAACTTCAAATCAATATTGCGCATATATCAATTCGAATGAACGAAGCATAATATAAGTGAATCACACAAAATATGAAGATTTTATTAAAAACATACACACCTTAATCACAAATCCATTCTAGAGTTCATTACATTCAAACACTAGGAGTTTAGCTACACATGGCTTTGATAAAAGAGTATACTACACAAGATGATTTGAATAAAATGAACATGGTGCACTTAGCTCTTATTCAAGACCAATACAAGACTTCCTCCTTGGTTGATGATGTTGAGCTCCAAGCCTTCTCTTTTAATGCTCTTCAACTTCCAACTCTACCTCCACGACCCCTTGATCCCAATTCTATTTAATGAATATTTCCCGAGTATCTAATCAATGCCTCTCCCAACTTCAACCCTTGGCTTTTATAGGCAACCAATACATTGATAGTACTCTCTTTTGTTAAATAATTGCCTCCATTTTCATTGTTGGTTGGTGAATTCTTGTACTCAATTGATGAGGAGGGGACATGGAGACATGTTTTGACAAAATAGGGTGTTAAAAGTGTACAAAAGTGGCCAAAATGGGTTGGTTGGTGAGTTTTCCCCAAATTCCGCAAAGAAAAGTTGCAAAAAGAGGTCCGGACACGCCCGTGTCGCCCCGACACGGCCGGGCCGTCTTTGTTTTATCACACAGGGACTCGGCTGACATGGTCGTGCTTCCCACACGGCCAGGCCGTGTTCTGGACACGGCCGTGTTGGGAACACGGCCAGGCCGTGTTGGAGCTGTTTTGTGCAAAAATTTCGAGTTTTTGGCTCCGTGAACACGGCCGTGTTGCCGACACCCCTGCCCGTGTTGGACCAAAAAGGCCCGAAATGACGCGTTTGGCTTGGAATTTCGAGCGTTTTTGCATCCTTAAACTCCCGGTATGTTTTGACATGAATCCATGGTCCGAAATTCACCAAAATTAGCCCCGAATGGTCAATCTACATCAATAAAATCACCTCGGAGTAATATGAACTATGTACAATCAAAAATTTACAAAACTAACAATAAAATAACTCAAATTCTACTCAAATATACATATAAAACATGCATAAAAAGACCCTTATCACGCAGGAGGAGGGTGCCCCTGGAACTCTGGGGCGCCTTCCAGAGTCCTAGGAAGGAGCATTCCCCTGGATTTTCCCCAAAGCTTTGGCTTCATTCTTTGTATCTATTCCCACATGTGTTAATATTTTCCCTTTCTTTTTTTTGCACATTTTTGTCATGGAGAAGAATTCATGGGGACTCTTGCGAGAAGGCCCCCTTCCTCCAGGGTCTTAGCTTAGGAGGAGGAAGAATTTTTACTAGGACCTCCTTGGGAGGAGGCCCCTCCCATCGGGTCTTATCTAAAAGGGATCATCCCACCCGAGGTCTTAGCCTGGTGAGGTCTTCTCCTCGGGGTCTTGGCGGATGAGGTGAATTACTAGGACCTCCATGAGGAGGCCCTTCCCATCTCGTGTCTTTGTTGGAAGAGTCATCCCATCTAGGGTCTTAGCCGGGTGAGGCCTTCCTCCGGGGCTTAGGCATTTGGAGGAGGTGAGTTACTAGGACCTCCTTGAGGAGGCCCCTCCCATCCGGGGTATTAGCCGAAAGGGGTCACCCCACCCTTTGAGGTCTTAGCTAGGTGAGGCCTTCCTATCCGGATCGGAAAGATGGGATATATTGAGGAGAGCTTCTAACTAGTCATTGACATTGACCATGTGTGGCCATTAACGCATTCACAACATCAAAGTAGAAACATGAAAGTGCTTTATTCATTATAATGAAAACCTCACGCCCGTGAGTGGAAACATGACTAAATGTAAATAAATTTGTAACGCCTCTTTGGTGGAAATAAATCGAAAATAATCAAAAACGCTAAATACTAAAATCTCTCGGGAGTCAGGGAGAGTGTTGTCTATGGTTGTGCGGTGCTTTCATTATTCGGTCTTGGGAGCTTTCTCATCTTTAAGGTGGCCATGTAGCATTCCCGAGCCATCTTGATGTCTCCAACGATCTCTCTCCTATCCCCGATTCGTGGGGCACATCAGCTTCAAGTGAACCGTAGAGGGGATGGCTCGAGAATGGCTCAAGTTGGGTCTTCCCAAGATCGACTTGTACGGAGAAGGGACGCGTCTACTATGAGTAAATGGACCATCATTGTAACTTGATACGAGGTGTCTAGGCCTAATGTGAGCAAGCAGATTGATTTCACCGAGGACTTAATCACTTCTCCGGTGAAGCCAATCAGCGGCGCTGAAATAGGAACAACTTGCGCTGGTTTGATCTTCATCTTATCAAAGGCTTCTAGGAATATGACGTCCACCGCGCTCCGCATGTACTAAGACCTTTTTGACCACGAAGTTGGCCAGCATAATTGATACAACGATGGCATCGGGATGAACTTGGGTCTCAGGATGTAGTCTTGAGTGTCGAAGGTGATAGGTATGCCCTTGGCCTGAGGATGTTCCACAATTCTTCTCTTGGATAGGTTCTCCTCGGGCACCCTCTTTTTCCTTGTTACATTCCCGGAGAGCACTTCGGGCATCTTTTGCCTCCGATCCACTGGTCCTCCGGAGAGATCACATTAATGACTCATTAACATGATTGTCGTGCTTCTCCTCCCTGTGGCGATGCAGAGCTGCTGCTGGTCTTGTGGAGATTTCTCTCAGATGCGGTCTGCAGGATCACGACAAAACTTGCTCGATCCACATAGTATGTGAGGTGGCCTTTCTGGATGAGTCGTTCTATCTCCTTTTCCAAAATGGAACAATCTTTAGTGGTGTGCTCCTGCCTCTCGTGATATCGACAAGTATAAATTGGAACGTGTCCGTGAATGGTTGTTTCTTAATGGTTGTGGGGATCAATGATCCCCTTCTTTCCGGCGGCTATTAGCACCTCCGCTATTGAAGCGGCGAGAGGTGTATAGCTTGGCCCATGATCCTTCCTTGAATCTTTCCGTGATTGGTTTTTATCTTCTTCCCGGGACTTAAAATTAACTCCGAGTTCGGGATTCATGGACTCTTCCACTCGAATATGCTTCTCGTTAGGCTTAATAGCTCCTCCATGTTAGATGGAGGCTTCCCGCCGAGACTCCTTCGCACGCCCTTAGCGTAGATTCTGCATTGTAATATCCCGGGCAAGGTCTCATGTTGAACGTTGGTTACTTCATTGACGGCCTCTACGACTCTTTCATAAATTCCCGTAGTGTTTCTCCTTCCTTCTACTTCAGGAAAGAGATGAGCGATAGTCTTGGGACACTTTCTATTGATGGATAAGCTGCTACATAAAGGCCGGTTAGCTTAATCCCGGAGATTGATCCTATCGGGGTGATTGAACCAAGTCGGCGCTGCTTGGTTAAAGTAGTATGGAACACCTTGCGAGGAGGCATCCATCATGTCATAGGCATCCGCCTTGGCGTAGAATTTGTTCAAGTGTTCATGTGGGTCTCCATTTCCAACATACTCGGGAGGTTGAAGGTCTTGATTCCTAATCGTGGTTCGAGACAAAATCACGGGGGCCAAAGGGCTCCTCTTCATCAATGCAATGGCTCGGGAGTTGGCTTGGCTAGGCTTCACTACTTGAGATTCTTCAACCGATTTGCGGCTCTTCACGATTTTGATTCTCACCGCGACCTTCTTCTCTCTCATCTTGATGGTCAGTCGGGTCGTGGTCTTGATGGCGGCGGGGCTCACGGTGGTCTTCCTAGGCATCGGCTACGGCTTGATGCCTTAAAGCATCCGGGCACTTCATCAAGGAGAGCCCGAAGGGCTTCCTAGGACAAAAAGATTTCTACAATGGGTGAGAGCCCCCGGAGGAAGGGCGGCACTCCTCCCGAGGAGGAGGGAGGGCTGGCTACCCACCTTCCAGGTGGTCGTTCTTCTTCTTTGGTCTTTAGCGCCGCGGATTGCGCTTGAGATCCGACTTTACGTGCTTTGCGATCGAGTTTGCATCTTCGTGTACTTTAGTTGGTTCCAAAAGACGGCGCCAAAATGATGCTACTTTTTAGCAAGTCACTCCAATTCAATCGGGTTGACCAAAATCTTCTTCCCGAGAGGGAAGTTTTAACATCAATCCTCTTCCCGAGGAGGAAGTCTTCACGTCTTCCTCTTCCCGTGAGGGAAGTCTTCACGTCTTTTTCTTCGAGAGTGGAAAATCCTTTGATTGGGAGCCTTTTTTTTTTTTAGAAAACTTTGATTGGGAACTTGCTCGCACACGTACGCAAATGTTAGGGGGATCCCTAGAGGTCGCCCAGGAAGGCCCCTCGGACGCTCAAGTTAGCTTGGTGACCAAAAAAATAAAACAGTAAACAAAAAATGAATAATGCGTAGGAGGATTCTGAATTAATTAACTTACAGATAATAGGAGGGACCTTTTTATACCTGGGAGATGGGCTCGTGGACCGTGTAGGAAAATTTGGCATATGGGCCAGTCCGCGTAGGAGAAATCAGCCTATGGGCTAGTCCCGGACACCATTGGGCCGGTTTTTTTATTAAGAACCCATTGGACAATTAATATTAAATAAACATATATAAATTAAATTGTATATTAATTAATTAAATACCGTTTTTGTCTCCAAAAATTTATATAGAAGAAAGATGGTAGCTTATTTTTGGGGGACTTTTAGACACTTTTGGGACGTGGAAACACCTATAGAACGGAAGAAAAACAAGAAACAAAAGCTCATGATATCATTAAGTTACTAGAGTACTTTTTCAATTCTTTTTCTTTCAACCCTTATTGAAATCATGATGTCCAATTTGTCTATGAATTTGGAAAACATTATTTGTGGCTAAATTCTTTTGTCTAGTCTTGTCATGTAACCTAATTAGGATGAAATATTCCTCTTAATTCAATTGAATGTTGATTCTTCTAGTTGAGTTTTTTTACAGGGTTTTTAATGCGCTTTCAATTAACTGGCCGTTAATTGAATGATATATGAATCATCGATTTTCCATGTGATATATGCATTTAGATCGTTGTGTACAAATCCATAAGTTGAATATAATATATATAGAAATACACTTGCATGATATGTGACATGAGATCCATAGATGATAGAACCCAATAATTTGATTGTTAAAATTATTCACATAGTGTTTACGTGCGTTTTGGTCAACAAGCAAAATGTATGGGAATGTGATACGTGGAAATGGAAATAGATTCTAATACAGGGCTAATTCTGCCTTTTTATATAAAATACCAAGTTGAAAGCTTCTGGTCGGTTTTCTTTACAATTTGTTCTTTTACAAGCATTTTTTCTCTATTATTACTCTCTTGTCTTCTTCCTCATAAATGAGGCATATTTATACCCATTTCATTAGTGGGTTTTTAATAATCACTATTACACATAATAATAACACCAAAGGGACATGTGTCCTTCCCTAAGCACGCATGTTAGCCAAGTATTTGCCACTTGTTGACTCATCTTATTTTTATCCGACAAGTGGCGAGTTTCTGTGCTAATGGGGCACTTAGCTTAATTGGATGGTTATCCTTTAAATTTCTTGCCATAAATCTTCCACCATAATCGAGCTCAGACCTAGCCGAGCCCAACTCATGCCACGTTATCAGATCAGCATCGACGTCACCGGCTCGATCTATGTTGTCCGTGGGTCCCACATGTACATGTCTTTGAATGGCCATGTGGTGACTTGCTTCCAACTCGGCTCGGGTGTCATCAATGGCCGCCAAGTTTAATTCCGAGGAAAGAATTCCGGATTCGGATTTAAACTTTAATGTTAATCATGAATCTTTAATGGGGAAGAGGAAACCTCAAAAGTCACTCATCTCTCGACACTTGTCGTCAGCGATTAATGCGAAACGGTGCATTAATTGGGATGTCATGATAATGGACACATGGCGCCTTTTGGTTGGACCAAATCTGCGCATGAACCGAAGAGGTGGGACAGCCTTGGCGATACATGGGGGTGTGACATTTCGAGCTTTTTTGAAATTGAAAAGAGACGTTTTGAGTTGGTGTCCCATCTTTCGAGGGAACTTAACCTATAAATACCCCTTTCACCTTTCATTTTATACTTTTGCATTCATAATCTTCGAGCAAGATATCTCTAAGAGCGAGCGAGAAATTTGGTCGACCCTTTGAGTTTAGAGATCCCGAGAATCACTTAGGTATTTTCCAAAACCCTTTTTCTCTTCTTTGTTTCAAATAATGTGTCTTTCCGAAGATAGTTGGAACGCAACTACAAACTACTGGACGTTGAGGTTGAAATCGAAGATCCACCCTCCGACCCTTCTATTTTTTCTTCTCCGATTCGAAGAACTTCATTGCACTGACCCCAGTGTCATCGAGTTATCAAGTTCGAATCATACGCCCCCATTCGAGACTCCACTTGAGCAAACACATACCATATTTGAACCTGTTAGGTTACCATCTATCGAGAGGGAATTTTTACGAGCTTGGGTTAGTTCGAGAAGAGTCGTTGAAGAGGCCTTGAACACCGATCCCCAAGACAATCGCAAGAGGAAGGAGAAGACATGGATCCGCGAGAGCATGAGCGGAGGAGGAGGAGGGTGGTGAGGCCTCCAAGGCGCAGGGCCGCAAGGCCTCGTAGGGCGGCGGCCAGCCACGGACATGGTGATGGCGGCGCGGAGGAGGACCCGCCTACTTGTGGAGGCCTGGTGGAGACCCTCCGACCAAAATGATACGCCAAGCATGCCGATGATTCGAGAAGTGGATGCCCTACGCCAAGTATAGGATCCGGCTAACATTATTTTTTGGTTGCGGATGGCACGGAGTGCCCCGAGCACCATTGGAGGGTTGTATGGTCGTATACGTCCCAGTCTTTTATGCGGGCTGCGATTCCCCTTTCCACTTTGGTGATTACGAGGTGGTTTCGCAAATGGGGCCTCCCACTGTTCAGTGCACCCCTTATCCTGGGGTCGGATTCTCTTCTTGGTGCTATTCAAAGAAGAAGGGTATCGGTCCTCGATTCGGCCGAGATGAATGAGTTGTTTATCTGAAGGCGACTCCATCGCCGCGGGTCGGGGTAGCCATCGGGTGGTACTATGTGCATACCAGGCCCGGATATCCAGACGGGCTTGTTGAAGGCCTTCCACAATCCTTGAAGGAGTGGAAGGACAAATGGTTTTGGGTGAGTGGCGAGTGGCGGACTCACGTCGGGGGCGAGGGATTAGTCCTCCATCCCCTTCGATTTTACATATAGTTTTTCGTAAGTGTGTCTTTTTCCTTTTTCATCTTTTCTTTTTTTTTTACGATGATCTGTTTGACCTTGATTCTTTTTCTTATTCAGGAACCGACCCTCTGCTTCCCGGTCCGCTTTGGCCGCTTTTGTCCGCCGGTTAGGTTAGACAACATTCAAGCCATAGGCCGGAGGGGATGAAGAATCGAAGTTTTGGCCACCGAGGCCCCACTGGCCGAGGCCGTCTCAAGGGTCTGTCTTACCCGCCGATCCCGAGGCCGGGAGAGGTGGCCAAGGAACAAAGCGATGGGGAAGAAGAGGTTGAGGAAAAGCTCGAGAGGAGCCCGCCAAGGTCGAGGGGACAAGCTCCCAGTGGGGCGCGGCTGTGCAAACGGAACAGGCAAGGCCGTCCCGGTGACGGCCAGTCTCGGGGCAAACGCCTTGCCTCACGAAAGCAGTGCGGACCCGAGCGGCCGGAACAATCGGAGCCCAAGGTACGTATTTTACAACTCTCGAATTTCCATTCTCTTTGACTTTTTTTCGTTTCTTTTTACTTAACCAATTTCCTTGTAGGGCGCGGTGTGGACGTCTTCGCCCGCCTTCGGCGTGGGAGAGATATGGCCACACGCAGGACTGGCAGCCGTGGGCCAGGCCCGATCTTGCCGAGCGGCCGGGAGAGAAGAAATTCGGGCCGATAAACATCCTACCGAGGACACCCGGAAGTGGAGGGGCCCCACTCCAAATGAGAAGAGGGGCATTGTGATCGAGGAGCCCGGCAGACGAAAGGACGAGGCCAACCCCACCGATGCCTCCGGTGCAGATTCCAACAAAGCGGGCCCCGAGGACATTCTCGGACGACCTTGGTCGGGAGGGTCATTTTATCCCCCGAGTCAAGGAAGGGAGGAGATCTCGAGAAAGTATGGCCGGCTACGACCTCGGTGGTTCGTGGAATTCGCCACATGCTCCACGCCACCGAGGAGCGGTGAAACATTTACGAGAAGTGGGTCGGGCCACAAGGGATGTCCGACTCGTGCTTGGACCACAGGCATCGAGCGATTCGCCGTAAACAGCTGGGAGGAGCAGACTCAGTATGCCATGGGGTTGTCTGGTAGGATCATCGGACTCTTATGGCACGCGATCGGAGGGGCTCGCGACTTGGAGAAGAAATACGCCGACCTGGAGAGACGGCATCTTGACTTGCAAGATGCTTATGCTACCCTCCAGGGGGTCCAAGAGTCCCTAAAAACTCAGGTGGAGGAGGTCGCGGCCAAGTCAAATACTGAAAGAGAAGCTACCATGAAAGCCAAGGCCGAACGGGACCAGGCCCGTAAGGCCGAAGAAGAGCTCCGGGCTAAGGTCGCAGAGTTGGAGAAAGAAGCTATTGCTCATGCCGGGGAATTAGAGAGGCGTGAAGCCGAAGCCCGTAGGGAGGCAGAGGAAGTTTCCCAGAAGCAGGTTGAAGAGGCCCGGGTGGAGGCCATCGGCTTACAAAGACTCGGAGGAGTATGCCTTCATCGACATGTGGGCATGCGACCAAAGATCGGGAGATCCTCCAAGATCTTAAGGCTGGCAAGACCGTGGCTGAGCTCGAGGCGGAGCTTGCCCAGTTGGATGCCGATCTAGACGCTATCCATCCTTGCTCTTTGGAGACCGCCGGCGGCCAGGATGCCCCTCCTCCAGAAGAAGAAGTGGCTTCTAGTGAGCCTGTCGAGATCCCTCCTCCTACCGGGGCTTAAACCCTTTTTTTCTTTTGAAGTTTTTTGTTTTTGTCTTTCGTATTTTCCTTTTGTGTAGGCTAGGCGGCCTTGCGCTTTCGATGTAATGGGCTCAGGCCCCACTATACATATTTTGCTTAGTAAATGAAGCTCCTTTTAGTCATCGTGCGTATATACGCATTTTTAAATTTTGCTAAGTATTGTGCTTGCCTTTCCTTTTGGTTACATAATTTGTGTTTTGTCGCCTCTTATTATTTTTCCAAGTATAGGGCTCGGTTTTTGGTGCTCAAATGGCACGAGTGATGGGCTTTAATTGCTGGATTTATTTTGCCAAGTTTTATGCTTGGAACTTAAGCCGAGTCTTTGTTTTGGGTAGGCTCGCCTCTTGGTCGAGTTTTCCTTATTTAAACGTGCACGGACATACCGAGCCGAGACGATCGGCGCTCGACACTTGGCCTAGACGAATGAAACGGCGCTCGGATCTTAGCCGAGGCGGATGTGTGGCGCTCAGCCTTGGCCGAGGCGAATAAAAAATTGCCTCTCTTTAGAGAGCTCACAAAATATCAGATGAAAGGATAGGTTTTCAGAATTGTATCTGAACCACAAGCCGCGTACTTTATTGATAGTACTTTTTAAGGTATGATACATTCCACGGGTGTGCAAATTTTTCCCCGCTCAAATACTCGAGCTCATATGCTCCATTTGACATGACTTTGCTGACTCGGAATGGTCCTTCCCATGTTGGTTTTAACGGGCTGGGCTCAATCCCGGTCACCCTTTTTATAACAAGATCGCCGATTCGAAACCTTCTTTCCTTTACTTTTGAATTGTAGTACCTTTCACTCCTTTGTTTGTATACGGTGTTTCTCATTTTGGCACTGCATCTCTTTTCTTCCAATAGATCCAGCTCGGCTCGGAGTGCGGTTTCATTGTTTTCTTCGAAAAAATTTGCAACTCTAAAGGTAGGGGCTCCAATTTCAATAGGGATGACAGCCTCGATCCCGTATGCCAAAGAAAAAGGCATCTCCCCCGTGGCCGCTCGGTGTGTTGTTCTATACGACCATAATACGTCGGGCAATTCCTCGGGCCAATTTCCTTTGGATTCCTCAAGCCTTGTCTTCAGGGTATACTTGAGTATCTTGTTCACCGCTTCGACCTGCCCGTTGGATTGTGGGTGATACGGGGTTGAAAAATGATTCTTGATGTGAAAGCCTTCACAAAAGTTTCAAAACCTCCGGTTATCAAATTGTTTCACATTATCTGTAACAATTGAGTATGGTATCCCAAACCTACAGATGATAGACTTCCATACAAAGTTAACAATCCTTTCTTCATCTATCTTTGCCAAGGGTTCCGCCTCGGCCCATTTCATAAAATAATCAACTGCCACAATGGCATATCTCACGCCCCCTTTGCCAGTGGGGAGTGGTCCAATGAGGTCTATTCCCCATTTGGCAAATGGCCACGGGGTGAATATGGAGGTAAGTTGTTCGGGGTGGTACCAAACTGCGGGCGCAAATCTTTGACACCTCTCGCATTTTTGACAAGGTCGGTCGCATCCTTTTTCGGGGACGGCCAATAGTACCCTTTGTCGTATCAACTTATAGGCCAATGTTTGCCAGGCGTGATTTCGCATATACCCTCATGTACCTCTCGGAGCATGTAGTCTGCGTCATGTCTCCGAGCGGTGCACCGAAGGAGCGGGACGGAGTATCCACATTTGTATAGAACACCATCCACCAATGTGAACCGAAGCTGCTTGAGTTCGCAACATTCTAGCCTCGGTCTTATCTTTCTGGTGAATACTTTCTCTAAATCTTTGGATGATTGGAGTCATCCGGTCGGCTCGATCGTGTCGTTAGCATGTATCTTTGTGTATTAAGTGATGGGGCGTACAGGCGAGTGGTGGTAACATCGCTATTGCATTGGTCCCCGGGTTGGAGGCCAGCCGAGCTAAGGCATCTCGCTTGCATGTTTTCGATTCGGGGAACATGCAAAACTCCCGCTTTGAAATGCGAGTTTTTTCTTGACCAAGTCCAAATATCGTACAATTTTCTATTCTTTTGCTTCATACTACTTGGTGATTTGATGGACCACCAGTTGTGAATCATTGTGTACTAACAATCGTTTTAAGCCCATTGGCGCCATTTCCATTTCCTTTTGGATCGATTACCCACGATCCCCCCCTGCTTTCGACTTGTGGTGGAAGAGCCATCGACAAACAACTTCCACTCTTGATCTTCGACCACCTCTTGGATGGAAGGTGTGAACTCGGCCTACGAAGTCGGCCGGCGCTTTGTCCTTTAATTGCCGTGCGTGGCTCGTACAAGATGTCAAATTGGTTGAGCTCGACATGACCCACTTGATCATCGACTCGAAGTGTCTGGTCGGTGCGAGAACTTGCTTTAGTGGATAGTTGGTCAATACCACGATCTTATGCTCCAAAAAGTACGGACGGAGCTTTGAAATTTGAAATGACTAGCGAATATGCCAGCTTCTCCATTGGTGGATAGGAGTTCGGCGTCGTGCAACGCTTGGCTTGTGTAATAAATCGGGTGTTGGATGGAGTTGTCCAATCTAATAAGCACCGAAGGCATTGCGTCTTTCGGAGACCGCGAGGTACAAATATAAGTCCTCTCCCGGGTCGGTTTTTGTAGCACGGGGATTGAGGCTAAGTGTTGTTTAAGTGATTGAAAGCGGCTGTATTTGTTCGGTCCATTCAAAATTCTTATTTTTCTTTATTATTTCGAAGAAAGGTTTACATTTATCGTGGACCGTGAAACAAATCGGTTTAGGGCGGCTAGTCGGCCTGTTAAGCTTTGTACTCTTTTGACGGAATTTGGGGTTCAAGATCAATTATGGCTTTTATTTTATCCGGGTTGGCCTCGATTCCACTTTGACTAACCATATACCCCAGAAATTTTCTCGAGCCGACCTCGGAGGTGCACCTTTTCAAGTTTAGCATCATTTTATACTCTCGCAAAATGGCAAACATTTTATTGAGATCATTAAGATGATCGAGATATGTACAAGGATTTCAACAACATGTCATCCACATAAACCTCCATGGTATGACCAATCAACTCCTCAAACATTTTATTAACTAACCTTTGGTAGGTCGTCCCAAACATTCTTCATCCCAAACGGCATCATCTTGTAGCAAAGTACACCCCACGCGGCGGAGAAGAATGATGTGGTCTCCTCATCATTCGGATGAATCCGAATTTGATTATAGCCACGAGTATGCATCCATAAAACTCATAAGTTCATGCCCGGCATGGCATCCACCATATAGTCGATGTTGGGCAAGGGGTAGGCGTCCTTTGGGCACGACTTATTGACGTCGGTGAAGTCCACACAAAGGCACCATAAACCATTGCTCTTCTTCACCAAAGACTGGGGTTGGCCACCCACCGAGGGTAAAGGGCCTCCCGATGAATTGATTATCGAGTAATTTATTGACCTCGGCCTCGGGCGACACTGTCGGCCGAGCTTGATCGTTTTTGAATCACGGTTGGAATGTAAGATCTATGTTGAGCGATGGCATGAGTGCTTGGGATCAATCCCGGTATATATCAGTGCGTCCATGCGAAGGCGTCGAGTTATTTTCAAGGAATTCAATCAATTCCGTCGGAATGGTTCTTGGAGGTCGTGGCAATACGTAATTGGCGTCCCCCATGTATTTTGCTTGTCGACATTAATTGTGTTGAACTATTCCACCGGCTCGCGTGTTTTCTTTTCTTGCTTTGCCCCTCCTTTTTCTCGTAGGGGCATCTCCTCTTCGATTGCCGGTCTACTTTCTCGACTTACTTTGGTCATGACTCTCCCCCATCTCTAGTCGCGGCTCTTTTCCGGTCGTCTGCTGGACTATTTTTTGAAACAACAATCTCCTCCCGCTCGGGCTCACCTTTTTCCCGGGTCGTCCTTCACTGTCCCACTAGTTTCTCCCCCTTTTACCACGTTAATATCCGCGGGTCGGAGCTTAAGAGAGCACTCCGCGATTCCTCTCGATTCCCTTTGTGGATGGATTCTCCATCCGGGGTTGGGAACTTTATGCAAAAATGATATATGGAAACCATTTGCTCTCAGGTGGTAGAGCAGTGGCCTCCCAATGATCGCGTTGTACTTAGAATCAGCATTGATAATCTTGAACGTGGTAATGATGGTCCGTTTGTGTGTTCCCTGTCCCATCCGAATGGGCGGTCGACTTCCCGAGCGAGATAATCCTTCCTCCTCCAAAACCCAAAATCTTTTGTTACATGGTCGAATATAGTTGTTGTCCACGTTGACCTTCAAAGCCCGGACATAAATGACCAAGCGAATAGCTTCTGAGTCAATAAGAATTTGCGTGCACCGGAATGCCCGGAATAGGTGCGGTGATAACCAGGGAATCGGAATGAGGGTGAACCACCTGGTCGGCATCCATGTCCGAGAAGACAAATCGACCTATCGGTTGGCCTTCCCTAATCTCCGCCACCCGGACCTGTCTTTCTACGTGGGCAGCTTGCCTAACATCAGCTTTTCTTTTTCAATTAGAGTGGTTGTCCTCGGCCGCATTAGTGTTGATTCTGTTAACACTGGACATCATCAAAATTTCCCTTCCTTGATTCTCGTTCTGTGGCAACGGTAGGTGAGCTGGATTTGGCAATCGCTCCGGATTTACACCCAGGACGAGCGCTGGTGGTGGCGGTAACTCATGAACGTACCTTTTTAGGCCGTTCCTCTGCACGATGCGCATTATTTCTCTGATGAGGTCCCGACACTCATCCGTGTCATGGCCTATCGATTTGTGATAGGCATAGTACCTCCGTGCATCCAAATTTGCAGGCTCCAGCCTTATCGGCCGAGCCGATGGTAATAAATTAAGACCCTGTATCTCATTCCATATCGCTGAAGGAGTGTGGGTCAGAGTACTCTTTAGTGCGGCAACCTCGGCCAGTACATCCTGGCGGGCCTTATTGCCGGTGGTCGGGTTTTCCGAAAAAGGCCTGAAACCCGACCCCGATCCTAAAGCAGACTCCTTCTTTCCATCTTTCTTCACGCCCCCTGCCTCGCTCGGGGCGTTGGTCGCCGTATGGCTTTTCCGAGATATGGCGCTCCGCGGATGAGAAATTCTGATATGAGGTCGCCCTCGATTCGTGGATAGAATAATTGAACCATATTTGGGAGCGAGGCGGCCATGGCGTAATCAAAATAGCGTCATCGAGACCAGTTCCATTTTCGGACTGCTTGTTAAACCAAGGCGATGTAGCTTTTCAAAGGCTCATCTTTTCCCTGCTTAATATTTACAAGGGAATCTTTCGGTGAGGCTCGGATTTTGGAAGTAAGAAAATGTGTTGTAAATGCGGGCGCCAGGTCGTCCCAAGATCAGATGGACCCATGCGGCAGGGTCCAGAACCAACGGTGGGCTTGGTCGCCCAAAGATTAACGGGAATGCCCTGCATAAAATCGCGTCGCTGGGGCTGTAGAGTTCCATCCACGCTAAGTATTTGTGGATGTGTGTCGTCGGGTCGATCTCTCCATTGTATAGACCGACTTGTGGAATTTTGAGCTTTGGCGGAGGAGTTGACGAGATACTAGGAGCAAATGGTGACTGATCAATGACGGAGCCACGGCTCGGTTTATGGGGCACGTGCCCCTTGGGTTTTTCTTTTTTTTTAATTTGTTTTTTCTGTTATTTATTGTTTGTATATATTTCCCTAAAGTTATAGTTTATAAATTATTAATAATATAATAACAATAATAAATTATAATATTATAAATTAAAAAAGTATTATATTATATTATTAAAAAAAGTGTTAATAGTGTTATATAACATTATTAGTATAATATAATTTTTTAAAAATTACATTAATTACGATAAAAAAATAAAATGTACCTCTATTTGTTATTTTTGATATAGCTTATAATTTTATTTATTGTGTGCCCCGTTATAGGAAATTTGGATCCGTCCCTGGACACTGATAGAGGGTGGCTTGTTACAGTGCGGCCTTTGCAGTCTTGAACTTCTTCGGGACCATCCTTCAATTCATTTAAATGGCGGCGAAGACGCAGGATTTCGCCTCTCGTTCCTCCAGCGGGCTTGGCCCCTGGGTTTGGTTGGCCCTACCCGGCTCCCTTTCATCCGGAAATTGAAGCCTGGAACTTATCGATCGAGTAGGGTGAAGGGGATCAAGTCCCAGCCGTCCCGCGAACACTGAGCGGACACGTCCGCGGTTGTATGTCTTGCGCCCGGCGCGACGCTGCCACCGGCTTTGCTCTTCTACGTCGTCGCGTGGCGCCTTTTGTCACGGCGACCCATTTGTTCATTTCGAGAAGCGGCCTCCTAGCCTTCATCGCGAGGAGGCGTGGGGGCTTGAGGATTAATGTTGACATTTAACGGGGGATTAAGTGGGTGAGTATTTACAGGGGGTGGAGGTTGTACTTGTGAAGGAGTAGTAGCAAGTGTTTGGGAGATGAGTTGATTCATTTGCTGAACGAAAGTGGGGTTTGCAATAAGTTGAGCAAAAGGAAATAGAGTTGTGCTCCCTGCTTCGGTCAAGGGCACGTTCTGGCCATTGGTAGTTTGGTCGTTTGATTATTTGCGGGCGGATCCTCAGTTACATGGGCGTTTTGAGACAACTGACTCATTTTGTCCTTTTCAAGGGAATTAATACTAGATTTACCTGAATTCGTGTGGCTTGATTAACTGAAAATTCGGACTGGACCTACACGGTGGCCCTCCTTCTAGCGCCAATTTATTGACGTGCGTTTTGGTCAACATGCAAAATGTATGGGAATGGGTTACGTGGAAATGGAAATAGATTCTAATACAGGCTAATTACGCCTTTTTATATAAAATACCGAAATTTGAAAGCTTAAAGTCGATTTTTTTTTACAACTTTTCTTTTACAAGCATTTTTTCTCTATTATTTCTCTTTTGTCTTCTTCCTCATAAATGATGCCTATTTATACCCATTTCATTAGTGGGTTTTAATAATCACTATTACACATAATAATAACACCAAAGGGACACGTGTCCTTCCCTATGCACGCATGTTAGCCAACTATTTGTCACTTGTTGACTCATCTTATTTTATCTTTGACAAAGCGACTTCTTGTGCTAATGGGGCACTTAGCTTAATTGGATGGTTATCCTTTAAATTTCCTCGCCATAAATCTTCCACCATAATCGAGCTCGAACCGAGGCGAGCCCAACTCATGACATGTTATCGATCGGCTCACGGCGTCACCGGCTTGGTTATGTTGTCTGCGGGTCTCACGTGTACATGTCTTTGAATGGCCACGTATCGACTTGCTTCCAAAGTTTCATTTCGGGTGTCATCACATAGGAACACTGATGGGTTTGCGATTAATAATGTTTTCTTTAGACTTTGTGAGACGCTTTAGAATAATTCATGGATTCTCGGTAATCAAATTGATACCATTGTGATTGATTATTTCTTTCAATTAGTTTAAACTATTATTGTGAAATCATAAACCCTAGGTTTTAATATTCATCATAAGTTAGTCTTTTAATTCTCTTTGTTAGTATTTCTAGTTGTTTCATTTGTTCTTTTTTTCTTAGTTTAATAATCTATCCAGTTAGTTCGTTTATTCAAATAAAGTTACGATTAATAGATTTGGTAATTAATAAATATTAGCCCTCATGGGAACGATACTCTACTCATTCATTATATTAGTTGTCATCGATTGCGTGCTCCTGAGTGCATAAATTTTGCAACACAAGTTCTGTTTATAAAGTGATGTAAAAGTTAAGAATAATTTTAAAATCAACTCTTTTATTATGTAGTTCTCCCCTTTCTTCGGAAATTGCGGAAACACGAAAAAAATTTAGGCTTCATTTTGACTTATGAATTTGAAACTAAAGAATTTAAAATTCATAATAACAAATTCAATTAACTTTTTTAGTTATAATCTCATAATATAATATATTTCAAATACTTGAATTAATTCATGTTTTGGTGTGTTTTTAGTCATTTATCACATATTAGACAGAGTACATTTGAAATTCTTTATCCAAATCCTTGACCCCACTAACTTTTCACCACACTTGACTGAATTTTTCCTTTTTCTTTTTGTGTGTGCACGTACGTTTTTGACTCCTTCAATTGATTCTGATTCCATAACAAAGTTTGGAGATATTGATTGAATTTTAGAATAGTACACTTTTGGTAAGGGCCCAAGTTTTAAACTCTATAAATTGAGGGCATGCGTAGTACTTTCACACTCACAGTCACAGCCAACTACAACACACATATTACACAAAGAAATGGCATTTAAGATTATTATTCCTCGAAGTTCAAGTTGTGAAGTTGAATTATCTGCGGAAGAGTTCAAGAAATGGTTGATGCAATTCGACGAAAACAGAGACGGCAAGCTAAGCTGGAGGAGCTCCAAGAGGCCATTCGTGCCACCGGAGCTCGTACGCAAGTGGAAAGCCAAACGCATTATGAATTCCTTCGGACGACAATTGTGATGGATACCTTGGTTGGAATGAAATTAACAAGCTTGCGAGTGTTTGGACAAAGACACTTTGGTTCCAAGGTCGTCGTTGATGACACCCACAGAGCTTGACACCGAGAGGAAACTCCAACCCGACCTGGTTGAACCGAGAAGAAGACTTGGAGAACCTTCAACGATGACCGAGCAAAAGCCCAGTGGCCAACATACTTGGCACTGGCGATTCACCACCAAGACAACACAGAAATTAATATTAAATACATGTCACCCATGCATGTCATGCGAGTAACTAGGGAATGACAAGTGTTCCACTAAAATTCTAGATATAATAATTGTTACCCACCCAATGTAATAGTATAAATAGGGCATATTTTTGAGGGAAAAGACAACAGAAAAATACTACTTCCTCTGTCCCAATAAGATAGGTCACCTTTTCTTTTTCGTCCGTCCCAAATTATAGACTTGTTTCCTTGTTGAGAATATTAATTACATAACATTAGACTAAACTACCCTTGTTTAATTCACTTTGCTTGAGACAAACAATGATATTCTCATTTAATGCAAGAGGGTAAAGTAGGAAGAACATGAAATAAGATTATAATCTAAATTACATTTATTGTGTTTTCTTAAATAGTGTGAAATACTCTACTTGTCTATCTTATTGGGATGGAAAGAGTATATAATTACACTATACTTAAAATTCTCACAAAGAGATGACCGACCATAAGTCCATCTCATTAATTAATATAAAAATATAATTTATTCTCTCTCATTTTATTTTCACTATTTAAGAGTATTTCAATCCTTGAGCTAATCAAAGCATCGATGTTGATCGTAAATTAGATTATTGAGCATGATTTATATAAATTGGGTTTTGCGGTGTGATAGAGAAAGCAAGTACTCATAGAGAGCGCGTGCTTGTCTTGGCGCTGTTGTGCGGATTGAGATTTAATATTTCATATTCGGTTCAATTCTCTATTTCATTGCTTGAATGATGACATGTGTACAAAATAATGTTGTAATTGTACATATGTCTTTCATTATAATATTAATTGAAGAAAGATTATTTTGTCATAATAATAATTTTCATAAATTAGCGACAACAATCAATAATCGTATTTAACTTGTCATTGTTAACGATTTACTAACACACATATAACAATAATAAAAATATTATACACAATACTAATCGTATTTTTCTTAATAAGTTTGAAGGACTAGAGGGGATAAGATCATTTTTAATAAGTTTGGAAGAGTGGGGGGAGAAGATCATGATCAACAATCTTGCAGAGGGTGAGTGATAGTCGTAATTTTTATTGTCCTCCTCTATATGTGTCACCCGATTCTTTCTTTTCTTTAAGGGATAATGGAAAATGAGATGTTCTAAGAGAGGAGAGAGATTAGAGATGAGATTTGAACCTAGGCCAACTACTTAGCTATGTTTGAATCTCAAGTCACCCAAAAATTAACAATTTAAACAATATATATCGACAATAGTTATTAATGTTGTAGGTTAAATTAGTAAGTTTTATTACTATTAAATTTCAAGTATAATTCTTATGACAAAATAAAAATTATTATATTAGAAATGTTGATTGGGATTATTTTTAAATATATCGACACTTAATAGTTAACATCTTATTACTAACAAATTATTTTTTTCTTAGTCCTCCTTTGGCTCTGTTGATAGAATTGACAAAATTGTTTGACTGGAATAGGATTGTATTGTTCGGGTTTTTTAGTGAATATTGTAGATGGGGGAAATTATTACACAAATATAGTAGAAATAGGGGGCTTTAAAAAAATAAAGGTGGTCGTTGATCACACCAACAACTGGATTCAAAAAAAAAATTAAATTATATCCCAGTCATTACTTCAAGTAACGACGGGGAATTTTTTATTTTAGAAAAATTGATCCAGTCGTTACTTGAAGTAACGACTGGAAGGAAAAATTAAATAAAAAAAAACCGAATACACGCTATATTTTCATTAGTCAAGAAAAGGAACCATAAACCAGGATCCAAAAACCCTAAAACTTTTAACTCTTCCCCCTCCCTCCCCATCCCAGCCCGCCCTCTTCCCCTCCCCTCCCTCCTCCTCCTCCTCCTTCCCTTATCCCATCCCCTCCCCTCCCCTCCCCAACCATGTTTCATGATGGAGCCAATGAAGGTATATCCCTTGTGTTATCCGGAGGTGATCGGTTTTTCCGATCGAGAGTGGAGGCAAGTCGAAGGTCGGAGCTACAAAGAGGAGAGTTGGAGCCGGGTAGGTGATGGGTTGCCGGTTGCGGTTGAAGATCGGGTGAGGGAGAGGCATTTTTCTTTTCCTTTTTTTCGATTTTTCTGTTTTTTTTTTCTGTTTTTTTTTGTCTTTTTACGGGTTGATTTGCGAAACTCGTAGGCGGTCGGTAATTTCGGGCTTGCAATGCGTGTAGTAGCTCGTGCCCGATTTGTTCGAGTTGTGTAGTCTCCCTTGCGGAGTGACATAGTCCTCCTTTCGGAGGTGGTTTAGTTTCCTTTGGAGTTCTTAGTTTTTATTTGTTTTTAGTAGTTTCTTGTTTTGCTCCCTCGAATTACGGTGGTTTTACCTCTCGTACGGAGTTCTCCCCTTGACATGTATCAATGTATGTATGTTCAAGGTGGCCATTTGCCAGTTGGCAGTGTAAGTTTATTTGAGTAATGAATATATTTCTATCGTTTCGGAAAAAAAAAAAAGAAAAGGAACCATAAAAATAGGAGAGTAACTTTATTTTACTAGAATTTCAATCTGCGGGCGTGGACTCCCATATTCTTTTATCATGAGGAGATAAATAACCGTATATACCGTCTTCTCAAAAAAATAACCGTATATATTGTAACAAGACAAACCGGCATCAGACTTGTTAATTATTTAAAAAAATGTTTGTGTATACATCAATTTTAAGTAAACTTGAGAGGAATCCCACAATATTTTGTAAATCGGTTAGTCTCTGTTAGACGGTCTAACGGATCTAACTGTTAGACGGATCTATTTTACCCGACCCGCAACCAACCCACTTGCTTTTATTGACTAATAACCGAGGAACCGAAACAAACGACATCCAACGGAAGCAAATGCTTTAAGATATTTTACGCCGTCTTTGCTCTTGCATCCGGACTTCTTTCAAAGAATCTGTCTCGTATTCGATCTTTCTACCACACGGCGTTTGGTTGTGCTTCTTGTAATTTGGACCCTTCTTCGCCATCTTAGCATGGCCAATATTTCGCCACGCGTATAATTTGTTTACCTTTCGAAACCCAAATGTTGTCGACAAAATTTGTGCTAGAATGGGTTGGGGCGGAGAGGAGTCAAGGAAGCATCTTCACCGGTGTAAAAGAAACTAATATATATCTTCATTGGTGCTAATACTTTTTAGTGAGTTTGATAATAATTTTATGTGTAACTACTAATACTTTTTAGTGGAATAACTAATTTTTCTTTCAAAGTGAGATTGCTAATACTTTTTCGAGAAACTATTAATACTTTTCCGAGGAACAACTAATACATTTAAGAAGAATCGCTAATACTTTTTAGAAGGACGACTAATACTTTTTAGAAAGATCGTTAATACATTCGGGAGAAAAATTTAATTATATTCAAGGGAACTACTAATACATTTTAAAAGAACTGGTAATACTTTTTAGAAGGACGGCTAATACTTTTCAGAATGACTGTTAATACATTTTGGGATAAAAATTTAATTATATTCAGGGAAACAGCTAATACATTTTAGAAGAGTCATTAATACTTTTAGAATGACGACTAATACATTTCGGGAGTATATTCATGAGAAAAATACTAAAAAAACTCTTCAAGGAAATACTAATACATTTCATAAGAACTGCTAGTACTTTTTAGAAGGACGACTAATACTTTTCAGAAGGACTTTTAATACATTTCGTGAGAAAATTTTAATTTATTTCAAGGAACTACTAATACTTTTTCGATGAACTACTAATACTTTTTGAGGGATTGCTAATACATTTCGAGAGTATATTCGGGGAGAAATAATAAAAAACTCTTGAAACTAATAATACATTTCGGAAAAGAATCGCTAATACTTTTTAGAAGGATGACTAATACATTTCGAAGATTTGATAATACATGTGCTCCTTAAAACTAATAAAACACTCCTGCTAATATTACGGAAATGCCACCGGATCCGTGGGTCGATCCGTCTAATGTGTCAGAGTTAGATGGTCCGACAGAGTTTTTGTGTTTGTAAATATATATATATATATATATATATATATATCAATATAAAAACACACATAATTCTACTTATATAATCATTAGTAATTCTTGACTATTTTACCATCATTATATATATATATATATATATATATATTACCATTAGTGAATTTTGTTTTTTCAAAAAATAATTATAACGAGCTCAAATTCGAGCATATAACGAGCCTTTTACGAGCCGAGGCTCGAGCTAAACCCGTTAAAGCTTAAACGAGCCTTTTGCGAACCGAGCTCGAGCTAAGCTCATTGAAGCTTAAATGAGCCTTTATGAGCCGAACTCGAGCTAAGCTCGTTGAATTATTAAACGAGCTTTTAACGAGCCGAGCTCGAACTCTTCGCGAACCTAATAATTTTCAAACGAGTCGAGCTCGAACTCAATTATGAAAGTTCTAATCGAACTCGAGCCGATCCAAAAACTAAACGAACCGAACTCGAGCATATTCCTGTTCGGCTCGGTTCGACTCGTTTGCAGCCTATATCGGCCCGTCTGTTCCACCGTTGGCTGTCAGTGTCTCAATCAAGTAAATAAATGCTTCTCCAAAGATATATCATCCTCTCCATAAAAGTGCTTAAATAAAATTTCTATAAACCAGGGCGAGTTAAGTTTCTGTTTTTAATTTATTTATTATTAATTTAATATACCATAATTTTCAAAGCGTGTGAAAGTGTGTAAGCTGAAGATCAAAATTGGTAAGAGACTAAAGAATCTGAAAAAGGGATTCTCATCAACGATGTTTTTGGCAAAAGCTGATTTGTATAAGCAGAATTCAGTTCTTTTTTTTTAATTTCTTCCCTTCGGTCGTTACTTGAGTAACGATTGGATCAATTTTTTAAAAAAAAAAAAAATTCCCGATCGTTACTTGACGTAACGATCGGATTGTAATTTTAAAAAAATTGAATCTAGTCGTTGATGGCATCAACGACTAAGCTTTAGTCGTTGATGCCATCAACGACCACCTTTATTTTTTTAAAACCTCTCATTTCTACTATATTTGTGTAATAATTTCCCCATCTACAATATTCAATTAAAAAACCCTGATATTTGATATTTGGAGTACGAACCACAATTTGGTTGACAATAATAATTTTTTTGAATAAATGCGAAATATTATAAAAAATGAAAATAGAGTTGTCCTGATCACAGACTGATCAGGTAACCAAATATAAGCCTGGAAATAATGTCATAAACGAAAATCTTCCTGGAAAAACTGTCAAGATCAAAATGGTCACAAGCCGACCATATGGCTGAATGGTTGGGGCCTCGTTAAAATCTCCCAAGGTAAAACCCACCCTTGTGGGAAAAACCCTTGAAAGGAAAAAGAGTACCCCCAGGAAAGAAACAGGCGCCCAGAAAATGGGAAAAAAAACCTGAAGCAGTGGCGCAATAAGTAACAAACCTATAGTTTGATTGACCAACATAGTCATCAGTGAGATTTTGCAGAAGCTCTGCGGGTGGGACGCCCTACCATGTGCCTCCCTCCGTCTTCTTGCTCAGCATGTTGGTTGACAACAATAATTAGATAGTATAGTTTTTTTTTTTTTTTAACAGTAGGGATAGTAAGAGAAGGGTATGGGTCAACCGCAGTGACAAGACAAGTTTATACTATTGGAACACAAAATTAATCTCATAAAACAAGTGTTTGAATTGTCCAAAAAACTCCCCAAAAGAACTTTAGATAAAAAAGAGGTAACATAAAAACAATAGGTCAGGGGTTCATATCCCTTCTCCATCAAATTGCTCCCCAAGGGCATATGCGAGTGGTGAAGATTTGGTGGGAACTCATCTTGAATAGCATCCGTGTGGGTTCGATTCGGGAGAGATCGTTATTAGTAGATTGGGGTCGAACATAATTGTTCTCTTTACCCAGGAGGATCGGTTGTACGCCGCCAATGAGACCCGCGTCGAACACTGGCGAGTGCGTGCACATCCGCGGTTTACCTTGGCGGCAAAGAATGAGAGCCGGAATGGAAATTGTCGCTCGAGGCATAGTCGGCGTAAGCGCTGAAAGTTTGAGTTATCAAAAAAAAAAAAAAATAAAAAAAAAAAAATGGTGCAAAGTGGCCTATCCAATCTGGTCGGATAGCATCCCAGTGCGCAAGGATAGATTCCACAATAATGGAGGTTTGTCCATATAAGCAATCCAATGTTTACAGGAATATTCCAAAGGTCGACCACCTAATTATGGGCTTAAGTCCATTATCGCAAGCCAAGGATTGGTCCGAAATGTGATATTATTATTTTTCTCATGTTTTCATGAATTGCAAACGGCATGTTACAACTTACAAGTACAAGTGCAAACCTTAGTCAACTAAGCAAATATTTTCGTTTCATAATTAGGCTGTAATTCGAACCGAGTTGAGTCGAAGTGAGCTTTTGAAAGTTTGAGCTTAACTCGTTTTTAATCGAGTCAATCTCAAACTTAATTTATCGAATATATTGATGGTTCGCGAGCTTTTTCTAGCTTAAGCGAGTATAAACAAGCTTAATAAATATTATTTATAAATTAAATTATTTCTTCAATTTATTACAAAATAAAAATATCTCTCTCTCAAATGCTTAATATATCATATGAAATCTATAATTTTATTCAAATAAATAATTTTTTTTAAATATTTCTACATTTATCATATGTAAACGTATAAAATTAAAATTAAAGTCAAACTATTGATTTAAATCATACAAAATTCGAGCTCAAAATAGCTCAAGAAAGAATTGGTTCTTTTGCATCCTATACTCCTATTCAAAATCTACCTATAAAGAATTTTCCAAATTATCCGAGCTTATCCAAGAATATAAGCTTGAAACATAATTCTTTGAAGCTAGCATTTTGTCAATTTCCAATTGGCTATCCATTTTTGAGACCTCGATTCTAATATTCCCCCATGATCTCACATGATCATCCAATTTTCCACACAAATTAGTAGAATAAAGAGATTAGGTTAGAATGTCAAATTATATGAATTTCGTGGATTGTATAGTTAAAAGTATTTAATATCGAAATTGACTTGAAGTAAATCGAGAAACAACTGGTACTCATTGCCACATTGGGGACGGCAATGTATTCTGATTCCCAAAGAAAGTTGTACGAATTTAACAACTAAGTTAACACGAATTCCGTTACATGAAAATAATATTCCAAAGAAAAAGGAGCTATTATATTTGAAGTCATTATCAATATACCCTCTTACCTCTCATCCGCATCTCTAAGAAATAAGGTAAACTACAAAAATCGTACCTAAAGTTTGTTGGGGCGGCGAGGAGGCGTGTCGTGGTCCGAGATTTGATTTATCAGGAATATCCCACAAATCACACCAACAAGATGATGGCAAAAATAAATGACACCGACAGAAAATAAAATGAACACACGGTGATTTTACGTGGTTCGGCAAAACCACCTACGTCCACGAGAGTTTCCGTTCTTTACTAATAAAGAATTTCCGGTACAAGAAAATACACCCCTTGAGTTTTATGGACCAAACCCAAGAAAATAAGACTCGTGACAACCACTTTACTAGCTATCAAAGAACACTCTCCCCAATCCTTTGTGTTCTGAGAGAAAAATACCCCAAATGTTTCCCCACACCTATCACAATTTGACTCACCCAAATTGATCTCCCAGTGTGTGTACACTCATTTTTCCTCTCCACCCGGTTGGATGGCCAAGCAATTAACCCGCTTGCCATATCTTCTCCGCACTCCTCTCATGCCCTTTTATAGGCATTTCAAGAAAGCCTTGATTAATGAGCGACACACATTTGTTGAAAATTTGCACATGGATGGTTCCATTGTCAAAAAAGTTTGGCACACTACTTTTGACAATACTATTGTTTTTGTGTGCTTACTAACAATCTCCACCGCACAACAAAACAATATCACCCGCAAAACCGAATATTGAACACCATTGACCTTGATCATCGCACATGCCAAATCGTAAGTCCTAACTCCACCGATTCAATCGCCAATACACATGTGCGATCCGATCAACACCACTAGTTGATGCCGGAGGGACGACCCCAATCCATCCTCTCGCCCAACAGATTTCCCTCACACCCGTCACATTTCCTCGGAAGCCTTCCCGGCGCTACCACTTCCAAGTAATCCTTGAGGTCACCGGACGATACAAATTCGATACTTCTCTCTCATCCTTAGGACCCTTCCGCCATGTGTGATTTTCAGGACTCCACCCCCAGCTGAATATCGCAGCTGTTGGAATCCACTTGGCTCAAGGAAATTAAATTCATCCGCATCTTTGGGACATAGGCCACACCACCCAAAGTACGATCCACTCCATCACCCATTTTGATTTTCACCACTCCAATCTCATGATTCTACAAGCAGAACCATCACCAAAGAACAAAATTTCTGCCCTCTGCAATTGAAATAAATCAAAATAATCTATTCTAGAGTACACATGCATTACGCATCCCGAATCTAAAATCCATCAATCTCGAGAAGAAGTATCAATCCTTGTGAAGACTGTGAGATATCTCCATCTTCCGCAGCTATCACCGCATCACCACCGCCACCGTCACCGTCATCATCCTTCTTTTCTCCGAGGACAATTTCTTTTAATGTGATCATTCTCGTGATAACGATAGCATACAACACCCTTTACTGGTCTTGACCGACTCACGATCACAGATCCACCACCAGATTTTCTCCCGTTACCGATTCATATCCCGAGCAACCAAAGCATATCCATGTCCCTCCTCCTGGTTTGCCTTTTTTTTTTATGGGACAACAATGATGCTTTTATATATGCTCCAAGTCCGGTGTATCTTTTCCGTACATCAACGTCGTCACTGACTATCATATGAATCCGGGATAAGGCAAGAAGTAAAAGGGCTTTATCTTCTTCCTCAACCTTTACACCAACTTTCCCAGTTGATCCAGATTTGCCCGTGCACCTTTCATATATCGTCAATTTTCCCCATTTCCCTTCAACGCCATTGCCAGGCCCCGTTGAACTAGGAGATCCTTCACCCTTTATTGCCAATGAGTGAAATTCCTTTGCCGTCAAATTGTTGCACTTGAATGGATTTGTCACCGCCACGTGTCCACGGGAAAAATCAAATCTCAATTTTCTACCTTGTCGACTTACCAAGTAGCTCGATACCACTTGTTGGGCACAAATGGAGGCGTGTCATGGTCCGAGATTTGATTTATCCAGGAATATCCCACAAATCACACCAACAAGATGATGGCAAAAATAAATGACACCGACGTAAAAATAAAATGAACACGGTGATTTTACGTGGTTCGGCAAAACCCGCCACGTCCACGAGAGTTTCCGTTCTTTACTAATAAAGAATTTCCGATACAAGAAAATACACCCTTGAGTTTTATGGACCAAACCCAAGAAAATAAGACTCGTACAACCACTTTACTAGCTATCAAAGAACGCTCTCCCAACCCTTTGTACCGAGAGAAAAATACCCCAAATGTTTTCCGCACCTATCACAATTTGACTCACCCAAATTGATCTCCCTGTGTGTACACTCATTTTTCCTCTCCACCCGGTTGGATGGCCAAGCAATTAACCCGCTTGCCATATCTTCTCTGCACTCCTCTCATGCCCTTTTATAGGCATTTCAAGAAAGCCTTGATTAATGAGCAAAGACACATTTGTTGAAAATTTGCACATGGATGGTTCCATTGTCAAAAAAGTTTGGTAAAAGTTTGGCACGCTACTTTTGACAATACTATTGTTTTTGTGTGCTTACCTAACAAAGTTTGGCTTAATTACAAAAAACACCCAATTATCTTTCAAAATTAGAAATACTCCCTTAGTGTATTACAAATACCCATTTGGAGTATGTATTTACACCACGCTCAAGTATGTATTTACTTGACAAATAACCCTCCTATTGAGGGTACTATTTGTAAAATAGTAACATAGCAAGAGAGTATTCGTGATTTTAATAAATAGTTTGATTTTTGTAATAAGACTGAACATCATATGTAAATTTGTAAGAGATAATTACAAAAACTACTCTGAGGTGTTGGTTAGTTATAAAAAAAAAAAAGAAACCCAGATATGTTTGAAAATTACGAAAAAAACCTCTGGGTTTTTGTAATTAACCCAAACCTCAGGGGTAGTTTTTGTAATAATCCCTTTTTGTAACTAACCCAGAATCAATACTACTACTCCACATAAAGGGGCTTACAATAAATTTTTCCTTGTTACATACCTGGTAGAGATGGCAACTTGAAGTGTCTATAGAAGAGTTCAAGAAACGGCGGATGATATTTGATGCCGAAAAAGACGGGCGGATAAGCATGGAGGAGCTCCGCGCGGCCATCTGTGCTACAGGAGGGCAAAAATGGAAAAGCAATCATGCTGTGAAGTCGGTCGATACAAACTTCTTTCAGACACATCTGCACTTATCTGAGCAGTAATCCAGTATCCGACTCTTTTTAAGTAAAATAATACGTACCAAAGATAGAAAGATAAAGAGAAAAATCAAATGGATCAATTAGAAGAGATCAATTAGTACTGTAAACACTTATGAACCCGTCTTGTAGAATCTCTACTCAACATTTATATGAAACTCTGGAACTACTTTTATCACAATAGAAACTGTGTTCTAAAACTTACAATTTACAAAATTTGACATGATGAAATTTCATGGTAATATTCTATCGTTTCACAACAACATTACATATTACATTGCTCCAAGCAATCAGTATTGACCAAAAGTTTGTAATATGGCTGCGTCAAACAAAAGAACAGTATATATGGCTGGCTCTTGAGGCCAGCAGGGACGAAAAAAATAACCTGTCCCATTATATGGTGAATTTTGTACAAGGATACGAGCCATTCAACAACAATTGAATTTAGTAAACATGCTTGAGGATGGAGCTCTCTGTTCCGCCAATGCCCTGGACATCAGAAAAAATAAAATAAAATAAAAAAACCAGAGCTTCATTTTTTGTTATCTGGGGTGACAGAAATCTATGGCATAGATAGTTTGTAACTAGTTCTTCATGAATAATATTGCTCGTATAAACATCAAATCGCTTTCATCAATAGTCCTTTCTTTTTATCAGGCACAAAACATTCTGTAAGACTATTTTCCTGAAAATGAAATAAATAATTACTACGCAGCAACTGGAAGTTACCTCAACACTTCTGTCCTTGAAGATATTGCCTTCCTTCAAATTACTCGACCTTCAAAGGTCAATAATAGGGGGTGGAAGTTTCCAGAAATTCCATGAATTAAAATCTTCCTGAAACCAAAATAGACCAGTTAAATATTGCCCATGAAGTAAGAACAGATACAATTTCAAGATTCATCAATTTTATAGTGTCAATTAATTGATGTATTGATACAATTTCAGGATTGCGAGAATATATTGATGTAAATAAGGCTAGAATTGCATTCCTTTTTGTTGGTTACCCCTCCCTCACAACTTGCAAGTTTGAAGTTGATTCACGTTAGGACATTAAGAGAGTGTCTGCAAACACTTTTAAAAAAGTGATTTTTAGCTTTTAGCTAGGAAGAAAAAAAGATCATTTTTAGTGTTTGCAAATGTAAGCTTTTGCTTTTTACTGCTTCATTTAATCAAAATCTAAAAGTTGGGTGGGTGCTTCTAATTTTGGAAATGGGCTTTTGGTATATTTCTACAACAACAAACTAAGCATATTTTCCACTATGTGGGGTCGACTATATCGATCATATCACGCCAATGTTTATAGCCAAAGGCCATATTTTCATTTATTTCTAGTGTCTTTCTTAGAAATATTATATTGGCCTACTAATAAAAAGGACATTTTTGACTCTTTTTATTTGCAAACACTACGAACTTGTGTTTATCAACCACTTTTAACTTCTGCTACAATAAATCGCTTAAGAGAAGTGTTTGCAAACACCCCTAAAAATGACACACGCAACGGACTTAGGAAACCCTAATAGACAGCAATTCACTTTTGACAATAACTGAAATTGAAAAACGGAAAGAATACCACACTCGGAAAATGAGGCATGCCACTGGCGTGCAAGCCATTCCTTTTTTCCTTTTCTTTTTTTTATTAAGAACAGAAAATTGCACTGAGGAATAAATGATGCAAGTCAATAACATATTTTGGGTAATTTTTTAAAATCTGACTGAATCTAATGCTTCCAATCAAACAAGTAGCTAAATACCCTGATAAAATATATCATCAAAATTCGGAAAAACAAACCTGTTCAGAACATGACATGGTGGGAAACATGCCATGCACAAGGGCATGAAGAGACAAGTATGATTTGGTGTCAACACGGCGGTTTACAACAATCTCGCCCTGTAGATATTTTCATAGAGATTTGAGAAAACCACCTCACACTTGGAGAGCCCTTTTACAATATAAATAACATTTCTCACATACCTTAGGGTTTATGATAAATATTTTTCCCCTTGGAATTCCAACCTTAAGATAGCTAAACTCATCAGTGTCTCTGTTTCCAAAGCCAGCATAAAATGGATTTGTATCAGCAGGAAATAATGCCTTTATGTCCTGGAAATTAAAGAGAAAATCAGATTATTCTCCTCCTTCCGACTGAAAACAGATAACAGATATAATCAGTACTCGTAACTTCCTTTCATGTCCTTAACGTTAAAACAGATGCATTTTTCTTTCTAATGGGCATACATACATTGACTGTTGGAACATGCTATTATTTAGAGGGGCTAATTCTTATTTTAAGTTTTGGTACCATAGGTAAAAGAAAATAATAATCTTTTACATTAATTTGTGACGAACGAAAGGTCTGACTCTACTTCAATTTTTAATGTCAAAATTCCTGAGATTAATTTCTTCTATCATTTCTATTTATAAAAAATCCTATTTATTTTGGTTATGTGGTTTCTTGAAACAGCTCAAGGGCTCAGGATTGATTACATTTATATCATACACTCATCTATAAGATCTCTTAAAGACTTGTTTACTTTTTCCGGGGTTTACGGGAGTTGGTTATCAGGTTGTCCTTTATATAAGTCGGACTTATACTGTGTAAAAAAATAAATAATAATAATAATAAATAATAATAATAGCAATAATAATAATAATAACAAAGCTATAACTAAATGGAATTCAAGCACCAAATTGGTAATCGCCAATGGCTTAGCCTGGAAAAAAGGGGTGGGCCGATACACGAAATTGGGGTGGGCAGGATAAAAATTAAAAGAAAAACCATATAAAAATTAAATAAGTTTTTTTTTTTTTAGGGGTGGGGTTGGCCCCTCCCCAGCTACGCCAATGGTAACTGTTGTAGTAGGGGAGTCGAAAGGAAAATATACACTGTTTGGCAAGAATCTAAGTAAATTGGAATGCGAAAAAAGAAAAATAAGGTAACGAACCTCCAAGCAAGCAATTTTGAATTCGTGCGGAGCTCTTCTAACAACTGCAAAATCAAAGTGCCGAGAGATCCTCAATTAGCCATACATGAATAATTTGAGGAAACTATCCATCCCATAAGACATGTAGAGCAAAGTTCATCTTGCGCAACACTCGAACTGTTTATTAGCAGTCAAGATTGTGAAAAACCCCCGAGAAAATTTCACACTTATGAAGGATTGCTTCCACTTTTTCTCACAGCTCAATCAAGAGTAAACTCTGTAGTTTGTATGGAAATTATTGGACCACAAGACGTGCAATGAGTAAAGTATGAATTTTACCGAAAGAAAATGGGGTTTTTTAAGATGTAGGTACTTAGAGGGTGTTTGGGTGAGCTTATAAGGTCTCTAAAAGTGTTTTGTAAAGTTTATTTTTTAAAAAGATCTTATGAGTTCCCAAAATAAGATGTTAGGAGCATATAAGCTCCTTTTAAAAAAGTTGGGGGATCCCACCATATTTTCAAAATAAGATCTTATTTTAACAACCACCTTTCACTTTGGTCATTTGAGTTACAAAAATGTCATTACTAACATCTTATAATCTCGTTCATGTTATTTTATCCAAACACTTCAAGAAGATGCAAGATCTTACAAGATCTTTTAAATAAGCTTATCCAAACACCCTCTTAATAAAGTCCTTTTAGGTAAGAAGTCATTGATAGCTTAATTATAAGCAGCCTACTATAAATCAAGACATAACTAAGATACTGCTCCAGATTCACAAAATATAAAGGGATAATTACAAAAACTACCCCTGAGATTTGGGGTAATTATAAAAAAAACCATAGAAGTTTCAAAAAATTACAAAAAAAAACCCTTGGGGTTTGATTCCATCTTACAATTTCCCCTTCATAAGAAAAAAAGTTTCAAAATTCCACCTTACATTTATAGAAATATTACAGTTAACCCCTTAAAATTAAGGCAGGATCGAACCTCGGGGTAATTTTGAAACTTCTCTGGGTATATTTGTAGTTACCCCAAACCCCAGGGGTAGTTGTTATAATTATCCCGAATATAAATGCATCGTAAAAAGAGATAGTTGTATGCAAAAAAGTAACAGAACATGGATGTAATCACTGACCTTCTCGGAATAAAGAAGGAAAGAGGCCATCTGGGGAGATGACGACAGGTCCATCTGGTAAGGCTTTTCCATCCTGAAAGAACAATGAACCCCATTAAAGGGCATGCATACAGCAACACAAGTGAAACACATGAAAGATATTAAGAGAATCTTAATTTTTCACATTTTACGTAAGCAATAAATGCTTCTCCACTATTGATATGTTCACAATATATCACAAAACTGAGACAGGGTGAAACACGAAAGAGAACTAAGAAGTTATATTTTGACGGGTTAATTAAAAAAAGTACCCTTGAGGTTTGGCCTAATTACAGAAAAAACCCAACTAACTTTCAAAATTACAAAACCCAAAGGTTTTATTTCGTCTAACATTTTCTCCCTTCATTAGCAAAAGACATTTCAAAGCCCCCCTCATATTTATAAAATATTACAGTTTACCCCTTAATTTTAACACTAAATCAAAACCTCAACGGTACTTTTTGTAATTATCTCTATTTCGACCAAGCAAATAGTAACTTCAATATAGGATGTTTTCCTCAAGTAGTTGAAGGGCTTTAACACTAAAAAATACCTGTTTGATATTAAAAAGGAGCTGTCGGGTATGAAAGGACTGAGCAATTGAGCGTGCACTAAGGAAAAGGAACTGATATCCATTCTCCGCAACACACAAAACCAAAAAAGATCAAGCATCCATGCACGTATTATCTTCAAGACCATTTTATTAGATAAATGCATGCACGGTATGAAACGCGTTCTTCATCTGTATTCTCTATAATCAATAAATTATTATTAACCAAGACATGCACAATAGAAAACTAATGAAAAATACGATGGAGATTGGTACCGCACAAAGAAATGTTATATGAAATTATCATCTCGGGGTGATCCGTTTGTTTCACCATGGATAATTACAAAAAAAAATGAAGTTGTGGCTAGTTACGAAAAAAACCAGAGGTTTTTGAAAATTGCAAAAACTCCCTTGAGGTCTAATTCCATCTTACATTTTCCCCTTCATAAGCAAAAATATTTCAAAATCCCCTCGACATTTAGTTTATTGAAATATTACAATTACCCCTTAAATTTAAGACATGATCAAACTCGATGGGGTATTTTGTAATTTTGAGACATCTCTAGGTTTTTTGTAATTAGTCCAAATGTCAAGGGGTTTTCGTAATTATCCCAAAAAAATCAAATGTTGAAATGGCAATTTATTTTCAACTAATATAATTTAATTGACCTTGATAGCTGAGAAGAGATTTGCAACACCCATTTGCGACCAATCCATACCAACCAATGGCATGACCTGACCTAGAAGATCTGACCTGCACACGAACAATCAATAGGAATGAGCCAGAGCAGGACAGCATACACATATTGAACCAAAGAGAATGCTTCTGATGGAATTTTATACAATGGCACAGGCATGAATGATTTCAAACATTTGACAAATTCAAAAGAAACATAAAATGGATGTTACAAGGTCATTGGAGATAAAGCAATACAAAAATACCGAGTAATCGTCCCATCAACATCAGAGATCACACCGAGTGTCCCATCTCCACATAAAAATCCGGGCGTCAACCTTGATGTGTAAACTTCAAGTCAGTACATATGACAAACATATAGATAGCCATGTGAGATCAGAAAAAATAGACAAGAAAAGGTAATTGGGAGGTAAACACGCTTTAAAGTGACTTTTCATGAAATAATGAAAACAAGAGTAACCTGTTGCTTGCCCAGCATTGCAGTTTGGAAGGTGAATACCACCATATTCTTCCCTTCTTTTAAATTTAAGGATGCCAGCTGTTCAGATGTTGGAATAAGTGTTCTTGTTATCTTCTTGTTTGCCTTCACTTTGACCACATCTTTCCTCCCTCCAAATCACTAGAGTTATTTAGGGTCTCTATTGCATTAGGATTTTCGTTGCCATTCGTCTCTATGTGAGAAACTTTCATGCTCGTTGATCTCTTAAAGAAGGGCCAACTTCTTGGCTTCCTCTTAAAGAATCAATGGGTCTAGGAGGATTACCTGAAAGACTTCTAATAGTCAACATTGATAATATTTTCTAGTTCAAATTTGCACGAGACACAATAAACACTTGAAGATCTGAACAGATTAATTTCACGAGATAAAAGAATATGGCCGCAGAGTACATTTTTGACTAAACGCACAAGTAAGACTCCTCATCTAAATTTTCAGCATCAAACGTCCAAGCAGGTTCTTCAAATACCTTCAATTAGTAAAAGTATGAACTTTATTACTTGCTCATGGATTTCACAAGGTTTGCTTTTATTCTGGTGGAAAATATTCCCGTAAATAAACAAGGATGGACAATATAAAGTTGATATAGGACATTGAGTTGGAAACCCCACTTTAACCTGAGATTAAAGGACATGGAACTTGAGAGTGTTTTCACGGTTTTTGGTGGAAAATTCAAAATGGTAATAGATTGTCGGTAACAAGCTCACAACTTAGTTGATCGCTTGTCAAAGAGTTCAACTAACTTAACTAGATAGTCTATATACCCATATATGATTCCAAAAAGCGAGACTGTTCTCGGATATTAATCTTATAAGAGTTCGTATAGAAGTGTAGAGCAGACAACATCCCAAATTCCTGAAAGTCAACTCCTTAAATTAAAAGAGACCAAAATATGAGAACACCAGCATTATCCATTGTGAACTAAGCAAATCCCCAAGGTGTATCTCAGTGTGAGAGAACAGTGTACTTATGACCTACTTGGCTATTTCTAGACATAGATTAGTAAAGCTTCTACAAACTACAGTCACGTTAATTGCCGATTGGAATATAAAAAGTAAAGAACAGAACAACCATAAAATAGACTTTACCATAAATGTTGAACAAATAAAAGAGATAATCATAATATCCATAACAACAATAGCTGCTTCCTTTAAAGCATAATCAGCACGTGTTAAACATCCAAAAGAATAACAAGTATCAGATGGCTACACCTAACTATACCATTTGCCAGCTAAAATAACATAAAAAAAATTCATCTAGATCAACATTCGTCCATTTAAATGAATTCTCTTACCAATGGGCAGGTTAGCATGTCCCTCTTCGCTCTCTTGTGGAATTTTAACATCCTCAGACGTTTGATCACTAGGTATTTGATGGTTATCTGTACATGAATCCACACCTGGATACAATGAAGGGTTGAAAGAATGACCCCGATCGCTTGCTTCAAGATTATTACAGAGAGGTCCCATACTGGGCAATGATCTCACCATTCTTGTGAGTTCCTTGGAGTGAACATCAGCTTTGTTAATGCAAACATCACTAGATATGGATCGTAACCTTCTCCCCAGTAGATTATCATCATTTATATAGTCAGTTATAACAGACTGGTCTAATGAAAAATTGGAGAAACATTTTGCATCACTGGACTCATTAACTCCGTCAGCAACTTTTGATGAAAACGAGGAATCAGTTTCTTTTCTCTCATGGTCTGCTTGCCTGAACTCCAACTGTTTAGCATCGGTCGAACCAAAGTCATCGAGGTCACCAAACAGTAGCTGCTCTTCCTCTGAGATTCTTGATTCTAGGATATCACAAATTGAAATTGGGGGATTACAAAGAGGCCCCACAGAGGATCCATGTTTGCTTGCTTCATCTTCCCCCAAAACAATCTGTTCTTCTACGGGTGAACAAGTTAAGTAGCCCAAACTAGAGGCGGTTGTAACACTCTGTGAGTCGATGTCCTTATGCGAATCATTTGATTGGTGAAGCGAAACTAATTCAGAATATTCAGTGACAATACTTTCCGAAGCGCCATTTGTAGGTCCTCCATTGACAGATATCCTTTCTTCATGAACAAAACTGAACTGGTTCCCTTTTGCTATACATTGTTGGATGTCTAACGGTTCTTGAAAATCATATATTGACTGAGTCATATTCTGAACAGAGTCTGGCAAATCATTAAGCTTCTCGACAGAGTCTTGAATTTGTGAATCAGATTTTGCAACCTCAGAGACTACACTCACATCATTAGTCATCAGTTTTTCCGAATTTGACAAATTATTATCTTCGTCAACACTTTCAACTGAAGTGGCTGTTTCAACAACGTAATATTTCATTTCAGCGGCATTTTCCTCAACAGTCTCTTGTTCCTGATAACTCAAACGAGAAATAAGACCTGTTTCATCATAACCACAACCATCAACCGGCAAATTTTCATCTTTCAATGCATCTACAGCAGAAAACCGTGAAGCGTTATTATCTTTCTTGCACCTGGGTGAAGCAAGATTAGTAGACCACTTCAAGTCCAATAGGTCAGCTGCAATCTCAGCACGCTCCAAAGATTCTGTCCTAACAACATCAGACGCATTTTCTTCACCTTTCTCTTCCGTTGATCTCCTCCCGAAAAACAAGACCTAAAATCTGAGACCGGCGAGAATTAGCCCTAGTCACAGCCTTTATTTCGTTGTTATTTGATTCGGACCAATTAGAATCGTAATTACAACTTTTTGATTTCAATGGCAACCTTTTTCCAGGTTGCTTGTCCGTATCTTCGCCAGAAGAGGATGGAGGAGAATATACAGACTCACCATTTTCTTCATCAACCTCCTTCAAGAAGACAGCTTCACCTTTATGATTTAAGTACATTTGAAAATCTGCTTCGACACCATTGACACTAATGCTCACCATCTTCTCTCTCGTCTTTAATACGCCCTGAAATTTCCCAAACCGCACATACCAAGGCGAAGACTTATAACTTCCATCGGGTTGCTCCACGACGATTATATCCACCGCACCGCCAAACGGATGAAACGGGCCGGAGACGGTATACACGCTTCTACTAATGTAGCTACCTAGCCTCCCACAGCTTGCATCTTGAAATAATTAAAGAATAACTAACAATTTTGATTTTCCCCACCAACAGAAATTTCAATGTTGTCAGAATACAAAATCCATAGCCTAATCCAATCAAGAATTCAAATCATCCTCATATTTTCTCCTCCTCGGCTTTTTATCAAACAGTTTGAATTCTGACAGCCCAGATCAAGAAACGGAATAAAGGTCAAAACTTTCAGAACCCAATATGATTGGCAAGAGAATACTGCCCTGAGAGATTTAAAAGATTCCAATAAAAAAACAGATAAATCAATTCTATATAGGGCACACCAATCAAATAATCAATTTTAAGATACAAATATAAAAATAATAAATCATCAATGGGAAAAATCCGTATTAGAAAAGAAATCCAGCTCAAGAAAGTTGGCTAATCACGAATTCGAAAACTGAAAAGACATACCCACATGCGAAGAACACTCATACAAGCAGTAAACCGCCAAAGGGTGGACGTTGAACAACAGTTGCGTGGACAGCATATTCCTTGTACATTATTCGAATGTGCCCCCATATATATATAAATATATATAAGCACCACGCTAAAAATTAGCCACCCTATATAAAAGCAACTGGAAAAAATATACAAATATTATTACATCAGAATATCAGATGTCTTAAGAAAACACACAAAACAAAATATTGCGTGCGCTGAAATGTTTCAAGAAAGAAGAAGAAGGTGAAGGGGTCACCATTGAAAAAACAAAACAAGAGTCGCCAAATGGTACAAATGGGAGGAAAACTTGTTAAGTCAGAGAGTTTCTAGTTTTGTTTTGTTTTTTGTTTCATTTTTATTCTTTTTTGTATTTCATTTTAATAAGAGTTTTTTGTAATAAATTTTCTTGGAATAAGTGGGATGATGAGATTTGGATTTACAAGATGGGTAGTGACACGTCAGTTAAGTTTTGAATGAGTTTGGTGGAAGATTTTAATAGGTAGGGACACAATGTTCTTTTTGGGAAAAATTTTGTATCTAAGTATTAAAATAAATAATTATTTTATATGATAAAATAAGATATATAATTCAATAATTTCCAAATCACTTCTAAAGTTCTAATAGTTGGTGCTTTTCTTTTTCTTTGAAGTGTAATATTAGTATTGTGTTTATAAAAATTGGTTCTTTGTTTTGTATTTACTTAATTTTTTATTTTTTTTTTTTTTTTTTTGGGGGAGGATAACAAGTGGAGGATTGTGTACTCTTTTAGGAGCAAAATATCAAAATAAGTTCCAACTATAAAAAGAACTATGTGTTCGTCCTCATGAAGCTGATCTTTTTGTCCTAATTTTATATTATGACAAAAACGTCAATCACACCGCTTAACGTTTTCAATTCAGCTAGTTAGGCGGATCACTCCCATGCACCAGGTGGCATTTCCGTAATATTAGCGGTGGTGTTTTAGTAGTTTTCGGGGATTGGAGATAATGATCTTCCGAAAAGTATTAGACGCCCTTCTAAAAAGTATTAGCGATTGTTAAACGAAATGTATTAGTAGTTCCTGAAGAGAATTTTAGTATTTCTCCTAAATATACTCCCGAAATGTATTAGCGAGTCCTCAAAAATGTATTAGTAGTTCCTCGAAAAATATTCGTAATTCCCTAGAGAGTATTTTAGTAGTTTCACTGAATATAATTAAATTTTTCTCCGAAATGTATTAATGATCCTTCGAAAAGTATTAGTCATCCTTCTAAAATATATTAGCAGATTCTTCGAAATGTATTAGTAGTTCCCGAAGAGTTTTTTTAATATTTCTCATGAATATACTCGAAATGTAATAGCGATCTCAAAAAAAAGTATTAGTAGTTCTTGAAAAAGTATTAGTAGTTCTCGGAGAGTATTTTAGTAGTTTCCTAAATATAATTAAATTTTTCTCTCGAAATGTGTTACTTGTCCCTCGGAAAAGTATTAGTAGTTTCTCAAAAAGTATTAGTAATTTCTTAGAGAGTATTTTAGTAGTGCTCCGCAAAGTATTAGTTTTTCTTATAAAATGTATTAGTGTTTCTCCCATAAAAGTATTAGCCGATACTAATACTTGTATCAAATATTCATTCTGAACTATACCTGAAGAAAAAAACAGAGCAAATCTTATGTGTTTCTTGAGAGATGAATCCTTAACTAGTGGGCCATTTCCATCTACATTCATTTACTTCCCTTGATGGGGAACATCAGGAACACTCGTGCTTAGTTATTAATGTCATGATTTCATACCCCACATTACTTCACAATTCCTTAATCCCCGCATAACATTTTGCCTAATTATAAACCAAGATCTCAGGATTCATTATCATATATATAAACAAGATCAATGGGTACCATAAAAATCACTTCGATCGATCTTCTCTTGTTGTTCTCTCTTTCCAATGGGTACATTTGCTGAATCGGGTGGAGGAGACGAGAAGGAGGCGCACTTGGCCCGCCGAAGCGATCTTGGAAGAAGAGGCGGAGGGTGGGCGGTGGTGGGGATGAGATCTGCATTTGTTGGTGGTGTTGTTCTCCACGATCTTCTCGAACCGAGGCGAGGAAGAGAGATTCTCGAACCGAGGCCGAGGACGCGTGCCCTTTTTCTATTTTTCACGGATTCGGATCGGGTCTTGAGATGGATAGAATATTTAGACCCGTCTAACGGATCTAGATCCATTAGACGGTCCGGGAGAGACTAGCCCTTATATTATATTTTGTATTGTATATAATATACACTTGTGTATGTATGGTTAGTCGAAGTTCGTATTTAAAATATATATGTATATGTGTAAAAGTATATAACTGTTCGTGTAAGAATATATTTGGAGTTATTATGAATAAAAAGATTAAGAAACGAATCTTATTTATCACTTGAAAACATAGTTCAAATAAAATAGTTTGTCCATGATTTACATATAACACGGCTCATGAAACGTAATTCTCACATTAACACATTGTATCAAATATAAATAGTAATTATATCATCTAAGTCATGACTCAAACGTGTAATCTACATATCGAGTGAGCAATAAAATAGTTGTATAAATTATGGGCAAATGTCCTATTTTTTAATAAATGAAATACTTATTTATCATTCAAGCACTCGTTAAATAGTACATCAGATGCAACATTAACATTACCAAATATAGCTCACTCCAAGACGATTTCTTAATCAACATACTAAGGCCATCTCCAATCAGATACCAATTGTTGCGCCAAACTCTATTTTGGTGCAAAACTCACCTTCCAACCGAGCACCAATTGCAGCGCCATTTTGGAATGATGCACAGTGGTGGGCCAGTTCTACGCTTTTCTTCTTTTATTTTTTAATTTTTTTTTGTTTTGAATATATGTATTGGTTTTCTTATATCTGAATCTATAACAATATATTGTCTATTATTCTAACTTTATATTTAATTTTTATAAATATTTAATAATTTATATATATGTATATATATATAGTCTTATGCATTTTATTTAATGTAGTGTAGATTACATATAACAATAAAAAAATATTCAATAATTAACTAGATATTTATTCTAATTATGTTAATAAATATTTGATATTAAATAAAAATAGTTTTTAATTGAAATAATAAAGAATATTAAAGGGATATTCCTTTTTAGTGTAAAATTTGAAGTAGATGGGTAAGAGATGAATTTTGTATTTGGTGCGAGAAATTTCACTAATTTAGTATAGCTTATGCACTAAAGTAGAATTTTAGGTCGGGTATGGCTACAATTCTACATACTACCATCTCAATTTCTTCAATTTTTGTGGCAAGTCCTATGTTAATAGATTGCAAATGATAATAAGGATAATACCCCTGTTAAAAGGTGAAATATTGTTGTATGTAATTCATAATGTGATATATATAATATATGTAAAATTCTTTATATATATGTAAAAAATTTAAGAATATAGTTGAGTGTCATTTTCAATTTGGGACAAGTGGAAATCATGGGAAAAAGATGGAGATGAACATTTATGAGTTTATCACCGATTCATCGTCCCCATGCGGATGAGATGGCAAACAAGGGTCGTGTAGAATACCCACTAGATCGACGACCTATCAAACCTTGGCGTAAGAAACTGTACTCCAAATAAATAAATAAAAAATCCTTTGCGTAAGAAAGCCACCATTGTAGTGTGGATTGATCTCATCCATTACCGTGTGGCAGTATGGATTGATCTCATCCATCCACACATTTTATTCAATGGTCTAGATTGTGATTAAAAATAACTGATTTATCAATTAATTAATAGGTGGAAAAGGTATAATAGTAACTAGCAAAATGCCAAAAATCACGCCCCTACAATCAAGGGATTGATTAATCACGTTTCCATAATTAAATTGTGCACCATTTTAATAGTTGAACTATACACCATTTAACAACTGACTGTACACCATTTTATATCTAACAGTGCATCATTGTATAACAAATTGTACATTATCTAAAAGAGCTATAAAGACAAAATGATGTAACCATCTTTCCATTTAATAACTGAAATGTGCATCATTTTATATCTAACAGTGCATCATTGTATAACTAATTGTACATTATCTAAAAGAATTATAAAGGCAAATGGTGTAACCATCTTCCCATTTAATAACTGAATTGTACACCATTTTATATCTAACAGTGCATCATTGTATAACTAATTGTACATCATCTAAAAGAACTATAAAGACAAAATGGTGTAACCATCTTCCCATAAATCACGCCCCTACAATAAGGGATTGATTAATATCACGTTTCCATAACTGAACTGTGCACCATTTTAATATTTGAAATGTGCACCATTTAATACTGAATTGTGCACCATTTTATATCTGTGAGTGCATCATTGTATAACTAATTGTACATCAACTAAAAGAACTATAAAGACAAAGTGGCGTAACCATCTTCCCATAATTACGCCCTACAATCATGGATGTGATAAAGATCACGTTTCCATAACTGAACTGTGCACTATTTAATACTAGGCAAAAAATCATATAGGACCATCTTACGGGTCTAAATCCGTAAGACAAATCCTATTGACCTGCGGATCCTGTTGACGAGGTCTGCGGGTCAAAGCCACCTACTGCCTTTTTTTCTGTTTTTCTTCCTCAGTTAAAGTAGCAGTTTTATGAGAAAAGTATCGATTTTTTTAGGTAAAGTATCATAATTTTAATATAGCCACAAATTATGATTACCTTACAAATGAAGGAAAAATAAATATATCAGAGTTAAAGTAACATCTTTATGAGTAAAAATATATATTTTTTGAGACAAAATATCATGTTTTAAGAGTAAAAGTATCTGTTTTTTGAAATAAAGTATCACGTTTTTTAATATAGTCACATATTATGAATTCAATACAAAGAAAGATGAATAATAAATATGATAGAGTTAAAGTAATATTTTTATAAGTAAAAGTATTTGTTTTTGAGATAAAGTAACATATTAATATAATCACAAATTATGAATATACGTTAAAGTATCTAAAACAGAGTTAAAGTAACACCTTTATACGTTAAAATATCTATTTTTTTGAGATAAAGTATCATGTTTTTAATATAGTCACAAATTAGGAATGAAGGAAAGAAGGAAAAATAAAAAATAAATATTATATAGTTAAAGTAACACTTTTATAAGTAAATGTATCCGTTTTTTAGATAAAGTATCATGTTCTTTAATACAGTCACATAATAGAATTCAGTACATCTAAGAAGGAAAAATATATTTGACAAGAGTTAAAGTAACACTTTTATGAGATAAAGTATCAGTTTTTTGAGATAAAGTATCATGTTCTTTAGTACAGTGAAGAAGGAAAATAAATATGACGAGCTTTGGGAATTTGTAATAATTTATGAATGAGTTATATTCATGGTTATACTGAAATTGCACAACAAGTACCAGTGGTCTAGTGGTGGAATAGTATTTTGCCATGGTACATACCTGGGTTCGATTCCCGGCCTCTATATTCAGAGGTATTTTTTATTTTTTTTTAATTTACCAGGGTATAGATATTAATCAGGGTATGAATCCGGAAATTGGACTATAAGTACCAGTGGATTATTGGTGGAATTCGATTCCCTGCCTCTGCATAAACCCGGGTTCGATTCCCGGCTGCTCCATGCGTTTTTAATTTTTTTTTTAAGATACCAGGGTATGGATCCGAATCCGAATAGGATCCATAAGACGGTTCTATGGGAGACCATATCTTATCTTGAATTGTGCACCATTTTTTATATCTAACGATTGCATCATTTTATAACTAATTGTGCATCATTGTATAACCAATTGCACATCATTGTAGTAAACCGCAAGTTAATGAAAAGCGGGAACAATTATAAAATCAAATCTCATAAAAATCATTTAGGATGAACAGATTACCAAAAGTAATCGCTATAACGCCCCAAATTTAATAAACCAAAATAATCACAAGATCTCGATTAATGAATAACGGACCCGAATAATTACTCACTTAAGCTCCACAAACGTATTGGTCCAAATGCGATAATTTAAACTCATAATACTAGGGATCTAAGTCTGCCAAAAAATAATTACAGAGTAAACCCAATCACATAAACTAAGTATATTATAAAAAAAATTACAACGGAAGTCTTAATTTACAAAGTTTTATAACGAGACATAATTCATCAAAACAAATAGAAACTAATACTAATACAATTATGTTTCGAAATACTTAAGGCAAGGATCAGAGAAATGGCACAACACGATTGGATTATGCGTTAATCTTGTATTGGTGTTCGTACTCAGGTTCATCGATCTCTGAAAATATTTAGAAAAACGTGGGGTGAGCTAAACGAGCTCAGTGGGTAGGGGAATGGGAATGCAAGAGTTATAAATGAAAACTTGAAAGAAATTATTTGAGCTAATTACTTAGTGTACAAAACGATTTCATGCATGCAAATGAATGCAGAACTAACAAGACTAATATTAATTACAACACATACAAAATATATACTGCTATACAATAAAGCAATATTGCAAATAAGCAACTTATAGAGAATAATGTTGTAACAATATTGTAACGAAAAATAAATTGTACTAACATCATAATCTTTGGCTCCTGCATCAAATATAGTATTAGCACAAATACGTTAAAACACATTTCGATGATTCACGCCAATTTTAAAACGGACAAGGTTCTATGCCCTATTTTAAAACCCAACGTTCAGGATACACAAAATAACGCTGGGCCGATGTAGAATAAACACCGAACCCAACGTTCCAAGTCAAGCCTGATTTTAAAACGGACAAGGTTCTATGCCCCATTTTAAAATCCAACGGGATACACAAAATAAACGCATGGTCGATGTTGACCAAACATTGAACCCTATTGCGTTCTCCAACTCACCAGGCTGAAGCCTCCCGGTTCCTTATTCCTCAGAGTTGCTCGACGACTCTTTAGCTTTTATACTCAGAGTTCGTAATATTCTGGAATATACCAATACTATGACCCAAGTTCTGCTGCCGTCTCCGGTCCGACCAGAAAATAGGAATAGACACATGTGTAGCCGAGCAAACACCAATAGGCAATCTGTTCGATTGATTGCCCTAACTACACACGCCAAACGGGTTCAAAAAACGAGAAATGATTCATCATTGATTGCAAATGAAATGGGTATAAAGTAATTAAATACTCGCACACATTACAATACAAGAATATAATTCTCAAACTTAACAATTACTAATAGAAGTCGATTATCTCGCATGTGAGAATTTCTATAATTTTGTAAAAATGATGAGGCTATGTAAGGAATTCATCTTATGTCGACTAGGATTAATTATTATTGACTTCAAGGAAATACTGATAATGTCGGTTTATAAAAATACAATTTAATCAATATTGTGTCAATTATTGAAACAACTTTAAAGTTAAAATTAGAGACACATTGCATATATATATTCTTTTAAACTAGTAATTTAGATTAAGTGCATATGAATTTTAAGTGTTTCCTAGATTTGAAATTTAAAGTCATCCGAAAACTCGTGATGTTTGGGTAATACAAGTGAGTCCTATCAAGATTCAATACTTAGAGGTTATCTAATCTAACTTGGTTATCAAACAATAATCCTACAACACAATTTATAATTTCATCATCAAATATATCAACTTTCATGCAATTTGCGAATTCAAGCATAATAAAATTGATGGATGCAACATGTCGTGTTTAATCTTTTCCTATAAAAATGGCCTTCACTTAAAAACTTTACCCACATTTTTAGTGTTTGGTTCTTGTAAAGTAGTTAATCTCCAAGCCGATGCTCGAAATTCCTACACAAAATTCCTACACAAACGTCCCAAATTATATTAAGCTTGATAGAATCTAAAATAATACTAATTTATAGATCTATCAAATTTTCATAAAATTAAAAATAAGCAAGTTTCATCTCTTTCCCACAACCCAATGACATAATCCATATGATTTTGTTGGGATTTAGCCTCATAAACCCAAAATTTTAAACAAAATTCTCAACATGAAATAAACATAAGTCAAAGGAATAATCACAATAAGAAAAATGAAAAGATAAAAGACAATTGAAGACTACCGATGGAGGTAACCGGCCCGGACATCAAGGTCAGTCTTTGGCGGCCCGACATCGGCATGTTCATAATTGAAATTTACAAGATTTTTTTTTAGTGTACAATTAATGAGAAACATAGACTAGATCATTGATATTATTATTATTATTATATTTTTTTTAGAGATTATTATATATATTTAAAAAACAATTTTATAATTAAATCCACTTTTTATTTAACTATTATTATTATTATTTTAAAAGAAAATTAACAAAGAGAAGATATTGCAATCAGTTTATGTCCCAAAAATTTCCTCTGTTTTTCTTTTATTTCGTATTTTTTAACTTACTAAGATAATATACACATAAAATCAAGAGGGACAAAGGAAAGCACATGTTTACATATTTTTCAAACCAAGAAAGAGAGGAGAGTGCAAGAGTTTTTTAACAAAACATAATTTTTTTTAAATTATTATTATAGATAAAATTCAAGATACAACTTGCATGTGTTGATCTAGGCATATTCCTCAACCCAAATGGATTAAAGCCTTGGTTTTATTGGAATTACCTCATAGATCCGAAATAAAATAATATAACCATATAAAATAGTGTAAATCTTCCAATAATATCAACATGCAAGGGTTTTCGATATTTTCCCTCAACCTTAAGGTAAGGACTTAAATGGTTTATTGGGTTAGTCTCATTAAACCTCAAAATTCATTCAAAATAAAAAAATTAGAAACGAAATAAGTTAAAATAACAATACACATGCCACTGTCCGTGGCAATTTTTCCGGCGACGGCCGCTGGAAAAATCAAAATACAAGAAAGAAAAGAAAAAGAAGAAAGAAAAGAAAAAAAATAATAAATAAAGAACAGTAAATAATTTACGTTTTTTTTTGTCACCGGAAGATGGTGGTGGTCGCCGACGGCGGCGGCGGCGGTCGACGAGCCGAGGGTGGTGGCGTAGACAGAGAGGAAACGAGAAAGAAGAAGGGGAAAGAAAATAAAATAAAATATGAAAGAGTGGAAGATTTTCCGGTGGTGGCGGCGGTGGCGTCGGAGGTGGTGACGGCGGCGCCGCCCGATGGTTAGGGAGAGTGAGGAGGCTTCACTCTCTAGTGTGTGTTAAAAGCTGAAAAGTGAATTAGGGTTAGAGTTTGAGGGTATTTATAGGTGTCTAAATGGGTAGGCTTTGTGTTTGGGCTAGGCTTTTGAATTGGGCTAAAAATAAATCTGAAAATTCTTTGGGCTTAGTTTTTAGGTTCTAAAATGCGAATTTTGGATAGGGTTGGGCCAAGATACTAGCTAAAATGGTTAAAGTCAATAGATTAAAATGAGTAATTAAATATACAATTACTAGAATAAACTCCAACTTCAAAAACCCAAAATAAAAATAAAAAAATAATTATATTTATATAATTACATAAATTGTAACATAATAAAATTCTAATCTTAATAAGTAGATAACTATAATTTTTGTAACAAATAATTTTCTCAGTATTAAATAAGACTTCTAATATAAACAAGTAGAAGTTATTATGATTGATAATTAATCAAATAATAAGATAGTAAAAATCTAATTTGAGTTTCAATAAATTAAGTCTCCATAGTATTTGTAAAGTCAAATAGATATCGATAATTATCCTAACTCCATACTTCTTATTCAATTAAATGACATAAATTACTAGAAAAATAATATAATAGTTATCTCAAATAAAATTCTAGTTTTATTGAATATGGGATATCACATACTCCCCCTCTTTAAAGAATTTGGTCCCCAAATTCATTTTCATCATTGGAAAATTGTAGATCCGACAATTTCAAGCTTAAAGTCCCAAGTCGTTGTTTTCTTCTTTCCAAGCTTAACGTCTAATTGTCATAAGGGCTGGTTGTATATCGTATCTATACCTAGGTATTTTAACACATAACTGATATTGATGGTAAAGTCCAAAAGATAAATTTCTAGATTCCAATCATCGATCTAAAAAGTTGACAACTTACTACTAGTGACCTCTGAGTTCTTACAAGATCAATAAAAATCCGATCCAAGGGCAAGAAATTCTAGCTACTCTTGATAATCAAATCTAATCTTTAATTCAACCTTAGCCGTACTTTAATCTATAAGAATTCAATACTTCAATCTAAATCACACAATCATCCAAATAGAACTCAAACTCGAAATTCGATATCATCAAATAGTTGTAATCTAATCCCCCAACAAATGATCTTATCCTGGTTTTGTTCTGATTTCTCGCTTGTTGCTCAAGATCTAAAGTCACCAAATTTGATGAATCATAACTTTCTCTTATTCGGGAAACTCAAACTCAAACATCTCCGTAATGCAAGCTAAATAGCAAACCTCTTCACACAATACGTTACCTTATCATAAACTCATTGTTAAACTAATTTGAAAAACGCCAATCACATAAGTTCTTTCTTGAGAACTACGAAAATAACTAAACCAATAAGACGTGTTTCCACAAAAATCAATCCTAGTGTTAATTGACCTTATAATTCATATCATCTAGCGAGTGAATTAAACCTTTTATGCAAATCATATACTAGTCAACTTATCATAACTTAATACACTCCAAATCATCACTCTATTTTTAATCAATTTACTCGTCAAACTTAAAATGACTACCTCAATCACAATATAACGACCTGAAATTATAATTCAACCCAAATACCAATAATAATCTAAACCTCCAATAATTGAGAACAGACTTGAACCCACAAAATAGTTATGCAAAAGAGTGCTTACAATATCTAGCCATTATATATACATAAGATCCATAGTTGTTCATCTACAATCCACAAAATAGTATTCAATTACTATACCCAAAAGACAAGTTGCTTACATCGATCGGTAATCATAGAGTTATTATGCATATCACATTGCAATTGGACTCGATTGCCTACAAAATATTTAATCCCCATTTCATTCGTAAGGTAATATTCACTTTATCACATAAAAATAAACCATAATCTAGTTATCAGCTCTAAGTTAATAGGTAACTGTGAGGATATTAACCCTAATTGTCACACACCTTATTCTTGTCAATATCTCGTTTCTTCTTGAGAAATTATTTCCTATCGACCCTTTAAATCCATATCCAACATTTCATTACAATCGCGATTATGCGAGTATAACATCAAGGTGATCAATTAAAAGCGGTATATCCTACACACTATATCTTGACGAATAAGAACATTATTTCAATTAGTATTCCTTAAAAATCATTAGGATCCAACCACAAAAATCGATACTATTCAATGACTTATCGATATCCTAAGTTGGCGATTAAAATATTCATCCACATAGGTATATCCCGATGAGTTATTAATTCGTATCAAACTTATAATTTAGGCACCTCAAGTCTCAATTAAACATAATAATTATAGAAGTAACAAGACTTGACAAGAAAAAGAGAATGTCATGACCTCGACATAAGGTAATATCTACCTAGATCAGCGTCTAACCACTATATAGATTGGCTGTATATAAGATCCATACTTAGATATCTAACTTATTAACATTTTTATGCTATAACCTCAAAAGAGAAACTTGTAGATCCATAAACGACCTAAGCATCTGTCGACTTAACATTAGCGCCCTCGTCAAATTTATATGAAATACATTGGTAATTCAATTCAAGCCCAAGTAAATACATCTACTCAATAATCAAATCTTAATTGTTAATTCAATCTAGACGACACGATTATCCCAAAGTAATTTAACATTCGGGTGTTAATATCGCATATCTATATATATCGAGTATAGGTAAGATTCTCACTTATGAATTTAACCTATAACCAACATCGATACTAGAAACCCAAATGATAAACACATATATCCACCTACGGCTAGCACCATCATTCATTTCCTATACAATGACATTATCCATTGATAATCGAACTCAAACCCAAATAATTCACATCATATTCGATAATAAACCTTAATCTTTGAATAAATCCCAACAACATACTTATTTCAATTTAAACTTAACTAGAGTTTTAAGATCATCCACTAGTAATAGTCTAATCCAGGTGGAGAATCTTGTCTCACAGGTTAGCTGGGTGTAGTTCCTTTTACACCTAAGCTCTGATACCATATCTGTAATGCCCCAAATTTAATAAACCAAAATAATCACAAAGATTCTCGATTAATGATTAACAGATCCCAAATAATTACTCATTTAAGCTCCACAAATGTATTGGTCCAAAGTACGAAAATTTAAACTCATAATACTAGGGATCTAAGTCTACCAAAACAAGAATTACAGAGTAAACCCAATAACATAAACTAAGTATATTATAAAAAAATTACAGCGGAAGTCTTAATTTACAAAGTTTTATAATGAGACATAATTCATCAAAACAAATAGAAACTAATACTAATACAATTATGTTTCGAAATACTTAAGGCAAGGATCAAAGAAATGGCACTACACGATTGGATTCTGTGTTAATCTTGTATCGGTGTTCGTACTCAAGTTCATCGATCTCTAAAATTTTTAGAAAAATGTGGGGTGAGCTAAACGAGCTCGGTGGGTAGGGAATGGGAATGCACGAGTTATAAATGAAAACTTGAAAGAAATTATTTGAGCTAATTACTTTGTGTACAAAACGATTTCATGCATGCAAATGAATGCAAAACTAACAAGACTAATATTAATTACAATACATACAAAATATATATTGTTATACAATAAAGTAATATTGCAAATAAGCAACTTATAGAGAATAATATTGTAACAATATCGTAACGGAAAATAAATTGTACTAACCTCATAATCTTTGGCTCTGCATCAAATATAGTATTAGCACAAATATGTTAAAACACATTTCGATGATTCACGCCAATTTTAAAACGGGGATAACGTTTTTAATCAACCCAAACTATACGGGTTTTACACTTTGCAACCTTGAACTTTGAAAAGTTCTGATTGCAACCTAAACTTTACAAAATTTTACACTTTGCATAAAATTCGGTTTTACCCCTGGTTTCGGAAAGTTGGTTTGTAGTTTACACTCTAAACTTTAAAGTTGTTACACTTTGCAACCTGGACGATAAATTTCATTGCATTTTCTTTGATTACTCCCAAAGGTCTTGCGATCCCGAGAAAATGGTATCGAGCCTTGGTTTATTAAGAACTTTTAGTTAAATTTATTATATTTATGTAATTAACAATTGGTGAGGAGAAATTACTCGAGATTATGGATCCGGACCGATGTCCGAGATGTACCCCTTACAGGGACATATCGTCAAATATTGACGATGTATGCCAAGAACACTTGGCCAGGTTTCATATTGGGAATACCAACATGAAGAAAAGGAACAGGCAGGAGGAGCCGACGGGGAAACCTTAAAGCAATGCAAAATGCGAGCGAGAATATTATAGGCGAGTTCTGGATGCTTAACGGCACTTATATGTTCACTTGATGAACCTTCAAGAAACGGTTCATGAAAATTCCCATCGAGAACAATGATTCATGATGGAGTACCGGAGTGGAACGAGATACTTCCAGATAAATCTAAGATCTCGAAGATCTTAGAGAAATCGTAAGACGGTGCGAGAATTATGGCAACGCCATATTCATCTACGATCTGACAAGTTCATCGGATCGAACAGGATGGAGACGATGGTGAAATATCGAAGGAAACTCTTGAACTCCTTCATGATATTGAAACGAGTCAAGAACCTGGAGGACGGGGCGGGTTCATCCGGAGGAAGGAAACGTATTGATTTTGGGGCGGTACCTATTTACACCAAAAAGGAAACCAACCGAAGTTATACGAAAGATGATGAGATGAGGAAAAGCTCATTGCCCTAATCAAAGGAAAATCCATCAAAAATTTAAAAAGATGGATATTGAAAAGATGAATCTTAAAGATCTACATGACTGGCGAGAATCCTTCGCGGGATTAGGTATTGTAGATTTAAAGATGAACGCAGTGAGAATCGACTTTGGTTACCTATGACCCAAGGTAGACCAATTCCTCCACCACCGCCACCGATTAATCCTAACGTCGAAGAAAGTACGGGTTCACATCATGGAGCTCGGGACGAGAGGATGCCACATCTTTGGGATTTCACGACCGGGAGTGATCCACTTTCGGGGGACGGAGGTCGAAACCTCTTGCGGGAACAGGACAACCTACGGAAGGCCGAATGTTTATCGGACGCCTTATGGAAGATTGCACTCGACCCAATACATCCGTATGGGTTGATGTTAAATCTGGACATCCGGATTTTAAAAAAGAGAAGTTCTCATTGATGAATGGGCTTGACTATGAGAATTTAAATGAGGAACCCTCGATCTTACAAAGGATTCATTCATTTTACTCCTTGAAATGAGTCTTGAAGGATCGGTGAAGATTGCTGGGATATGACCGATGCTAGTACGAAAAGTTCGGTCACATCGGGAATCACTTAAAGGAATTGTCGATGGTATGGCAAAACTATTCAAAATCCAATTCATCGGCACGGGTTATTTTGAGGGATTAGAGGATGGAAAAAGAAAGAGATATAAACAAGCCCTCTATAGCAAGGAGTTCTTGGATATTTGTCATATTGACGAATATATCAAGTTGTTCACCGAATACTGGGGTGGAAATCAAGATTGAGGAAAAAGAAGTCGCATGACTATTCTTTGCCAAGATTCCGAGTCCCCTGGAGAGAAATGCTTATCAGGGAATACAAAGGTGGAGTGAAGTAGAAGCGTGGCGGAAAAATGTCTTTCCTAAAGGCAAGTTATACGAATGGTGTTACCAAGCAGCTCTATACAAGAATTACAAAAGATTAAGAGGAATTAACAAAACAGTTCCTCTATGTTGCGTGGATAATGATATCCCAACAGTTGTGGGAGGTCGACCAAGACGGCATAAGAAGAAGAAGGATAGAAGCCATCCATACCGCCGAGAAAGAAAGAACAAAAGAAGCGGTCTTCGTGGAGACCTAGAAGATTTTGGTCAAAACAAAAAGAGATAATTATTTTTAACCACCTCAACTTTACCCCTTTTTACACTTCACAACCTAGACTTTTATTTTTAACCTTTTGCATCCTAAACTACGAAAATAATTACTCTTTGCAACTTTTGGACCATTTTGCCCCTAGGATTTTATTCTTTAATAACAATAGTTCTAGTTATCCCTTTAAACTCTAATTTGTGGCATTGCTCCATAAGGATAAATATATTGCATTATACAATAATCAAAAGTTTTCACTCCCTAATCAATTTGTTTTTCGGATTTTTAGAAATAAGAACCCAATTTTTCGTAACTTGTTTTGTTCGTGGCATTGTTACACCTACTTAGATCCAGTCTCTATTCGAGAGGTTTTAAATGGATCATGTCGAGTTTCACCTATAAACTCAACAAGACATACTTCAATCAAGATCTTATTTCAAGTATTTATCCGTATACAAATTGGGTCTTTAGATGAAAATGAAAATAGTCCATTACGACCATATCGAGGCCCAACATGCTTCCGTAAAATTAATAAATCCTTTAAAATTCATACCTCGTTTGGCCAAACAAAGACCGGGTTAAGTGGTTCGCAACGCCACGATCGGAAAATTACCTCGGGGAAGATGATCGCAAGTTATCCGACTCCTTGTAAAATCGCTCAAAGACACGACCTTAGTTCGTTTCCTACTCCAAGGCGTAAAAGTAATTCTTCAAAGGGGATTGATCAATAGTACATTATGAACACATGTTGAACAAACGGCCTTTATTTTATTAAGAACTTAAAGAAAAATTTATTACATTAGTAATCTCCTTTTGGGAGGAGAATGCTTGTTTAGCCTCTCATGTATGAGGCTTGCACACGAAAATACATAAAAACTTAAAACTAAAACACTCAAAATATTACAAATTTTTCTCTTAAATTTTATTGTAAGAAAACTAAGGAAAATGTTCGATGTCCTCACTTCCTTCAAATCTGCATTTTATAGAGGTAAGTCAGGACTTCAAAGGCGGACTTCAAATCTTGCGATACTTATGACGTCACCGCTTACGTCATATCTGCATTATTGCCTCGCCCGGTGGTTTTCTTTTTTCTTCCGCGTGACTCGGCCCATGTGAAAGTTGTCGGGGAATCTTCTAAAAGTTGGTTTGCGTGGTCCCGAGGATAACGCGTTTTGTGAGTGGACCCTTATCCTTTCAGTGCATGATCTCGTCGGTCGGGTTTGGGTGGAATCCTTTCCCAAACTCGGGTTCCTTTTGTTCGGGGCATGCTTGTGATCCGGTCGATCCAACGGCCAACATGCGCCATGTTCAGAATTTCCGGTAAGTGTCTTTGCTTGCGGAATCTTGTTTTCCCGAGAGAATTCTTCTTTTGGTCTCGAAGAGTTCTTACGCAAACCCTGTGGTTGATCCAGTCATCGAATTCAAAAGGAAAGATCCATTCGCCGAGTGCAGGAAGAACTTGAATGGATATTTAACTTTGTCCATTTGATTAGACAAACCCAAAGACCCCATGCTCGTCTTGTAGAAGCCGTCTTGAGAAAATGCTCCTACTAATCTTTGGTCCTTCTTCCAGGGTGTTTGCGCTTTAATGTATTTTAAAGCATTTCCATCCGGTCTTCTTAGCTTGATGAAATGAAAAGCTTCATTAAAGCCTTTCTTCGTTGGTTCGGAGCTGCATCGATAAAAAACGGGTTCAAAATATCGCCTCACGGCCAAGTGTGGATTATTGGCCCAGGTCTCGTAAATCGCTTCCCCAATCCATTTCGATAATTTTGAAATTTCTGGGAATCTGGTGACACGGTATAGATTGAAGCTAAAGCCCCAAAAGTATACCATTCTGTACTTCATTTGGATGACTTCTGGTTTCATCCAAACTCAGGATACTTTCTGAGATATCAACCATTGTTTTTTCGGGTTAATACCTTGTCTTGTAACTAGTTTCTCCCATTGCCGATATACTGCATAGGAGAAATCTTATTTCGTCGATTTGAACCTTAGATTTGCTGTCATGGCCTAAGATTCAACTCTCCCTCTTTACCCCAGTCTTTGGGTTGACTTGAAGACTCGGGTTGTGACAGGAGCTTCAACATTGTTACGATTTGTACACCCTCGGGGGATGCATCACTGCAACACTTGTGATTATGGTACTTGAATCCATAACCTCCAGGGTTAGAGCCCGTACTCTCTCGGCCCCTTTTTGCACCGTAGGAGATGCGGCTGGAAGAGAGGCCCTTGCGGTGCTAAGAACAATTGTCTTGAGCGAATGGCATGCTCGTATTTGACTAGAAACGGATTTCGGTCACTGTTGAAATCGTCCAACCTACGCAATGAGACATAACGTCCCAAAATCTCATTCTAGACTCTCCAGGTTTTCCCGAGATGTCTTACTCGTTTAAGGACCTCGTCGGCCCACGCGTCCTTTCATCTCGTGTCAAGAAATGCAAGAATATTTTCATGAGATTTTATAATGACAATATCATAATCATAATATTGACATTCCACTTGCCATCTAAGTAATCGAGCCTTTTCCGGTTTTGATTCAATTTTGTTTTTCGAGAAAAGCTTGACACTTGAATTATCAATTTTTAAAGTAAACTTTTTTGATAAAAATAACGGCCATTTTTAAAAGCCTTTACATTGCAAAGAATTTTTTCGTTGATATGCCATCTGTTTGCTTCTTTGGGTGTGAATAAACCATTTGCAATATCGCATGGCACTTCTTCATTTGGTGTGACCTTAGTAAGAATGCACGCCCACCAATCATCCTTTGGCATCGTATGCAGAACCAATTCGTCCTCGTCTTGGGGAATCGCAAGCTTTGGAAGCTTTTTACAAACTTCTTTAAGTTGCTTAATTCCTTCTTGATGTTCATCTTCCCATTTGAATACGCATCTTTTTTAAGTAATGGGCTAAACACCTTCTGTAGTATCTAGATTGTTAATAAACATTCAGCAAAATTAACAACTCGAGAAAACTTAAAACTCTGCTTCTTGTCTTTTAGTGTATCGGAAATCCCGTATCTTTTCCACAATATGATTCTAGAATAATTCCGATTCATCGATTTCAATTCGAGGAATTCAATCTGTCTTGTTGCGATTACCGCCTTCTTTTCCGAAAGCACTAATCCTTCTTTGTGACAAACATCTGAAAATATTTCCAAATGTTTGAGATGCTCCTTCATGTTCTTTGATGCGATTAGAATGTCATCGATATACACGAACATGAAACTAAAATAATCTTTGAAAAGATTATCCATCTTTCTTTGATATATCGGGGTGCGTTAGCAATCCCATAGGCATCACGTTCCCAAATATAGTGTCCCCTGTGGTGTAGAAAAGTCGTAAACTTCTTACTTTCTTCCTCCATCTTAATGCGGTAGAATCCGGACTTGCAATCGAACTTTGAGAATATCTTGGCACCTTTGATACTGATTAACCGGATGTTCTCTACTTGGGATATAGTATCCGTCGAACTCCAAAATGTTATTAATCCCTTTGTAATTAATAACAAGTCTTGGCTTTCCTCTTTTGATTTCTCCATGGTTTCTGACTAAGAATCCTGGACTGCTGTATGGAGAAACTCCTGGTGAAATTAACTTAAGGTCAAGATGTTCCTTAAGTATCTTTTGCATATCCTCACGATCTTCCCGATTCATAAGGATTGGTTTGAATCTTACGAACTCGTACTCCTTTCTAGGTTTAACCTTTAAGGAAGCTTTAAGCTCGTTCTTATCCCACCAAGCCAAAGGATCTTCATTGTAATTCCTTTGGATCTTCTTCTTGATATCCTCGAGTGATATTTGTTCCTCTATGGTTACATCACTCTGTGGATTCTCCATTAGACTCATCCATAAGTCCCGCAATGGCTTCGGGTGACTCGTTCTTCTCCTTGTACTCGAATGAATACAAATTATTATCCCATATCTTCGGTCCTTCCGGATGGAACCAAATTGTCTATAGGATTATAAAGCTTCACCAAATTTCCTTCGATCCGACATTTTTGGATTGGGAAGTTTGGCTTCATCACCACCACGCTTGCTGCGAAAATTAATAGGAATTTTTCTGTAAAATGCTTCCCGCAGTCTCTGGACAATAATCTTATGATCACATAAGGTTGTGAAAATAAGTCTTCTCGTCTCGTTCTCTTGTGTGAATCGCTTGAATGTTTGTAGGAAATTGTTTCCTAGCAAAATATCTGCACTGTATCATGGAAATATATTGGTGGCGTCTTTACTTTGTACCATGGGTAGTGCGCCGCGCCTCCGATCATTATTTCCACTTGTTTAATTCCTGTTAAGGATAAGAATCCTTTTAGAGAAATCTCTTCCTGCAATAGCTGGTAAATCTTCTCCAATATCTTTAGGAAAAACATCCGGCTTTGCAGTACATATTAGGCACCGAATCAATATAGGCGGCGAAATACTCGGCCTTGTATTGCATATAACATTCCAATAGAAATGTATATGGAGAATGGACTAGTGGTCATCTAATTACGTATCTTTTATTAGCTCTTTGTGAACTCCATTCCGTCTTGTAATCTTTCCCAAGGTGTATGCTCCTCAAGAAATTCAATTCCCGGTATTAATTGTTCTCGGGATTTTTCCCGCAACTCTGTGATAGTAAGCTCAATTTCTCCTATCTTGAGGCTTCCTTGATATCTTCCAACGATTGGTTGTTGGAGATAATATAGAACATCACAAGGAAAAATGTTATCCTTTTGAGTGATGTCGAATATTACTTCAACCTCTCGCCATCTTACGGACATTTCGGCTCTCTCCTTTGTTTTAAAAACATCGGGGATGCATTTGAATCGTACTTGGTCTCCTTTCTTCCCAACGGCATTTGCTACTCACCATTCTGTCTTCTTTGGAAAGACATCCTTCTAGGCTCAACTATGAGACTCCGACTTTTGTTGAAGACTGGTTGATCTTGAATTATCATATCAATCTCCTTAATGGTTGGAGATTCAATGATTTCTGGTAACACCTTTTGTGGCAAAGTCCTCAAAGATTCTTGGGACTTCAATAAATTCCTTTCTCAAGAATACTTGAATGATGGGTATTCGAGAGAGCATAGGAAATCTTGTATGTGATCGAGTAAGGCTGTTTCCTTCTTTCATCAAATCGACTCTTTTGAAATCTTGATGAAGGGTTAGGACTCTACTGAAGTCTCGATCTCCCAAATTGTATGCAATTCTAGGATAGACATTAAATGCCAATTTCCCTGCATACAAATTTCCTGTAACCGCTCCAAGGCATGAATCCTTGAGATGCGAGATTCGCTTGTCAAAGATAGCAAGATTGAGAGGCGAATCTATTCCTTCTTTAAATGTTGCTTTAATAATTACTCTTATGGCTCCGATATGAATCCATGAGAGTGTATTTGCAACTTCTCTTTTAACTTTGCTTTTGATCTCTTGTATTTCTCTAATAGGGACCAACTGCATCTCGATCAGGTTACCGGTAAACTCCATCGGAATGGCCAATTCTCCGGTTGTTACCCTGTGGATAATTTGGTGTTTTCTATTACGAAAACCAATCTTATCCAAAGCCTTTTCCATCGCTCCAATTGTAAATCCATCATAGATTTGAAGCTTTGGATCTTCCTTCATAATTCTCATAAGAGTCTTATGAGACACCGTAGTGTGAGAGAGGAATCCTGACATATCCTCCCTGACCGTTTGTTGAAGAATTTCTTCTTCACTCTGATTCTGAACTGGATTCACTTCCATCATCAGAATAGATCTCTTCTTCATAGATGCTTTCATCTGAGGGAATATCCTCAAATTGATACACCTGTATTAAATCCTGATAATAGACAGCTTCTTCGATTTCTGGTGTAGCCTCGAACTGTCTAACTCCTCGTTTCTGGTTTTCTGGACAATCAGTTGAGATATGTCCTCTTGCTCCGCATGTCCAGCAATTACAGTCTTTGAAACTTTCATTTGCTCTGGTGTGAGCACGCCTGAAAGTTCTTCTTCCTGGATTTCTGCTGGTACTTGCTTGATTAGAACCCGATGATGAGGCTCTACTCCTGCTTGGTGCTGGTCTTTGTCCCGTTTTGTAACTTCGGGCTTTTTGTTTTGACCAAAACCTTCTAGGTCTCCATGAAGACCTACTTCTTTTGTTGTTGCTTCCTCGGCGGTATGGATGGCTTCTCTCCTTCTTCTTCTTGTGCCGCCTTGGTTGACCTCCCACAACTGTTGGGATATCATTATCCACGCAACATAGAGGAACTGCTTTGTTAATTCCTCTTAATCTCTTGTAATTCCTGTGCAGAGCTCGCTTGATAGCACCATTCGAGATAACTTGGCCTTTAGGAAAGACATTTTTCTCGCCACATTTTCTACTTGACTCCACCCTTGTATTCCCGATAAGCATTTCTCTCCAGGGACTCGGAATGTTGGCAAAGAACAAATTTTGTGCGGCTTCTTTTTCCTCAATCTTGGATTTCCACCTATATTCGGTGAACAACTTGATATATTTGTCAATATGACAAATATCCAAGAACTCAAGGCTATAGAGGGCTTGTTTATATTTCTTTCTTTTTTTCATCCTCTAATCCCTCGAAATAACCCGTGCCGATGAATTGGATTTTGAATAGTTTTGCCATACCATCGACAATTCCTTTAAGTGATTCCCCGATGTGACCGAACTTTTCGTACTAGCATCGGTCATATCCGAGCAATCTTCACCGATCCTTCAAGACTCATTTCAAGGAGTAAAATGAATGAATCCTTTGTAAGATCGAGGGTTCTATTTGAAATTCTCATACCAAGCCCATTCATCAATGAGAACTTCTCTGTTTTTTAAAATCGGGATGTCAGATTTAACATCAACCCATACGGATGTATTGGGTCGAGGTGAGATCTTCCATAAGGCGTCGATAAACATTCGGCCTTCGGTAGGTTGTCCAGTTCCCGCAAGAGGGTTTCGACCTCCTGTCCCCGAAAGTGGATCACTCCGGTCGTGAAATCCCCAAAGCATGTGGCATCCTCTCGTCCCGAGCTCCATGATGTGAACCCGCTTTCTTCGACGTTAGGATTAGCTGGTGGCGGTGTGGTGGAGGAATTGGTCTACCTTGTGGGTCATAAGTAACCAAAGCCGATTCCTCACTGCGTTCATCTTTAAATCTACAATACCTAATCCCGCGAAGGATTCGCAGGTCATGTAGATCTTTAAGATTCATCTTTTCAATATCCATCTTTTTTAATTTTTGATGGATTTTCCTTTGATTAGGGCAATGAGCTTTTCCTCATCTGTCATCTTTCGTATAACTTTGGTTTCCTTTTTGGTGTAAATAGGGTACCGTCCCAAAATCAATACGTTTCCTTCATCCGGATGAACTCGGCATCCTCCAGGTTCTTGACTCGTTTCGAATATCATGAAGGAGTTCAAGAGTTTCTTACGATATTTCACCATCGTCTCCATCCAGTTCTGGATCGATGAACTTGTCTTGGTAGATGAATATGGCGGTTGCCATAATTACGCACCGTCTTCGGATTTCTCTAAGATCTTCGGAGATCTTAGATTTATCTGGGAAGTATCTCGTTCCACTCCGGTACTCCATCATGAATCATTGTTCGATGGGAATTTTCATGAAACGTTTCTTGAAGGTTCATCAAGTGAACATATAAGTCCAGTTAAGCATCCAAACCGCTATAATATTCGCTCGCATTTTGCATTGCTTAAGGTTTCCCGTCGGCTCGCACATTGTTCCTTTTCTTCATGTTGGTATTCCCAATATGAAACCTGGTCAAGGTGTTCTTGTGCATACATCGTCAATATTTGACGATATGTCTGTAAGGGTACATCTCGGACATCGGTCCGGATCCATAATCTCGGAGTAATTTCTCCTCACCAATTGTTAATTACATAAATATAATAAATTTAACTAAAAGTTCTTAATAAACCAAGGCTTTGATACCATTTTCTCGGGATCGCAAGACCTTTGGGAGTAATCAAAGAAAATGCAATGAAATTTATCGTCCAGGTTGCAAAGTGTAACAACTTTAAAGTTTAGAGTGTAAACTACAAACCAACTTTCACGAAACCAGGGGTAAAACCGAATTTTATGCAAAGTGTAAAATTTTGTAAAGTTTAGGTTGCAATCCGTAACTTTTCAAAGTTCGGGTTGCAAAGTGTAAAAAACCCGTATAGTTTGGGTTGATTAAAAACGTTATCCCAAACAAAAAGCCCGGTTATAAATCGGGGCAAAGACCGGACTAAGCGGGAGTAGAGCCTCATCATCGAGGCTCTAATCAAGCAAGTACCCGCAGAAATCCAGGAGAAGAACTTTGGCGGGCTCACACGAGCTAATGAAAGTTTCAAAGAGCTGTAATTCTTTGGACATGCGGAGCAAGAGGGCATATCTCAGCGGATTGCCCAGGACAATCAAAACGAGGAGTCGACAGTTCGAGGCTACACGAGAAATAGAAGAAGTGTCTATTATCGGGATTTAATACAGGTGTATCAATTTGAGGATATTCCCTCGGATGAAAGCATCTATGAAGAAGAGATCTATTCGATGATGGAAGTGAATCCGATTCGAGAATTAGAGTGAAGAAGAAATTCTTCAACAAGCGGTCGGGAGGATATGTCGGGATTCTCTCTCACACTACTGTATCTCATAAGACTCTTATGAGAATTATGAAGGAAGATCCAAAGCTTCAAATCTATGATGGATTTACAATTGGAGCGATGGAAAAGGCTTTGGATAAGATTGGTTTTCGTAATAGAAAACACCAAATTATCCATAGGGTAACAACCGGAGAATTGGCCATTCCGATGGAGTTTACCGGTAACCTGATCGAGATGCGATTGGTCCCTATTAGAGAAATACAAGAGATCAAAAGCAAAGTTAAAAGAGAAGTTGCAAATACACTCTCATGGATTCATATCGGAGCCATAAGAGTAATTATTAAAGCAACATTTAAAGAAGGAATAGATTCGCCTCTCAATCTTGCTATCTTTGACAAGCGAATCTCGCATCTCAAGGATTCATGCCTTGGAGCGGTTACAGGAAATTTTGTTGCGGGGGAAATTGGCATTTAATGTCTATCCTAGAATTGCATACAATTTGGGAGATCGAGACTTGATGTAGAGTCCTAACCCTTCATCAAGATTTTAAAAGAGTCGATTTGATGAAAGAAGGAAACAGGCCTTACTCGATCACATACAAGATTTCCTATGCTCTCTCGAATACCCATCATTCAAGTATTCTTGAGAAAGGAATTTATTGAAGTCCCAAGAATCTTTGAGGACTTTGCCAGGGTGGTGTTACTGAGAAATCATTGAATCTCCAACCATTAAGGAGATTGATATGATAATTCAAGATCAACCGATCTTCAACAAAAGTCGGAGTCTCGAGTTGAGCTAGAAGGATGTCTTTCGGCAAGACAGAATGGTGAGTAGCGGCCGTTGGGAAGAAAGGAGACCAAGCGATTCAGCGCATCCCGATGTTTTTAAGACAAAGAGAGAGCCGAAATGTCCGAAGGATGGCGAGAGGTTGAAGTAATATTCGACATCACTCAAAAGGATAACATTTTTCCTTGTGATGTTCAATATTATCTCCAACAACCAATCGTTGGAAGGTATCAAGGAAGCTCGAAGATAGGAGAAATTACTATCATAGGAGTTGCGGGGAAAAATCCAGAACAATTAATACTGGGAATTGAATTTCTTGAGGAGCATAAACCTTGGGAAAGATTACAAGACGGAATGGAGTTCACGATGGCTAATAAAAGATACAGAATCGATGACCACTAGTCCATTCTCCATATACATTTCTATTGGAATGTTATATGCCGAATACAAGGCCGAGTATTTCGCCGCCTATATTGATTAAAGGGTGCCGGAATATGTACCGCAAAGACGGATGTTTTTCCTAAAGATATTGGAGAAGATTTACCAGCTATTGCGAGGAAGAGATTTCTCTAAAAGGATTCTTATCCTTAATGAGGGAATTAAACAAGCAGAAATAATGATCGGAGGCGCGGGCAAGACCCATGGTACAAAGTAAAGACGCCACCAATATATTTCCATGATACAGTGCGAGATATTTTGCTAGGAAACAATTTCCTACAAACATTCAAGCGATTCACACAAGAGAACGAGACGAGAAGACTTATTTTCACAACCTTATGTGATCATAAGATTATTGTCCAGAGATCGGAAGCATTTTACGAAAAATGCCCATTAATTTTTCGCAGCTAGCAAAGCGTGGTGATGAGGCCAAACTTCGCAATCCAAAAATGGCGGATCGAAGGAAATTTGGTGAAGCTTTATTATCCTATAGACAATTTGGTTCCATCCGAAGGACCGAGAAGATATGGGATAATAACTTGTATTCATTCGCAGTACAAGGAGAAGAACGAGTCACTCAGGAAGCCGTTGCGGAGAATTATGGATGAGTCTAATGGAGAATCCACAGAGTGATGTAACCATAGAGGAACAAATATCACTCGAGGATATCAAGAAGAAGATCCAAAGGAATTACAATGAAGATCCTTTGGCTTGGTGGGATAAGAACGAGCTTAAAGCTTCCTTAAAGGTTAAACCTGGAAAGAGTGCGAGTTCGTAAGATTCAAACCAATCCTTATGAATCGGGAAGATCGTGAGGATATGCAAAAGATACTTAAGGGACATCTTGACCTTAAGTTAATTTTACCAGGAGTTTCTCCATACGTGAGTCCATGATTCTTAGTCGAAACCATGGAGAAATCAAAAGAGGAAAGCCAAGACTTGTTATTAATTACAAAGGGATTAATAACATTTTGGAGTTCGACGGATACTATATCCCAAGCGAGAGAACATCCGGTTAATGTATCAAAGGTGCCAAGATATTCTCAAAGTTCGATTGCAAGTCCGGATTCTACCAGATTAAGATGGAGGAAGAAAGTAAGAAGTTTACTGACTTTCTCTACACCACAGGGACACTATATTTGGAACGTGATGCTATGGGATTGGCTAACGCACCCCAGATATATCAAAGAAAGATGGATAATCTATTCAAGGATTATTTGGTTTCATGTTCGTGTACATTGATGATATTCTTATCGCTTCAAAAAACATGAAGGAGCATCTAAAGCATTTGGAGATATTTTCAGATGTTTGTCATAAGGAAGGATTAGTGCTTTCAGAAAAGAAGGCGGTGATCGCAACAAGACAGATTGAATTCCTCGGAATTGAAATTGATGAATCGGAATTATTCTCTTTGAATCATATTGTAGAAAAGATACAGGGATTTCCAGATACATTAAAAGACAAGAAGCAGCTTCAGAGTTTTCTTGGAGTTGTCAATTTTGTTGGGATGTTTATTAACAATCTAGCATACTACAGGAAGGTGTTTAGCCCATTGCTTAAAAAGGATGCATTATTCAAATGGGAAGATGAACATCAAGAAGGAATTAAGCAACTTAAAGAAGTTTGTAAAAAGCTTCCAAAGCTTGCGATTCCCCAAGACGAGGACGAACTGGTTCTATATACAGATGCCAGTGATGATTGGTGGGCAGCAGTTCTTACGAAAGTCACACCAAACGAGGAAGTGCCATGCAGATACTGCAGCGGTTTATTCACCCCTAGTGAAGCAACTCGGTGGCATATTAACGAGAAAGAATTCTTCGCAGTCAGAAAGGCTTTTAAAAAATGGCCTCTATTTTTACTGGCTAAAAAGTTTACTTTAAAAATTGATAATTCAAGTGTCAAGGCTTTTTTTGAAAAACAAAATTGAATCAAAACCTTAAAAGACTCGATTACTTAGATGGCAAGATGAATGTCAATATTATGATTATGATATTGTCATTATAAAATCTCATGAAAATATTCTTGTAGATTTCTTGACACGAGATGGAAGGACGCATTCCGACGAGGTCCTTAAACGAGTAAGACATCTCGGGAAAACCTGGAGAGTCTAGAACGAGATTTTGGGACGTTATGTCTCAATGCGAAGTTTGCCGGACGACTTCAACAGTGACCCAAACCGTTTCTAGTCAAATACGAGCATGCCGGTTCGCTCAAGGACAATTGTTCTTAGCGCTGCAAGGGCCTCTCTTCCAGGCCGCATCTCCTACGGTGCAAAAAGGGGCCGAGAGAGTACGGGGCTCTAACCCGGAGGTTATGGATTCAAGTACCATAATCACAAGTGTTGCGGTGATGCATCCCCGAGGGTGTACAGCGTAAGCGAATGTTGAAGCTCCGGTGTCACAACCCGAGTCTTCAAGTCAACCCAAAGACCTGGGGTAAAGAGGGAGAGTTGAATCTTAGGCCACGAGACGTGCAAATCTAAGGTTCAAACCGACGAGAATAAGATTTCTCCTATGCAGGTATATCAACGACAATGGGAGAAACTAGTTACAAGACAAGGTATTAACCCAGAGAAAACAATGGTTGATATCTCAGGCAAGTATCCCAGAGTTTGGATGAAACCAGGAAGTCATCCAAATGAAGTACATGAATGGTATACCTTTGGAGCTTTAGCTTCAATCTATACCGTGTCACCAGGATTCCCGAAATTTCAAAATTACCTAAATGGATTGGGGAAGCGAGTTTACGAGACTTGGGCCAATAATCCACACTTGGCCAGAGGCGATATTTTGGAACCGTATTTTATCGATGCAGCTCTGAACCATCGAAGAAAGGCTTTAATGAAGCTTTTCATTTCATCAAGCTAAGAAGACCGGATGGAAATGCTTTAAAATACATTAAGGCTTCAGGAAGGAGGACTAATGTTAGTAGGAGCATTTTTCAAGACGAAGCTTCTACCGGACGAGCATGGGGTCTTTGGGTTTGTCTAATCTGAAATGGACAAGGTCAAATATCCATTCAAGTTCTTCCAAAATTCGCAAATGGATCTTTCCTTTTGAATTCGATGACTGGATCAACCACGGGGTTTGCGAGAAGAACTCTTCGAGACCAAAAGAAGAATTCTCTAGGAAAACAAGATTCCGGCAAGCAAAGAAACTTATCGGAAAGTCCGTAATATGGCACATGTTGGCCGATGGATCGACCGGATCATCAAGCATGCCCGAACAGAAGGAACCCGAGTTTGGGAAAGGTTTTCACCCAAACCCGACCGACAGACAGGCAATTTGGAAAGGACAAGGGCCCACTCACAAAACGCGTTTTCCTCGGGGACCACGCAAAAACCAACTTTTTAGAATATTCCCGACAACTCTCACACACGGGCCGAGTCACGCGGAAGAAAAAGAAAAACCGGGGCGAGGCAACACGCAGGATATGACGTAAGCGGTGACGCGTCATAAGTATCGAAGATTTGGAGTCCGCCTTTCAAGTCCGGACTTACATCTATAAAAGGCGAGATTTGAAGGAAGGCGAGGACATCGAACATTTTCCTTAGTTTTCTTATAATAAAATTTAAGAGAAAAATTTGTAATATTTTGAGTGTTTTAGTTTTAAGTTTTTATGTATTTTCGTGTGCAAGCCTCATACATGAGAGGCTAAACAAGTATTCTCCTCCCAAAAGGAGATTACTAATGTAATAAATTTTTCTTTAAGTTCTTAATAAAATAAAAGGCCGTTTGTTCAACATGTGTTCATAATGTACTATTGATCAATCCCCTTTGAAGAATTACTTTTACGCCTTGGAGTAGGAAACGAACTAAGGTCTCGAGCGAAGTTTCGATTTCGAAGGAGTCGGATAACTTGCAGATCATCTTCCCGAGGGTGAGGTTGAACAGGTGAGGAGTTGTTCGTCAAACGATCCGGGGCGATAATTTTCCGGTGGTGGCGTTGCGAACCACTTAACCTTGCAGTCTTTGTTTGGTCAAACGAGGTATGAATTTTAAGGGATTTATTAATTTTACGGAAGCATGTTGGGCCTGATATGGTCGTAATGGACTATTTTCATTTTCAGTCTAAAGACCCAATTTGTATACGGATAAATACTTGAAATAAGATCTTGATTGAAGTATGTCTTGTTGAGTTTATAGGTGAAAACCCGACATGATCCATTTAAAACCTCGAATAGAGACTGGATCTAAGTAGGTGTAACAATGCCACGAACAAAACAAGTTCTGAAAAAAATTGGAGCAATCTGCCAACAAATTAGAGTTTAAAGGGATAACTAGAACTATTGTTATTAAAGAATAAAATCCTAGGGGCAAAATGGTCCAAAAGTTGCAAAGAGTAATTATTTTCGTAGTTCAGGATGCAAAAGGTTAAAAATAAAAGTCTAGGTTGTGAAGTGTAAAAAGGGGTAAAGTTGAGGTGGTTAAAAATAATTATCTCTTTAAAACGGACAAGGTTATATGCCCCATTTTAAAATCCAATGTTCGGGATACACAAAATAACGATGGGCGATGTGGAATAAACACAAGACCCAACGTTCCAAGTCAAGCTTGATTTTAAACGGACAAGGTTCTATGCCCCATTTTAAAATCCAACAGGATACACAAAATAAATGCAAGATCATTGTTGATCCAACATCAACCCTATTGCGTTCTCCAACTCACCAGGCCGAAGCCTCCCGGCTCCTTATTCCTCCGAGTGGCTCGACGACTCTTTAGCTGTGGATTTATACTCAGAGTTCGTCATATTCCAGAATATACCAATAATACGACCCAAGTTACGCCGCCTCCGGCCCCGACCAGGAAAAATGGGAATAGGCACATGTGTAGCCGAGCAAACACCAATAGGCAACCTGTTTGATTGATTGCCCTAACTACACACGCCAAACGGGTTCAGAAAACGAGAAACGATTCATCATTGATTGCAAATAAAATGGGTATAAAGTAATTAAATACTCGCACACATTACAATACAAGAATATAATTCTCAAACTTAACAATTACTAATAGAAGTCGATTATCTCGCATGTGAGAAGTTCTCTAATTTTGTAAAAATGATGAGGCTATGTAAGTAATTCATCTTATCTCGACTAGGATTAATTATTATTGACTTCAAGGGAAATAAAATAATGTCCAGTTTATAGAAATACAATTTAATCCAATATTGTGTCAATTATTCGAAACAACTTTAAAGTTAAAATTAGAGACACATTGCACATATATATATATATTCTTTTAAACTAGTAAGTAGTAATTTAGATTAAGTGCATATGAATTTTAAGCGTTTCCTAGATTTGAAATTTAAAGTCGTCCGAAAACTCGTGATGTTTGGGCAATACAAGTGAGTCCTATCAAGGTTCAATACTTAGAGGTTATCTAATCTAACTTGGTTATCAAACAATAATCCAACAACACAATTTCCAATTTCATCATCAAATATATCAACTTTCATGCAATTTGCGAATTCAAGCATAATAAAATTGATGGATGCAACATGTCGTGTTTAATGTTTTCCCATAAAAATGACCTTCGCTTAAAAACTTTACCCACATTTTTAGTGTTTGGTTCTTGTAAGTAGTTAATCTCCAAGCCGATGCTCAAAATTCCTACACAAATGTCCCAAATTATATTAAGCTTGATAGAATCTAAAATAATACTAATTTATAGATCTATCAAATTTTCATAAAATTAAAAATAAGCAAGTTTCAGCTCTTTCCCACAACCCAAGGACATAATCCATATGATTTTGTTGGGATTTAGCCTCACAAATTCAAAATTTTAAACAAAATTCTCAAAAGGAAATAAACATAAGTCAATGGAATAATCACAATAACGAGTTAAATGAAAAGATAAAAGACAATTGAAGACTACCGATGTAAGCGTGAATCGCCCGGACATCAAGGTCAGTCTTTGGCGGCCCGACATCGGCATGTTCATAATTGAAATTTACAAGATTTTTTTTTCTTAGTGTACAATTAATGAGAAACATAGACTAGATCATTGATATTATTATTATTATATTTTTTAGAGATTATTATATTTATTTAAGAAATAATTTTATAATTAAATCCATTTTTATTTAACTATTATTATTATTATTTTAAAAGAAATTTAGCAAAGAGAAGATATTGCAATCAGTTTATGCCCCAAAAATTTCCTCTATTTTTCTTTTATTTCATTTTTTTAACTTACTAAGATAATATACACATAAAATCAAGAGGAACAAAGGAAAGCACATGTATACATATTTTTCAAACCAAAGAAAGAGGAGAGTGCAAAGGCTTTTTAACAAAACAGAAATTTCTTTTTTTTTTTTAAATTATTATTATAGATAAAATTCAAGATACAACTTGCATGTGTTGATCTAGGCATATTCCTCAACCCAAATGGATTAAAGCCTTGGTTTTATTGGAATTACCTCATAGATCCGAAATAAAATAATATAACCATATAAAATAGTGTAAATCTTCCAATAATATCAACATGCAAGGGTTTTCGATATTTTCCCTCAACCTTAAGGTAAGGACTTAAATGGTTTATTGGGTTAGTCTCATTAAACCTCAAAATTCATTCAAAATAAAAAAATAGAAACGAAATAAGTTAAAATAACAATACACATGCCATTGTCGTGCGGGCAATTTTTTCCATGACGGCCGTCTGAGAAATCAAAATACAAGAAAAAAAAAAAAAGAAGAAAGAAAAGAAAAAAGAAATAATAAATAAAGAACAACAAATAATTTACGTTTTTTTTTTTTTCTTTTTGTCACCGGAAGATGGTGGTCGCGGCCGACTGACAGTGGCCGATCGGCGAGCCAAGTGGTGGTGGCAGAGACGAGAGAGGAAACGAGAAAGAAGAAGGGGAAAGAAAATAAAATAAAATAGAAAGGAGTGGAAGATTTTCCGGTGGTGGCGCGGCGGTCGGAGGTGGTGACGGCGGCGGTCGAAGGTGGTGTGACGGCGGCGCCGCCCGATGGTTAGGGAGTGAGGGAGGCTTCACTCTCTAGTGTGTGTTTGTGTGTGTTAAAAGTTGAAAAGTGAATTAGGGTTAGAGTTTGAGGGTATTTATAGGTGTCTAAATGGGTAGCCTTTTTGTTAGGGCTAGGCTTTTGAATCTGAAAATAAATGGTGAAAATTCTTTGGGCTTTGTTTTTAGGTTCTAAAATGCAGAATTTTGGATAGGGTTGGGCCAAGATACTAGCTAAAATGGTTAAAGTAAATAGATTAAAATGAGTAATTAAATATACAATTACTAGAATAAACTCCAACTTCAAAAACCCAAAATAAAAATAAAAATAAAAATTATATTTATATAATTACATAAATTGTAACATAATAAAATTCTAATCTTAATAAATAGATAACTATAATTTTTGTAACAATTAATTTTCTCATATTAAATAAGACTTCTAATATAAACAAGTAGAAGTTATTATGATTGATAATTAATCAAATAATAAGATAGTAAAAATCTAATTTGAGTTTCAATAAATTAAGTCTCCATAGTAATTGTAAAGTCAAATAGATATTGATAATTATCCTAACTCCATACTTCTTATTCAATTAAATGACATAAATTACTAGAAAAATAATATAATAGTTATCTCAAATAAAATTCTAGGTTTATTGAATATGGGGTATCACAATCGCTTTATTTTACAAATAATGACAGTTATGCCCTTAGTTGGACAAAAACTAAATAAATAAATAAATAATTCGAATAAAATCTAAACATTTGGATTTATTGAATTAATAGATCGATTAATCCACACCGCAACGCAGTAAGCCCCGCCACATTTGACCTAACCATCTATATATATATGGATAGGATCTCGTGAGACATTCTCTTACCGTGAGACCATAAGGATTAATCACAATCGCTCCCATTAAATAATTGATGGTCGAGATTAGAATGAATAAAATTATATTACATATATAATTTAATCATAAAGTGGTAACACTGTAAAATAACAATAAAAATGTAACATCCTTACCATTAAATACGTCGATAAAGATGGAAATAAAATCAAATAATACCAGTTATGTTCCACATATATATATCAATCGGCAAAAATCGCGATTATATCCCACAATCAAATCTCTCCTCTCTCTCTCTCATAAATCCACCATTAACGCTGAACATAATTATTATGACTCTAGTGCATATTTAGAATAAATATCTTTGCACGATTAGTTGTTGTTTAATGCCTACATTGTTATAATATACTACATATTCATATTTTATTTGGTGCATAGATAGTAATGAGATAATATTAAGTTGATCATTGTTTGATGCATATATAGTTATGAGACAACACATAGTTAGTTGTTATTTGATGCATATATAATTATGAGACAATTCATAGTTAGTTATTATTTGATGCATAATTATTTATTGTTTGATGCAAATATAATCGTAACACAATGCACGATTAGTTGTTGAATGATGCTCAATATAATGCATAATTGGTTTGAATAAATTGCATACTTATATTGTAGAAAACTTTGCATAATTAGGTTCATTTTGGTGCATACATAAAAAGAACATGTTGCATATTTAGAATCAATATGATGCATATGTAACATAAAATCGAAATGCGAATATTTCATATCGATATCCAATCTCTTAAATCACGGAAGTGAACAGTCACATTTCTAAAAAAAAAACTGCCAAATAATGAAAGTTTTAAAATTACCCTTAATGAAGAGAATTTTATAATTAAATAATTAAAAATTCGAAATAATCTCATCCATTGGTTTTGACAAATAAATGGTTGGTATTAGTCCACATTGTCTTACACTGAGACTCTTGCCTCATTTGATCCTATCCCTATATATATATATGATTAGGATCAAATGAGTCCAGGGTTCTGGAGTAAGAACGTAGGAACAAATCTGGACGGTTGATATTTTTTTAATAGTCAAGATTTAATTTGTTCTTTTTTTATACTTTAGCCTTTTTTTAATTAGTTTGAAGGGTAATAAAGTAATATCATATCTAGTTAGATAAGTCAAAGGGATACTTTGGTCATCTTTGTGAACACGTTTTAAGGGAGTTTCTTAGTTTATGATTTTAATTGATTTCCCATAGGATTTTGCGGCACTCTCTTAAAACATCCATTACATATCTATTTTTCTTTCATCCTTTCGCTATCAGTCGCCCTATTTGAAGTCAGATTTTTTCTTTTTGCCAAATTTTTCTCCTCAAGTCGATGGTGTCGTGACTGACAGAGATTTGAAGATTACTTCCGTTTTTCTTGGAGGTATATATGGTGTTGCCAATTAGCTTGAGACATGGTTTCTTCTTCTTCTTTTTTTTTCCAATTTAATCCCTAGTTTTTGTATGGTTTTTACAGTTGTTAAGGTTTTTCTGAAATTGATGTGTTTTATTTAGTCATTTCATATTCATTTAGTTTAAAACAATGTGATTTGTTGGTATATTGTATTAATTCGGTGGATGATTTTTGTTTAGGTTGATGAGTTTTTGTTTATGTCGAAAAATCTTTCTAGTTCCAGGTTTTTTTTGGTCGAATTTAAACCGAGGGCTATAAAAATGGACTTTCTTTCCTTAACATTTCCCTTTGGGCTTTCCATCCGCGTCGCTACTCATTGATTTCTCACCCCTGGAAGTGGGCTTCATGCCTTCCCCCATATTCGAACCCAGGACCTCTAAGCTAAAGTCCCAAGTTCCAAGAGTGTAAGTACCACCAATTGGGATAGCTCAACTGGTGGTACACACACTCTTAGAACTTGGGACTTTAGCCTGGAGGTCCTGGGTTCGAGTATGGGGAAAGGCATGAAGCCCACTTCCAGGGGTGGGAAGTCCATGAGTGACGACGAGGATGGAAAGCCCAATGGAAAAGGTTAAGGAAAGAAAGCCCATTTGGGATAACCCCCGGTCGTTACAGAATTAGTGTGTTGGGGGATAGGTTAGGACATGGATTCGTGGGCTCGGTATTTTCTCATTTTTGAAGAGTTTATGTGTTATGTGTTTTTTATATAGGGACCATTGTTGGAAAATTTATTTGTATTACATTTTGATGATACTATGTAAAACTTAGATTAGGAAGTTGGCACCCCAATTCTGCTGTAAATCAACTGTGTAATAGATAGGGTTCTATTAGCTAAGTTGAAATAGCCAGGTTGAAGATTTGCAGAAGTTGACTGAAGATCGAAGTGAAGACTCTGTTGTGTGTCAGCTGAGTATTGCAGTGAAGGATCAGTCAAGTATCTGGAAAGCTGTCTCAGTCAGCAGACTGACAGCTAAGTCACTCCCAGATAAGTGGAGAAAACTATCAAAAGGGTTCAGCAGCAAAAGGACTCAAGAAAGCTGAAGATGTTTGTTGATAGGCAAAGTCAAATCTTTGTTGAAAGAGGAAACATATCAGACTGCAAACCATAAAGCTGTTTTGCTGAAAGAGTGAAAAAAGCTAGGAACCAATGGGATGCTCCTGCAAACCTGCAGAGATTTAGGTAAGGCTGCAGAGCAATAATACAAGGATCAGTATACATCAATGCTGCAAGATAAGACAAGCCAACGATCTTGAAGTGTAGTTTGAAAAATGGATCTATCTCTTTAATGGATACATTTTTCAAACAGGCACTATAAAAGGCTAAGGATCTTTAGAGAGAGAACACTTACGACGACACACAAGAGCATTCAAGCAATTTGAGCAAAATGAAAATTACTCTCAAGCAATCATTCAATCCTCAAGCCTAAAACTTGAAGGAAATCGATCCAACACACTTAGTGAAGGAAAGACAAATTCAAAACTGTTGAAGAGGAAAATATTGTTGAAAGACAAGGGGTCTACACATCCAAAGTTGAAGGAAGTGTAGTGAGGTTCCAGTTCGAACCAAAGCTTTGGACTTGTTGGAGGGCTACATGATCAAATCCAAAAGTCTGAAGGAGCTGAAGTAGCAGAACAACCGTCTTGTGAAGAGATGAGTCTCAGAAGCAAAGCCAGTTGTGTGATCAAGGTCTAGCTTCGATTGTCATCCTTTTGTAATGAAGTCACTGTTACTTAGTGGATTACCTCCAGGGGTTGGAGAAGAGTAGATTAAGGAATTACCCCATCATCGAACCACTATAATCGCTATGTATCTTTTGCATTAATCACTTTAATTTCTTGCATATCTTATTTGTTGTTTGTTAAATTTGCAAAGTCTAGTGATAATATCTAAACCTAAAACAAGTGTTGAAAACATGTTTTAATCAAAGGGTGTAAGACTTCCGCTGAAAAACCAAGTCTGTTGTTTTTATAAAAAGGTCACCTCACTCAGCTGAATCTTATCAACAAATTTCTCTCGAAGTCGTTGAGTGGCTAACTCTTTGTTAAGGTTGAACTAAGTTGTCCCTCAATGACTAAGCCGACTTGTGATAAAACTCTAATTTAAAGGACAAAAATAAAAATCTATAAAGTCTATTCCACCCTCCACCCTTCTAGATCGTACTTCAACACCCTTGAGACCTACAACCATATAATTTTTGATCTTGGTATTGCAAGTTAGTTTTAACATAATCGTTGCTTAGTTAGTTCAAGAAATTGCATTCTTAGTGTACAAATTTTGCTTTTTTTCCTGGTTCAAAAATAATTTAGTGTTTTGCACAATTTTTAACATAAATGTTGCATAATTAGTTTAGGGAATTTACTTTTTAGTATTCAGATTTTGCATATTTTTGGTTCAAAAATTTATTCAAAGTGTTTGCACACTTTTAACGTTCTTTTTAGTATTCGGGTTTTGTATATTTTTGGTTCAAAAATGTATTGATGTTTGCCCACTTTTAACATTAACATTGCTTTGTTAGTTTAGTGAAATGGCATCTATAGTGTACAAATCTTGCATTTTGTTTTGTTTAGAAAAATTATTAAGGTTTTGCACAGTTTTAACATGAATATTTATACATTTTTACTATTGCATGTATTGATTATTATTTACCTTTTTCGTAGCGTGATCATTTTTCGTTGTATTTAAAGTCCAAAAATTGTATGAGTCATGATTTATCTTGTGAATAATCGTCGAACGCAAGATTGGTGATGGTGTGGAGGAAGGAGAACAAGGTCGACTATAGCGTATTTGAAATGCGCGATATAGAGACCTATATGGGTGGCGACACTCGGAAACTAGGATAGTGGGTTTGAATGATAACTTGTTTCAAATTTTGTCTTTGCGGATGTAGTATTGTCGGCTATTATGTTGTTGATAATATGAATGAATTCATAGTCTAGAACATTGAAGAGTCAAAACCATTTTGAGGTGAGAAGAGATATTTGTTGGCTCTTCAAGTGGACAAGAAGTGTAATGTTTGATGTTTTAAAAGAATATTTGGTTTGTTTTGTTAATTTTTTGGGGTCATGTGACATTGTCTATTGGTAAGTGAGGCCAACAATCGATGATATTTATTTTTGTTTTTTTTCATAGTGTCCCTACTATTTTCAATTGCTTGATTTTTTATATAAGAAAATTATTGTTCTATGTGTTTCAACATGTAAAGTACTTTCAGATGAGTTTTGTATTTTTTTCAGATTTGTTAATGTTTTCGGATGTGCTATGTATTTTCATAAATTATAAACGTGCAAACATGTTGTAACAATGAGCAATATTGTAAGACTAAGGTAGGAATAAAAAATAAAGGACCCGGTAAAGAACACTTATAAACCAAAATAAGCAAAAACACTACTAACAATGTAATAAGTTAAAATTAAACAATCAATAAGCAAATTGCATTGTCAATTTTTTTTTTTTTTTTTTCAAACAAGGACCACGTAAATATGTGAATATTTTCGGATGAGTTATGTGTTTGCTTGGTAAACTACAAACATGCAAATTTGTTGTATTAAACGAGAAATAATCTAAAACTAAATTAGCAATAAAAAAGGTCACAAAGAACAATTATAAACCAAAATAAGCAAAAATCAAGACTAATAATGCAATAAGTTATAACTAAACAATCATTAAGCAAAAAATATTGTCAAGTTTATTTTTGTCAAACAAGGATCATGTAAATGTGTGAATATTTTCAGACGAGTTATGTATTTGCTTAGTAGATTATAAACATGCAAGCATGTTGTACTAAACGAGCAAGAATCTAAATTAAATTAGCAATAAAAAAAGTACTCAATAACAATTATAAACCAAAAAAACAAAATCACGACTAACATTGCAATAATTTATAAGTACTTTCTGGTTCTTGAGTTTTTACGTTGGTATAATTTTTTGGAATAATTTGATGGAGAAGGATGGGAAGATATGAGTTTGAGTTGTAATCGTAGATGGGTATGATTTAGAGGTGAGACAATCAACAAATCTTTTTCATATCTACATTGTAACCGTCCATAATTTGTAATTTGCCTTTTTTGTTCTGACTAATTCACTCTTAACCGTTAATATATAGGGAATAATATAATTAAAATTGATTTAATATGGGTCATAGATTGAAAGAGTTCGACGGATAGGATGTGTCCCTACGTTCTACCCTAGAACCCTGGACTCATATAACTCTATCCCCAGGTTTGGATCAAATGATTCCAAAGATTCTTGGATAAGTACATGAGGACAAATCTAGATCGTTTTTTTTTTTCTTTAACGGTCAAGATTTAATCAGCGCTTTTTTAGATTTTATAATTTTTAATTAGATATAAAAGTATCGTAATATCATTATTTTGTTGGATAAATTAAGATGAGGTATTTATGACGGTTTTCATAATATTGGTAACTACCATATTTTTTTAAGATTTAGTGAGGATTCTTCGGAATAATTCAATCCACACCAAATTGTGATTTTTTTCACTCACTAGATTCATGAGTGTTAATTCAAAGTTGTTATGCGGTTTTTTTTCTTGCTTGTTTTAGTATTTCTATTGCATAGTTAACACTAGTTTGTTGCTTATTTAGTATAAAATGTTTGCCTATTTAGTATTTGTTAATAATGCTTACTTTGCAATAGTTTCTTGCTTATTTAGTATAGTTTGTTTGCTTATTTTAGTATTTACTAGTATTTTGTCTGTACAATGCACGGGTGTGGTGTGTTGTTGGACGTGAATTAGATACATGTAAGAATCGCAATGTTAATGAATATAAAAATGTAGAAGTTTCCGTCAATCAACATCTTTTTATACTGTCGGGGTGAACCTTTCTTATTGTTTCATGTATTATATCTCTATGTAATAAGATAAAATTAAAATTGACATTAGTTTTATGATATAATGAAATTTATTTTTGTATTAACATAAAAATAAAAATTATAGGTCCCAAGGGTGTCAATGTAAAGTCTAGACGGGGGGCTGAATAAACTTTACAATTTTTTGATTTTTCAAATTAGAGTTCAAAGAAAACAGTTAAGTCGATATTCAATAGGAGTGTTAACCACTCAACAGATCCCTTGACAGAGTTGTGATAGAGTAACTCATCTGAAAAATAACAACTCTTAGAAAATCAATTTTCTTTTTATAACAATGGAAGTCTCACATGCTTTTGAGTTTTAGAAATCAATACTTAGTGTTTTTAGAGAGTTATTAAGCAAGATAAAATTGCAATATAAGTACGAGAATGTAAAGTGTGGGAATTTAAAGACACAAATGTTTATAATGGTTCGATGATGGAGTAATTCCTCTATTTCCACTCTTCTTCTACTCCAGGAGGAATTCACTATGTATCGTGTGACTTTATATACAAAGTTACAAATAGTCGAGCAGTTTTGTTCACACAACCCACCGCCTAAACTCGCTCTTCACTAGACCCTTCAAGCTATCGCAACTCATCGATGATGCAAGAATTGTTCACACATCCCTCTTGCAATCTTAGGACTTTGGTTCAACATCCCCCGCAATAGACTTTAAAATATGCGCGAGGCGTGGCCCGCATGGTCGAACTCGTGAGTATTTGGATTGCACGATTAAAGTAGAGCTTAAAGGATTTGATATTGACTACCTATACCAATAGATGCATTTTCTTTTTTGATGCCTATTACATAGAAACTCCGAGGTTAAGCGTGCTTGGCACGGAGTATACATGGGATAGGTGACCTCCCGGGAAGTTTTCCGAGAGCGTGTGAGTGAGGACAAAGCGTGCTAGAAAACACTCATGTCGGTTTGTGGCAGGGCGATCGTCAATCCAAGAAAGCGCTTGAGGTACAACACTAATTACACTCCTTCACTTCGAGGCGGTGTAGACCCCGATTTTTCTTTCACGAAGTTTCCTCTTCAACTATTGATACAACCTTAATCTTCCACTTGTGTGTTGGATAAAGTGTTCTAGATGAAACTTGAGGATATCGAGGCTCGAGAGTGAGTTTTTGCTTTTCATATTTTGCTTGTTCTCTTGTGTCTTGTGTCTCTTGTTCCTCTCGAATTTTCCTCGGCTTTTTAAAATGTAGATTTTGAATTTTATCCATTGAAGCGATAGACAAATTCAAATCACATTGTTAGACACTTGGCATGTCATTTCTTGCTGACTTTGATGTTGACCATTCCATGTATTCTTTTATCTTGCGAATGCACTCGAAACATAGCAGTCTACATGTGCTCTTTCTATTGGTTAAGCCTCTTTTGCCTTCATAAATACCTTAGCATTTCTATCGTCAAACATAATTAGGGGTGGCCAAATAGAACCAAAACCGGTTCCAACAGGAATCGAACCGTGGTCAACGGTTCCAAAACCGAACTAGAACGTGTAGCGGTTCCGGTTCCGGTTCCTTGGTCTCAAAATCGTGGAACCATCGGTTTTAATCGCTTGTTAGAACCGCTTGTCGGTGGAACCATGATGGAACCGGTTTTTTAAGGTCAAAATCAATAATTTTTTGGTAAACATATGCTAGAAGAAATGTTAAATGTTATTACGATGTTTTATATTCATAACTACATAAGCCACTTTAGACCAAATGTTGTAAGTTTAACTACATGAAATTTGATTCTTCCATACTCTAATAGTATATATAGATAGTTTAATATTATTATTAATATTAAGTATAAAACTTAATTGAATATTAAGTCCAGGTTTTTTTCTCTCTTTTTCTTTTTTTAAGTGAAATTGATAAACTATTTTTAAAAAATCAAAAAATTATCAAAAGATAAACAAATGGTTCCGATTTTAACCAGGAATCGAACCGTGGAGGAATCGAGTTCGAATCGAACTAGAACCATCGGTTGCAGTTCGAACCGAAACCGTGAGGAAATAGTTTCGGATTCTGGTTCCTCCAAAATGATTAGGAATCGTAATTTTGGAATCGGAACCGGCGGTTCTAGAACTGTGGTCACCCCTAAACATAATACTTCGATGTTTTTAATGTAAATTCTTCTTGGACTTAGTGCAACATATCTCATCCAGTTGATTTAATCCTTCAGTTGCTTTACTCCTTTGACTGATTCTTAAGTCTTCTGAATAAGTCTTACGTCTTCTACTTTGACTTGGCTAGCATTACTCTGCTGGGAGTCTTCGACTAGGTAATCAGCTGAGTGCATGCTAAATCTTCATTACTCAGCTGCGAGTCTTCTGAAATGTCTTCCGCAAGTCTTCCGAGTGAATACTTAGTTGTTTTGAGTCGGCTAAGTCCTATCTATTATATAAGCGTAAATTACATAAAAATTGGGGTGCTAACTTCCTAGTACATAGTTTTCTAAGTATCATCAAAATCTATACAATAAATTTCCTAACAAAAATATTTTAGACATTTGTATCATGAAATACACATTTTAGGTCATTTTATATTGGTTCTATCATGGAAGAGCAAGATTGATGATAATTTTATTCTATGGAGGAGTTTTCCAATTACAAATAATGAAAAGCAAAAGTAAAAATTGACAAAATGAGAAGTCATATTTATAGGTGAACTAATGAGGATAATTAAGGAAACTATATATTCTCATTTTTTGTTACGTATTTAATGTTCCTCATCAATATTAAAGTTATACAATCCTAACTTTTCGAAATAATAGGATGGTTGTTTATATTTTTAGATCGTCAATCAATGAAATTCAAAATGGAATCATTATGTCAAGAACAAAATAGAAGTTTACCATTATTAAATATTTGTTCCAACTCATGTAATTAAAGATTAAGATCATACTAAAATTAAATATATCCAGTGCTATAAATGCGAGTTCGAGATTTAACCAAATATATTATTTCTCAGATTTACTTTAATAATTTCCGGAATTGAAATTAAAAGCTTTAATTATATTTTCACTAATTATGGGATTGTGATTTAGGCAGGAAAACTTTTTCCATACTATTTATAAGTGACTTGATTATTATTATTCTAGTATTTTACTCGTGCGATACACGTGTGTATATTTGTGAGGCCTCCATTTTGTACGATGACATATGCATTTTCTTAATAGTTTTACAAATTCTATCTCATGTATTATAATAATTTTGATATATAATCAAACAATAGACAAAAAATGCTATTTAATATTTTTATTGATGAAATAAAAAAAGAAAAAGATATCATATTTCATAATCATAAAAATATATTCAAGACTATGTATTTGTGTTTAGTTTTTGAAAATTAATTTTTGATAAAATCGCACAGGCGTACCTTCATGGTCTATATATTTAAATTCCTAATAAGTGTGAAAATTTATGTAAACCTATTTTCAAGGGCAAAAACTTATATAAGACCGTCTTACGGATCTAAATTCGTAAGACGGATCTTACTTACCCTACCCATTGCCCGACCCGCTGAATCTGATTTTTTTAAGTTTTTTTTTCTTTTTTCTTTTTCAGTTTTTCTTATTCTTTTCATTCCAGTTAGGGCTTTTTCGTTCCCGCTCGCTCTGCTTCGCTTCTCTTCTCTTCTTCTTCCTCTTCTTCTTCTTCTTCTTGTCCTCTTAATCTTCATTCCAAGGGTACGAAACTCGTCGGTCGAAGAGGAGTCATCGAGAACCCACCGTTTTTCGCACTAGCAAAGGTAGTTTCATTGTTTTTCTTTATTTTTGGAGATTCGATATTTTCCCCTTTTATTTTGTTTTTGTTGTTGTTGTTAGTGTTGTGGGTAGTGAGGGAGTTCATGTAAGTCCAAGCGCTACGATAATCTAGAGGGTGAATAAATTATCTCCATCTTTTCGATTTCGCCCTCTTTTTCGAATCAATTACGCCAAGACAATAATAAAGGTGCGGAATGTAAACAACACGCGTCGATTTATAGAGGTTCAACCCACCTAGGCCTAATCCTCTACCACCCCAGTATCTCCGGGATTGATTTCAAAAAGAAAAAAGATTTTATTAATTTCCAAAATTAATACAACACCTTACAACATCACCTTGAAGAGCACCACACTCTTCTACAACACCACTTTTGAGATTACCACAATCTCTATTGAAGATTACCACAATCTCCAACGGCACCTTGTGAAGATTACCACAATCTTCAACCTTGAAGAACACCAAATTCTTCAATACCTCAAGAGCACCACACTCTTGAAACACCTATCACCTAGATCACCCAAGTGTATTCTTTCCACAAGAATACTCACAAGGATGTCTTGTGTTGAATGATGACAAAAATCAAGATTACAACTCAATAATGAATATTACAATTTGAGTGCAAGTGTAATCAGGAAATAAAGCCTAGACCTCAAGATGTGAAAGTGAAATACTTAGGCTATAAATACAACAAGAGTGTTAAATATGAAAGCTTGGAAATTTGCAGATTTCTTGTTGTGTATTTGCTTGTATGTGTTGTATCTTGTGTCTTCAATTCATCCTCTATTTATAGGGAAGTCTTCACCAACATAGGTTCCCAACATAGGCTCATTCATCTTCATTTTTGTCTACAAAAAAAGGATCACAAGATGTAGAAATATATTGTACAAAAATGAAAAGTAAATCTTCCGATAAGGATTGCAACGTTTGGAATTTTTTTGTCAAAAATATCATAGGACGATCGGTTGCCCTGTAATAAGATTTCGATCGTTTTGAAAAAATAGTGCGATCCAGTGCGGTCGAAGGGGGTCGGCCAGGTCGACCGGGGTGCGGCGGTCGCCTAGGTGCGATCGGACGACCTCCATCTTGACCGGTCCCCCTCCTCAAATTTTGTGTTCCAGAGTGTTCTGTTTCATATGCGCACTCTTCAGGTACCGGTCGACCTCTTGTTCGACCGGTCGACCTTCAAATTTGAAATGTTGTCCCATTTTTATCAAAAATAAACTTCAAGAAATACTCCAAAAAATTAGTAAAAACATTTTAAATCACTTGGGAGTATTTGGACAACATTTATAAACATAGTAAACTCATTTAAACAAAACCATCAAAAATGTTGTCCATTTTTATCGAATAATAAACTCTAAGAAATACTCCATGAAATTAGTAATAATATTTTAAATCTTTTAGGAGTATTTGGACAACATTGTTTTGGTGTAAAAACCAATTAACATAAAATCATCAAAAGTGTTGTCCAATTTTATCGAGTAATAAACTCTAAGAAATACTCCAAAAATTAGTAAAAACATTTTAAATCATTTAGGAGTATTTGGACAACATTTATAAACATTGTTTTGGTATAAAAACTCATTTAGACATAATCATCAAAATCTTGATAAAAACATTTATCTAACAAACTCCCCCTTTTTGATGATTACAAACCAAAACAATTTTAGGAAGTTGATTTTAAAACGAAACAAATTTTCCGGTCTAAAACATCAATACATTTTAAGCAAGATTCATCATAAGTACAAACACATAAGGATAGGAGCAAAGATTTTTCAAAATCATTTTTGCACAAGCTCCCCCTATCAATATGCATATCAAGAACAAGTATACAAGCAACCAACTCAAAGCTAAAAGCTTAGCTTTTACAACTTAAGCTTGAATATCATGAGCTTATAAGCTCCCCCTGTCACAAAACATCATTAGTCAAGCATAAAAGTCCATAATACATCACATGGACTAAGTATTGTTCTGACTTTTGGCTTTTAAGAGCCATAGCTTGTAGCTTTTCTTGCAAGCTTATTTGCAAGCCTATTTCCGCTTCTTTGAGCGTTTATGCGTATTTCTGTTTCTTCCCTTTGGAATCATCAAAAAGAATGTTAGCACGATAAAAAACATCATACAATTATATCAAAGTGCGCAACTTAATCGATTTTTATCGGCATATTGATCATTGAAGCTTAAATTCCAAATAATAAGGAGAAGTCAATCATGTGATTTGCAAAAGCTTATTTGATTGATAAAACATGATCTCTATAAACTTATAAGACTTTTCAAATCGAAAGAATCATGTAGGTGATGAATTTTTCATAGAAGCATTTTGTCGAACACTTGGCGTGCGTCGAATAAAACAAGAGATGTATAACGCCTTTGTAATACATTTAAGCCAAAAATTTTCATCACCAACTGCAATAATACAATATTCATCCATCAACAATAATCATGCACAACACAACTATACAAGAATTCCATCAAAAATCAATACATAAGCCTTTTCTCAAAGGTTCAACCCAATTGAGATAAAAAGAGGAATTAAACTTACCAATCGGAGAGGAATTAAACTTACATAAGCCTTTGTAAAAATGATGAGGCTACGTAAGTAATTCATCTTATCTCGACTAGGATTAATTATTATTGACTTCAAGGGAAATACAATAATGTCCAGTTTATAGAAATACAATTTAATCCAATATTGTGTCAATTATTCGAAACAACTTTAAAGTTAAAATTAGAGACACATTGCACATATATATATTCTTTTAAACTAGTAATTTAGATTAAGTGCATATGAATTTTAAGCGTTTCCTAGATTTCAAATTTAAAGTCGTCCGAAAACTCGTGATGTTTGGGCAATACAAGTGAGTCCTATCAAGGTTCAATACTTAGAGGTTATCTAATCTAACTTGGTTATCAAACAATAATCCAACAACACAATTTCCACTTTCATCATCAAATATATCAACTTTCATGCAATTTGCGAATTCAAGCATAATAAAATTAATGGATGCAACATGTCGTGTTTAATGTTTTCCCATAAAAATGACCTTCGCTTAAAAACTTTACCCACATTTTTAGTGTTTGGTTCTTGTAAAGTAGTTAATCTCAAGCCGATGCTCAAAATTCCTACACAAAATTCCTACACAAACGTCCCAAATTATATTAAGCTTGATAGAATCTAAAATAATACTAATTTATAGATCTATCAAATTTTCATAAAATTAAAAATAAGCAAGTTTGACTCTTTCCCACAACCCAAGGACATAATCCATATGATTTTGTTGGGATTTAACCTCACAAATCCAAAATTTTAAACAAAATTCTCAAAAGGAAATAAACATAAGTCAATGGAATAATCACAATAATGAGAAATGAAAAGATAAAGAGACAATTGAAGACTACCGATGGCGAACGCCCGGACATCAAGGGTCTTTGGCGGCCCGACATCGGCATGTTCATAATTGAAATTTACAAGTTTTTTTTTTTCTTAGTGTACAATTAATGAGAAACATAGACTAGATCATTGATATTATTATTATTATATTTTTTAGAGATTATTATATTTATTTAAGAAATAATTTTATAATTAAATCCATTTTTATTTAACTATTATTATTATTATTTTAAAAGAAATTTAGCAAAGAGAAGATATTGCAATCAGTTTATGCCCCAAAAATTTCCTCTATTTTTCTTTTATTTCGTTTTTTTAACTTACTAAGATAATATACACATAAAATCAAGAGGAACAAAGGAAAGCACATGTATACATATTTTTCAAACCAGCAAAGAGGAGAGTGCAGTAGGCTTTTTAACAAAACAGAAATTTCTTTTTTTTTAAAATAAAATTATATTATAGATAAAATTCAAGATACAACTTGCATGTGTTGATCTAGGAATATTCCTCAACCCAAATGGATTAAAGCCTTGGTTTTATTGGAATTACCTCATAGATCCGAAATAAAATAATATAACCATATAAAATAGTGTAAATCTTCCAATAATATCAACATGCAAGGGTTTTCGACATTTTCCCTCAACCTTAAGGTAGGGACTTAAATGGTTTATTGGGTTAGTCTCATTAAACCTCAAAATTCATTCTAAATAAAAAAATAGAAATAAAATAAGTTAAAATAATAATACACATGCCACTGTCCGTGGCAATTTTTTCCGGCGACGGCCGTCGGAGAAATCAAAATACAAGAAAGAAAAGAAAAAGAAGAAAGAAAGAAAAAAGAAATAATAAATAAAGATCAACAAATAATTTACGTTTTTTTTTTCTTTTTGTCACCGGAAGATGGTGGTTGCCGACGGCGACGGCGGCGGTCGACGAGCCAAGGGTGGTGGCGGAGACAGAGAGGAAACGAGAAAGAAGAAGGGGAAAGAAAATAAAATAAAATAGAAAGGAGTGGAAGATTTTCCGGTGGTGGCGGCGGCGGCGGTCGGAGGTGGTGACGGCGGCGCCGCCCGATGGTTAGGGAGAGTGAGGGAGGCTTCACTCTCTAGTGTGTGTTTGTGTGTGTTAAAAGCTGAAAAGTGAATTAGGGTTAGAGTTTGAGGGTATTTATAGGTGTCTAAATGGGTAGCCTTTTTGTTAGGGCTAGGCTTTTGAATTGGGCTGAAAATAAATGGTGAAAATTCTTTGGGCTTAGTTTTTAGGTTCTAAAATGCAGAATTTTGGATAGGGTTGGGCAAGATACTAGCTAAAATGGTTAAAGTAAATAGATTAAAATGAGTAATTAAATATACAATTACTAGAATAAACTCCAACTTCAAAAACCCAAAATAAAAATAAAAATAAAAATTATATTTATATAATTACATAAATTGTAACATAATAAAATTCTAATCTTAATAAGTAGATAACTATAATTTTTGTAACAATTAATTTTCTCAGTATTAAATAAGACTTCTAATATAAACAAGTAGAAGTTATTATGATTGATAATTAATCAAATAATAAGATAGTAAAAATCTAATTTGAGTTTCAATAAATTAAGTCTCCATAGTAATTGTAAAGTCAAATAGATGTTGATAATTATCCTAACTCCATACTTCTTATTCAATTAAATGACATAAATTACTAGAAAAATAATATAATAGTTATCTCAAATAAAATTCTAGGTTTATTGAATATGGGGTATCACAACCGCTTTATTTTACAAATAATGACAGTTATGCCCTTAGTTGGACAAAAACTAAATAAATAAATAAATAATTGAATAAAATCTAAACATTTGGATTTATTGAATTAATAGATTGGATTAATCCACACCGCAACGCAGTAAGCCCCTGCCACATTTGACCTAACCATCTATATATATATATATATATATATATATATATGGATAGGATCTCGTGAGACATTCTCTTACAGTGAGACCATAATGATTAATCACAACTGCTCCCATTAAATAATTGATGGCGAGATTAGAATGAATAAAATTATATTACATATATAATTTAATCATAAAGGTAACATCGTAAAATAACAATAAAAATGTAACATCCTTACCATTAAATACGTCGATAAAGATGGAAATAAAATCAAATAATACCAGTTATGTTCCACATATATATATCAATCCGCAAAAATCGCGATTATATCCCACAATCAAATCTCTCTCTCTCTCTCTCTCTCATAAATCCACCATTAACGCTGAACATAATTATTATGACTCTAGTGCATATTTAGAATAAATATCTTTGCATAGCTTAGTTGTTGTTTAATGCCTACATTGTTATAATATACTACATATTCATATTTTATTTGGTGCATAGATAGTAATGAGATAATATTAAGTTGATTATTGTTTGATGCATATATAGTTATGAGACAACACATAGTTAGTTGTTATTTGATGCATATATAATTATGAGACAATTCATAGTTAGTTATTATTTGATGCATAATTATTTATTGTTTGATGCAAATATAATCGTAACACAATGCACGATTAGTTGTTGAATGATGCTCAATATAATGCATAATTGGTTTGAATAAATTGCATACTTATATTGTAGAAAACTTACTGCATAATTAGGTTCATTTTGGTGCATACATAAAAAGAACATGTTGCATATTTAGAATCAATATGATGCATATGTAACATAAAACTGAAATGCGAATATTTCATATCAGATATCCAATCCCTTAAATCACGGAAGTGAACAGTCACATTTCTAAAAAAACGCCAAATAATGAAAGTTTTAAAATTACCCTTAATGAAGAGAATTTTATAATTAAATAATTAAAAATTCGAAATAATCTCATCCATTGGTTTTGACAAATAAATGGTTGGTATTAGTCCACATTGTCTTACACTGAGACTCCTGCCTCATTTGATCCTATCCCTATATATATATATATATATATATATATGATTAGGATCAAATGAGTCCGGGTTCGGAGTAAAAACGTAGGAATAAAACGGGACGGTTGATATTTTTTTAATAGTCAAGGTTTAATTTGTCCTTTTTTATACTTTAGCCTTTTTTAATTAGTTTGAAGGGTAATAAAGTAATATCATATCTAGTTAGATAAGTCAAAGGGATACTTTGGTCATCTTTGTGAACACGTTTTAAGGGAGTTTCTTAGTTTATGATTTTAATTGATTTCCCATAGGATTTTTTTGCGGCACTCTCTTAAAACATCCATTACATATCTATTTTTCTTTCATCCTTTCTCTATCGGTCGCCCTATTTGAAGTCGATTTTTCTTTTTGCCAAATTTTTCTCCTCAAGTCGATGGTGTCGTGACTGACAGAGATTTGAAGATTACTTCCGTTTTTCTTGGAGGTATATATGGTGTTGCCAATTAGCTTGAGACATGGTTTCTTCTTCTTCTTTTTTTTTCCAATTTAATCCCTAGTTTTTGTATGGTTTTTACAGTTGTTAAGGTTTTTTTTGAAATTGATGTGTTTTATTTAGTCATTTCATATTCATTTAGTTTAAAACAATGTGATTTGTTGGTATATTGTATTAATTCGGTGGATGATTTTTGTTTAGGTTGATGAGTTTTTGTTTATGTCGAAAAATCTTTCTAGTTCCAGGTTTTTTTTTGGTCGAATTTGTAACGACCGAGGGCTATAAAAATGGACTTTCTTTCCTTAACATTTCCCTTTGGGCTTTCCATCCGCGTCGCTACTCATTGATTTCTCACCCCTGGAAGTGGGCTTCATGCCTTCCCCCATATTCGAACCCAGTCTAAGCTAAAGTCCCAAGTTCCAAGAGTGTAAGTACCACCAATTGGGATAGCTCAACTGGTGGTACACACACTCTTAGAACTTGGGACTTTAGCCTGGAGGTCCTGGGTTCGAGTATGGGGAAAGGCATGAAGCCCACTTCCAGGGGTGGGAAGTCCATGAGTGACGACGAGGATGGAAAGCCCAATGGAAAAGGTTAAGGAAAGAAAGCCCATTTGGGATAACCCCCGGTCGTTACAGAATTAGTGTGTTGGGGGATAGGTTAGGACATGGATTCGTGGGCTCGGTATTTTCTCATTTTTGAAGAGTTTATGTGTTATGTGTTTTTTATATAGGGACCATTGTTGGAAAATTTATTTGTATTACATTTTGATGATACTATGTAAAACTTAGATTAGGAAGTTGGCACCCCAATTCTGCTGTAAATCAACTGTGTAATAGATAGGGTTCTATTAGCTAAGTTGAAATAGCCAGGTTGAAGATTTGCAGAAGTTGACTGAAGATCGAAGTGAAGACTCTGTTGTGTGTCACGGTGAGTATTGCGGTGAAGGATCGATCAAGTATCGTGAAAGTTGTCTCGGTCGAGACCGACGGCTAAGTCACTCCCGGATAAGTGGAGAAAACTATCAAAAGGGTTCAAGAACAAAATGACTCAAGAAAGTCAAGATGTTTGTTGATAGGCAAAGTCAACTCTTTGTTGAAAGAGGAAACATATCATCGCAAAACCATAAAAGTTTTCTTTGAAAGAGTGAAAAAGCTAGGAACCAATGAGATGCTCCCGCAAACTTGCAGAGATTTAGGTAAAGGCCGCAGAGCAATAATACAAGGATCAAGATACATCAATCCGCAAGATAAGACAAGCCAACGATCTTGAAGTGTAGTTTGAAAAATGGATCTATTTCTTTAATGGATACATTTTTCAAACGAGATAATTATTTTTAACCACCTCAACTTTACCCCTTTTTACACTTCACAACCTAGACTTTTATTTTTAACCTTTTGCATCCTAAACTACGAAAATAATTACTCTTTGCAACTTTTGGACCATTTTGCCCCTAGATTTTATTCTTTAATAACAATAGTTCTAGTTATCCCTTTAAACTCTAATTTGTGGCGATTGCTCCATAAGGATAAATATATTGCATTATACAATAATCAAAAAGTTTTCACTCCCTAATCAATTTGTTTTTCGGATTTTTCGAGAAATAAGAACCCAATTTTTCTGTAACTTGTTTTGTTCGTGGCATTGTTACACCTACTTAGATCCGATCTCTATTCGAGAGGTTTTAAATGGATCATGTCGGTTTCGACCTATAAACTCAACAAGACATACTTCAATCAAGATCTTATTTCAAGTATTTATCCGTATACAAATTGGGTCTTTAGATTGAAAATGAAAATAGTCCATTACGACCATATCAGGCCCAACATGCTTCCGTAAAATTAATAAATCCCTTAAAATTCATACCTCTTTTGACCGAAACAGCACCGGGTTAAGTGGTTCGCAACGCCACCCGATCGGAAAATTATCGCCCCTAGATCGTTTGACGAACGGCTCCTCACTGTTCAACCTCACCTCGGGAAGATGATCCGCAAGTTATCCGACTCCTTGGTAAACCGCCAAAGATGCCTTAGTTCGTTTCCTACTCCAAGGCGTAAAAGTAATTCTTCAAAGGGGATTGATCAATAGTACATTATGAACACATGTTGAACAAACAAATTTTTATTTTATTAAGAACTTAAAGAAAAATTTATTACATTAGTAATCTCCTTTTGGGAGGAGAATACTTGTTTAGCCTCTCATGTATGAGGCTTGCACACGAAAAATACATAAAAACGTAAAACTAAAACACTCAAAATATTACAAATTTTTCTCTTAAATTTTATTGTAAGAAAACTAAGGAAAATGTTCGATGTCCTCGCCTTCCTTCAAATCCCGCATTTTATAGAGGTAAGTCCAGGACTTCAAAGGCGGACTTCAAATCTTGGCGATACTTATGACGTCATCGCTTACGTCATATCTCGCATTATTGCCTCGCCCGGTGGTTTTCTTTTTCTTCCGCGTGACTCGCCCATGTGAAAGTTGTCGGGAATCTTCTAAAAAGTTGGTTTGCGTGGTCCCCGAGGATAACACGTTTTGTGAGTGGACCCCTTATCCTTTCAAGTGCATGATCTCGTCGGTCGGGTTTGGGTCGGAATCCTTTCCCAAACTCGGGTTCCTTTTGTTCGGGGCATGCTTTGATGATCCGGTCGATCCAACGGCCAACATGCGCCATGTTACGAATTTCCGGTAAGTGTCTTTGCTTAGGAATCTTGTTTTCCCAGAGAATTCTTCTTTTGGTCTCGAAGAGTTCTTCCGCAAACCCCGTGGTTGATCCGGTCATCGAATTCAAAAGGAAAGATCCATTTCGTCGACGGAAGAACTTGAATGGATATTTAACTTTGTCCATTTCGATTAGACAAACCCAAAGACCCCATGCTCGTCTTGTAGAAGCTTCGTCTTGAGAAAATGCTCCTACTAATATCTTTTGGTCCTTCTTAGGTGAAGAAAATTTGCCTTAATGTATTTTAAAGCATTTCCATCCGGTCTTCTTAGCTTGATGAAATGAAAAGCTTCATTAAAGCCTTTCTTCGCTGGTTCGGAGTCGCACCGATAAAATACAGTTCCAAAATATCGCCTGCGGCCAAGTGTGGATTATTGGCCCAGTCTCGTAAATCGCTTCCCCAATCCATTTCGGTAATTTTGAAATTTCGGGAATCCTGGTGACACAGTATAGATTGAAGCTAAAGCCCCAAAAGTATACCATTCTGTACTTCATTTGGATGACTTCTGGTTTCATCCAAACTCGGGATACTTTCCGAGATATCAACCATTGTTTTTTTCGGGTTAATACCTTGTCTTGTAACTAGTTTCTCCTATTGCGATATATGCATAGGAGAAATCTTATTCTCGTCAGTTTAAACCTTAGATTTGCTGTCGTGGCCTAAGATTCAACTCTCCCTCTTTTACCCCCAGAGGTCTTTGGGTTGACTTGAAGACTCGGGTTGTGACAGGAGCTTCAACATTCATTACAGTTTTGTACCTCGGGGGATGCATCACTGCAACACTTGTGATTATGGTACTTGAATCCATAACCTCCGGGTTAGAGCCCCGTACTCTCTCGGCCCCTGCACCAAGTAGGAGATGCGGCTGGAAGAGAGGCCCTTGCGATCTAAGAACAATTGTCCTTGAGCGAATCGGCATGCTCGTATTTGACTAGAAACGATTTGGTCACTGTTGAAGTCGTCCAAAGAACTTCTCGCATTGAGACATAACGCCCCAAAATCTCGTTCTAGACTCTCCAGGTTTTCCCGAGATGTCTTACTCGTTTAAGGACCTCGTCGCCCACGCGTCCTTCCATCTCGTGTCAAGAAATCGCAATAATATTTTCATGAGATTTTATAATGACAATATCATAATCATAATATTGACATTCCGCTTGCCATCTAAGTAATCGAGCCTTTTCTGGTTTTGATTCAATTTTGTTTTTCGGAAAAGCCTCGACACTTGAATTATCAATTTTTAAAGTAAACTTTTAGCGGTAAAAATAACGGCCATTTTTTAAAAGCCTTTCTTCGATTGCAAAGAATTCTTTCTCGTTGATATGCCATCTGTTTGCTTCACGGGTGTGAATAAACCGCCAATATCGCATGGCACTTCTTCATTTGGTGTGACCTTAGTAAGAACTGCTGTCCACCAATCATCACGGCATCAGGTACAGAACCAATTCGTCCTCGTCTTGGGAATCGCAAGCTTTGGAAGCTTTTTACAAACTTCTTTAAGTTGCTTAATTCCTTCTTGATGTTCATCTTCCCATTTGAATCTTTTGCATCTTTTTTTAAGTAATGGGCTAAACACCTTCCTCGTAGTATGCTAGATTGTTAATAAACATTCCAAAGAAATTAACAACTCCTTAAAACTCAAGTCGCTTCTTGTCTTTTAGTGTATCCGGAAATCCTCGTATCTTTTCCACAATATGATTCGTAGAATAATTCCGATTCATCGATTTCAATTCGAGGAATTCAATCTGTTCTTGTTGCGATTACCGCCTTCTTTTCCGAAAGCACTAATCTTCTTTGTGACAAACATCCTCAAAATATTTCCAAATGTTTGAGATGCTCCTTCATGTTCTTTGATGCGATTAGAATGTCATCGATATACGAACATGAAACTAAAATAATCTTTGAAAAGATTATCCATCTTTCTTTGATATATCCGGGGTGCGTTAGCCAATCCCATAGGCATCACGTTCCAAATATAGTGTCCCTGTGGTGTAGAGAAAGTCAAACTTCTTACTTTCTTCCTCCATCTTAATGCGGTAGAATCCGGACTTGCAATCGAACTTTGAGAATATCTTGGCACCTTTGATACGATTAACGGATGTTCTCTCGCTTGGGATATAGTATCCGTCGAACTCCAAAATGTTATTAATCCCTTTGTAATTAATAACAAGTCTTCGCTTTCCTCTTTTGATTTCTCCATGGTTTTCGACTAAGAATCCGGACTCCGTATGGAGAAACTCTGGTGAAATTAACTTAAGGTCAAGATGTTCCTTAAGTATCTTTTGCATATCCTCACGATCTTCTTGATTCATAAGGATTGGTTTGAATCTTACGAACTCGTACTCCTTTCCAGGTTTAACCTTTAAGGAAGCTTTAAGCTCGTTCTTATCCCACCAAGCCAAAGGATCTTCATTGTAATTCCTTTGGATCTTCTTCTTGATATCCTCGAGTGATATTTGTTCCTCTATGGTTACATCACTCTGTGGATTCTCCATTGACTCATCCATAATTCCCGCAATGGCTTCTGGAGTGACTCGTTTTTCCTTGTACTCACGAATGAATACAAGTTATTATCCCATATCTTCCGGTCTTCGGATGGAACCAAATTGTCTATAGGATAATAAAGCTTCACCAAATTTCCTTCGATCCGCCATTTTTGGATTGCGAAGTTTGGCCTCATCACCACGCTTTGCGCGAAAATTAATGGGCATTTTTCTCGTAAAATGCTTCCCGATCTCACGGACAATAATCTTATGATCACATAAGGTTGTGAAAATAAGTCTTCTCGTCTCGTTCTCTTGTGTGAATCGCTTGAATGTTTGTAGGAAATTGTTTCCTAGCAAAATATCTCGCACTGTATCATGGAAATATATTGGTGGCGTCTTTACTTTGTACCATGGGGTCGCGCCCGCGCCTCCGATCATTATTTCCGCTTGTTTAATTCCTTGTTAAGGATAAGAATCCTTTTAGAGAAATCTCTTCCGCAATAGTGGTAAATCTTCTCCAATATCTTTAGGAAAAACATCCCGCTTTGCAGTACATATTAAGCACCGAATCAATATAGGCGGCGAAATACTCGGCCTTGTATTCAAAGACATATAACATTCCAATAGAAATGTATATGGAGAATGGACTAGTGGTCATCGATTATGTATCTTTTATTAGCCACTGTGAACTCCATTCCGTCTTGTAATCTTTCCCAAGGTTTATGCTCCTCAAGAAATTCAATTCCCAAGTATTAATTGTTCGGGATTTTTCCCGCAACTCCCTGTGATAGTAAGCTCAATTTCTCCTATCTTCAGGCTTCCTTGATACCTTCCAACGATTGGTTGTTGGAGATAATATAGAACATCACAAGGAAAAATGTTATCCTTTTGAGTGATGTCGAATATTACTTCAACCTCTCGCCATCTTTCTCGGACATTTCGGCTCTCCCTCTTGTCTTAAAAACATCGGGGATGCGCTGAATCGCGTACTTGGTCTCCTTTCTTCCCAACGGCCGCTACTCACCATTCTCGTCTTCTTTGCCGAAAGACATCCTTCTAGGCTCAACTCGAGACTCACTTTTGTTGAAGATGGTTGATCTTGAATTATCATATCAATCTCCTTAATGGTTGGAGATTCAATGATTTCGGTAACACCACCTGGCAAAGTCCTCAAAGATTCTTGGGATTTCAATAAATTCCTTTCTCAAGAATACTTGAATGATGGGTATTCGAGAGAGCATAGGAAATCTTGTATGTGATCGAGTAAGCCTGTTTCCTTCTTTCATCAAATCGACTCTTTTAAAATCTTGATGAAGGGTTAGGACTCTCAAGTCTCGATCTCCCAAATTGTATGCTATTCTAGGATAGACATTAAATGCCAATTTCCCGCATACAAATTTCTCAGAATCGCTCCAAGGCATGAATCCTTGAGATGCGAGATTCGCTTGTCAAAGATAGCAAGATTGAGAGGCGAATCTATTCCTTCTTTAAATGTTGCTTTAATAATTACTCTTATGGCTCGATATGAATCCATGAGAGTGTATTTGCAACTTCTCTTTTAACTTTGCTTTTGATCTCTTGTATTTCTCTAATAGGGACCAATCGCATCTCGATCAGGTTAGGTAGAACTCCATCGGAATGGCCAATTCTCCGGTTGTTACCCCGTGGATAATTTGGTGTTTTCTATTACGAAAACCAATCTTATCAAAAGCCTTTTCCATCGCTCCAATTGTAAATCCATCATAGATTTGAAGCTTTGGATCTTCCTTCATAATTCTCATAAGAGTCTTATGAGACATCGTAGTGTGAGAGAGGAATCGACATATCCTCCCGACCGCTTGTTGAAGAATTTCTTCTTCACTCGATTCTCGAATCGGATTCACTTCCATCATCAGAATAGATCTCTTCTTCATAGATGCTTTCATCCGAGGGAATATCCTCAAATTGATACACCGTATTAAATCCACGATAATAGATGCCTTCTTCTATTTCTCGTGTAGCCTCGAACTGCCTCGACTCCTCGTTTTTGATTGTCCGGGCAATCCGTTTGAGATATGCCCTCTTGCTCCGCATGTCCAAAGAATTCTGATCTTTGAAACTTTCATTAGCTCGTGTGAGCCCGCCCGAAAGTTCTTCTCCTGGATTTTGGCTGGTACTTGCTTGATTAGAGCCCCGATGATGAGGCTCTACTCGCCAGTCTTTGGTCTTTGCCCCGATTTATAACTTCGGGCCTTTTGTTTTGACCAAAACCTTCTAGGTCTCCACGAAGACCGCTTCTTTTATTTTTCGCTTTCTCGGTGGTATGGATGGCTTCTATCCTTCTTCTTCTTATGCCGTCTTGGTTGACCTCCCACAATGTTGGGATATCATTATCCACGCAACATGAGGAACTGTTTTGTTAATTCCTCTTAATCTTTTGTAATTCTTGTATAGAGTCTGCTTGGTAACACCATTGGATAACTTGGCCTTTAGGAAAGACATTTTTACGCCACGATTTCTCTTCAACTCCACCTTTGTATTCCCCGATAAGCATTTCTCTCCAGGGACTCGGAATCTCGGCAAAGAATAGGCAGGCTTCTTTTTCCTCAATCTTGGATTTCCACCAGATTCGGTGAACAACTTGACATATTCGTCAATATGACAAATATCCAAGAACTCAAGGCTATAGAGGGCTTGTTTATATCTCTTTCTTTTTCATCCTCTAATCCCTCAAAATAACCCGTGCCGATGAATGGATTTTGAATAGTTTTGCCATACCATCGACAATTCCTTTAAGTGATTCCCCGATGTGACCGAACTTTTCGTACTAGCATCGGTCATATCCCAGAAATCTTCACCGATCCTTCAAGACTCATTTCAAGGAGTAAAATGAATGAATCCTTTGTAAGATCGAGGGTTCTTGAAATTCTCATAGTCAAGCCCATTCATCAATGAGAACTTCTCTGTTTTTTAAAATCAGGATGTCCATTTAACATCAACCCATACGGATGTATTGGGTCGAGGTGCGATCTTCCATAAGGCGTCGATAAACATTCGGCCTTCCGATAGGTTGTCAGTTCCCGCAAGAGGGTTTCGACCTCCGTCCCGAAAGTGGATCACTCCGGTCGTGAAATCCCCAAAGATGTGGCATCCTCTCGCCCCGAGCTCCATGATGTGAACCGCATTTCTTCGACGTTAGGATTAATCGGTGGCGGTGGTGGAGGAATTGGTCTACCTTGTGGGTCATAGGTAACCAAAGCCGATTCTCACCTGTGTTCATCTTTAAATCTACAATACCTAATCCCATGAAGGATTACGCTGTCAGTCATGTAGATTTTTAAGATTCATCTTTTCAATATCCATCTTTTTTAATTTTTGATGGATTTTCCTTTGATTAGGCAATGAGCTTTTCCTCATCTGTCATCTTTCGTATAACTTCGGTTGGTTTCCCTTTTTGGTGTAAATAGGTACCGCCCCAAAATCAATATGTTTCCTTCCTCCGGATGAACTCGGCATGTCCTCCAGGTTCTTGACTCATTTCAATATCATGAAGGAGTTCAAGAGTTTCCTTCTCGATATTTCACCATCGTCTCCATCAGTTCTGGATCGATGAACTTGTCTTTGGTAGATGAATATGGCGGTTGCCATAATTCTCGCACCGTCTTCTCGGATTTCTCTAAGATCTTCGGAGATCTTAGATTTATCTGGGAAGTATCTCGTTCCACTCCGGTACTCCATCATGAATCATTGTTCGATGGGAATTTTCATGAACCGTTTCTTGAAGGTTCATCAAGTGAACATATAGTGTCAGTTAAGCATCCGTGAATCGCTATAATATTCTGGGCTCGCATTTTGCATTGCCTTAAGGTTTCCCGTCGGCTCGCGCCATTCCTTTTCTTCATGTTGGTATTCCCGATATGAAACCTGGTCAAGGTGTTCTTGTGCATACATTGTCAATATTTGACGATATGTCTGTAAGGGTACATCTCGGACATCGGTCCGGATCCATAATCTCGGAGTAATTTCTCCTCACCAATTGTTAATTACATAAATATAATAAATTTAACTAAAAGTTCTTAATAAACCAAGGCTCGATACCATTTTTTGGGATCGCAAGACCTTTGGGAGTAATCAAAGAAAATGCAATGAAATTTATCGTCCAGGTTGCAAAGTGTAACAACTTTAAAGTTTAGAGTGTAAACTACAAACCAACTTTCCGAAACCAGGGGTAAAACCGAATTTTATGCAAAGTGTAAAATTTTGTAAAGTTTAGGTTGCAATCAAGTAACTTTTCAAAGTTCGGGTTGCAAAGTGTAAAAACCCGTATAGTTTGGGTTGATTAAAAACGTTATCCCTTTTTCAAACAGCACTATAAAAGGCTAAGGATCTTTAGAGAGAGAACACTTACGACGACACACAAGAGCATTCAAGCAATCTGAGCAAAATGAAAATTACTCTCAAGCAATCATTCAATCCTCAAGCCTAAAACTCGAAGGAAATCGATCCAACACACTTAGTGAAGGAAAGACAAATTCAAAATCGTTGAAGAGGAAAATATTGTTGAAAGACAAGGGTCTACACATCCAAAGTTGAAGGAAGTGTAGTGAGGTTCGATTCGAACCAAAGCTTTGGACTTGTTGGAGGGCTACATGATCAAATCCAAAAGTCCAAGGAGTCAAGAGCGAGAACAACGTCTTGTGAAGAGATGAGTCTCGGAAGCAAAGCCGAGTTGTGTGATCAAGGTCTAGCTTCGATTGTCATCCTTTTGTAATGAAGTCACCATTACTTAGTGGATTACCTCCGGGGTTGGAGAAGAGTAGATTAAGGAATTACCCCATCATCGAACCACTATAATAGCTATGTATCTTTTGCATTAATCACTTTAATTTCTTGCATATCTTATTTGTTGTTTGTTAAATTTGCAAAGTCTCTCGATAATATCTAAACCTAAAACAAGTGTTGAAAACATGTTTTAATCAAAGGGTGTAAGACTTCCATTTGAAAAACCAAGTCGTTGTTTTTATAAAAAGGTCACCTCACTCAATTTGAATCTTATCAACTCTCTCTCGAGTCATTGAGTGGCTAACTCTCATTGTTAAGGTTGAACTAAGTTGTCCCTCAATGACTAAGCCGACTTGTGATAAAACTCTAATTTAAAGGACAAAAATAAAAAATCTATAAAGTCTATTCCACCCTCCACCCTTCTAGATCGTACTTCAACACCCTTGAGACCTACAACCATATAATTTTTGATCTTGGTATTGCAAGTTAGTTTTAACATAATCGTTGCTTAGTTAGTTCAAGAAAATTGCATTCTTAGTGTACAAATTTTGCTTTTTTCTGGTTCAAAAATAATTTAGTGTTTTGCACAATTTTTAACATAAATGTTGCATAATTAGTTTAGGAATTTACTTTTTAGTATTGATTTTGCATATTTTTGGTTCGAAAATTTATTCGAGTGTTTGCACACTTTTAACGTTCTTTTTAGTATTCAGGTTTTGTATATTTTTGGTTCAAAAATGTATTGATGTTTGCCCACTTTTAACATTAACATTGCTTTGTTAGTTTAGTGAAATGGCATCTATAGTGTACAAATCTTGCATTTTGTTTTGTTTCGAAAAATTATTAAGGTTTTGCACTGAGTTTTTAACATGAATATTTATACATTTTTACTATTGCATGTATTGATTATTATTTACCTTTTTCGTAGCGTGATCATTTTTCGTTGTATTTAAAGTCCAAAAATTGTATGAGTCATGATTTATCTTGTGAATAATCGTCGATCGCAAGATTAGTGATGGTGTGGAGGGACAGTGAGAACAAGGTCGACTATAGCGTATTTGAAATGCACGATATAGAGACCTATATGGGTGGCGACACTCGGAAACTAGGATAGTGGGTTTCAGAATGATAACTTGTTTCAAATTTTGTCTTTGCGGATGTAGTATTGTCCGGCTATTGTTGTTGATAATATGAATGAATTCATAGTCTAGAACATTGAAGAGTCAAAACCATTTTGAGGTGAGAAGAAGATATTTGTTGGCTCTTCAAGTGGACAAGAAGTGTAATGTTTGATGTTTTAAAAGAATATTTGGTTTGTTTTGTTAATTTTTTGGGGTCATGTGACATTGTCTATTGGTAAGTGAGGCCAACAATCGATGATATTTATTTTTGTTTTTTTTCATAGTGTCCCTACTATTTTCAATTGCTTGATTTTTTATATAAGAAAATTATTGTTCTATGTGTTTCAACATGTAAAGTACTTTCAGATGAGTTTTGTATTTTTTTCAGATTTGTTAATGTTTTCGGATGTGCTATGTATTTTCAGTAAATTATAAACGTGCAAACATGTTGTAACAATGAGCAATATTGTAAGACTAAGGTAGGAATAAAAAATAAAGGACCCAGTAACAATTATAAACCAAAATAAGCAAAAAACACTACTAACAATGTAATAAGTTAAAATTAAACAATCAGTAAGCAAATTGCATTGTCAAGTTTTTTTTTCAAACAAGGACCACGTAAATATGTGAATATTTTCGGATGAGTTATGTGTTTGCTTGGTAAACTACAAACATGCAAATATGCTGTATTAAACGAGCAAGAATCTAAAACTAAATTAGCAATAAAAAAGGTCACAGTAACAATTATAAACCAAAATAAGTAAAAATCAATACTAATAATGCAATAAGTTATAACTAAACAATCATTAAGCAAAAAATATTGTCAAGTTTATTTTTGTCAAACAAGGATCATGTAAATGTGTGAATATTTTCAGACGAGTTATGTATTTGCTTAGTAGATTATAAACATGCAAGCATGTTGTACTAAACGAGCAAGAATCTAAATTAAATTAGCAATAAAAAAAAGTACTCAATAACAATTATAAACCAAAAAAACAAAATCACGACTAACATTGCAATAATTTATAAGTACTTTTCGGTTCTTGAGTTTTTACGTTGGTATAATATTTTTGGAATAATTTGATGGAGAAGGATGGGAAGATATGAGTTTGAGTTGTAATCGTAGATGGGTATGATTTAGAGGTGAGACAATCAACAAATCTTTTTCATATCTACATTGTAACCGGCCCATAATTTGTAATTTGCCTTTTTGTTCGACTAATTCACTCTTAACCGTTAATATATAGGGAATAATATAATTAAAATTGATTTAATATGGGTCATAGATTGAAAGAGTTCGACGGATAGGATGTGTCCCACGTTCTTACCCTAGAACCCCTGGACTCATATAACTCTATCCCTAGGTTTGGATCAAATGATTCCAAAGCATTCTTGGATAAGTACATGAGGACAAATCTAGATCGTTGTTTTTTTTTCTTTAACGGTCAAGATTTAATCTGCGCTTTTTAGATTTTATAATTTTTAATTAGATATAAAAGTATCGTAATATCATTATTTTGTTGGATAAATTAAGATGAGGTATTTATGACAGTTTTCATAATATTGGTAACTACCATATTTTTTAAGATTTAGTGAGGATTCTTCGGAATAATTCAATCCACACCAAATTGTGATTTTTTTCACTCACTAGATTCATGAGTGTTAATTCAAAGTTGTTATGCGGTGTTTTTTTCTTGCTTGTTTTAGTATTTCTATTGCATAGTTAACACTAGTTTGTTGCTTATTTAGTATAAAATATTTGCCTATTTAGTATTTGTTAATATCGCTTACTTTGCAATAGTTTCTTGCTTATTTAGTATAGTTTGTTTGCTTATTTTAGTATTTACTAGTAATTTGTCCGTACAATGCACGGGTGTGGTGTGTTGTTGGACGTGAATTAGATACATGTAAGAATCGCAATGTTAATGAATATAAAAATGTTGAAGTTTCCGTCAATCAACATCTTTTTATCTTGTCGAGGTGAACCTTTCTTATTGTTTCATGTATTATATCTCTATGTAATAATATAAAATTAAAATTGACATTAGTTTTATGATATAATGAAATTTATTTTTGTATTAACATAAAAATAAAAATTATAGGTCCCAAGGGTGTCAATGTAAAGTCTAGACGGAAATTTGAATAAACTTTACAATTTTTTGATTTTTCAAATTAGAGTTCAAAGAAAATGATTAAGTCGATATTCAGCAGAGTGTTAACCACTCAACATGAGATCCTCGTGAGTTGTGATAGAGTAACTCATCTGAAAAATAACAACTCTTAGAAAATCAATTTTCTTTTTATAACAATGGAAGTCTCACATGCTTTTGAGTTTTAGAAATCAATACTTAGTGTTTTTAGAGAGTTATTAAGCAAGATAAAATTGCAATATAAGTACCAGAATGTAAAGTGTGGGAATTTAAAGACACAAATATTTATAATGGTTCGATGATGGAGTAATTCCTCTACTTCCACTCTTCTTCTACTCCAGGAGGAATTCACTATGTATCAGGTGACTTTATATACAAAGTTACAAATAGTCTGAGCAGTTTTGTTCACACAACCCACTGCCTAAACTCAGCTCTTCACTAGACCCTTCAAGCTACTGCAACTCACTGATGATGCAAGAATTGTTCACACATCCCTCTTGTAATCTTCAGACTTTGGTCCAACATCCTGCCTGCAATAGACTTTAAAATATGCGCGAGGCATGGCCCGCAATTCGAACTCGTGAGCGCTGGATTGCACAGTTAAAGTAGAGCTTAAAGGATTTGATATTGACTACCTATACCAATAGATGCATTTTCTTTTCTGATGCCTATTACATAGAAACTCTGAGGTTAAGCGTGCTTGGCCTGGAGTATACATGGGATAGGTGACCTCCTGGGAAGTTTTCCAGAGAGCGTGTGAGTGAGGACAAAGCGTGCTAGAAAACACTCATGTCGGTTTGTGGCGACAGTCGTCAATCCAGTAAAGCGCTTGAGGTACAACACTAATTACACTCCTTCACTTCGAGGCAGTGTAGACCCCGATTTTCTTTCACGAAGTTTCCTCTTCAACTGTTGATACAACCTTAATCTTCCACTTGTGTGTTGGATAAAGTGTTCTAGATGAAACTTGAGGATATCAGGCTCGAGAGTGAGTTTTTGCTTTTCATATTTTGCTTGTTCTCTTGTGTCTTGTGTCTCTTGTTCCTCTCTGAATTTTCCTCAGCTTTTTAAAATGTGGATTTTGAATTTTATCCATTGAAGCGATAGACAAATTCAAATCACATTGTTAGACACTTGGCATGTCCTTTCTTGCAGCTTTGATGTTGACCCTTCCATGTATTCTTTTATCTTCGGCAGAATTCTGAAACATAGCAGTCTACATGTGCTCTTTCTATTGGTTAAGCCTCTTTTGCCTTCATAAATACCTTAGCATTTCTATCGTCAAACATAATTAGGGGTGGCCAAATAGAACCAAAACCGGGTTCCAACCGGAATCAGAACCGTGGTCAACGGTTCCAAAACCGGAACTAGAACCGTGTAGGCCGGTTCTGGTTCCGGTTCCTTGGTCTCAAAAACCGTGGAACCATCGGTTTTAACTGTCGGTGGAACCATGATGGAACCGGTTTTTTAAGGTCAAAATCAACAATTTTTTTGGTAAACATATGCTAGAAGAAATGTTAAATGTTTATTACGATGTTTTATATTCATAACTACATAAGCCACTTTAGACCAAATGTTGTAAGCGAACTACATGAAATTTGATTCTTCCATACTCTAATAGTATATATAGATAGTTTAATATTATTATTAATATTAAGTATAAAACTTAATTGAATATTAAGTCCAGGTTTTTTCTTTCTTTTTCTTTTTTTAAGTGAAATTAATAAACTATTTTTAAAAAATCAAAAAATTATCAAAAGATAAACAAACGGTTCCGATTTTAACCGGAACTGGAACCGTGGAGGAACCGAGTTCAGAACTGAACTAGAACCATCGGTTCCGGTTCTGGAACCGAAACCATGAGGAAATAGTTTCGTTCCCGGTTCCTCCAAAATGAGGAACCGGAATCGGCAATTTTGGAATCGAACCAGGCGGTTCTAGAACTGTGGTCACCCCTAAACATAATACTTCGATGTTTTTAATGTAAATTCTTCTTGGACTTAGTGCAACAGATCTCATCCAGTTGATTTAATCCTTCAGTTGATTTACTCCTTTGACTGATTCTTAAGTCTTCTCGAATAAGTCTTACGTCTTCTACTTTGACTTGGCTAGATTACTCGCTAGGAGTCTTCCGACTAGGTAATCAGCTGAGTGCATGCTAAATCTTCATTACTCAGCTGCGAGTCTTCTGAAATGTCTTCCGCAAGTCTTCTGAGTGAATACTTAGTTGTTTTGAGTCAGCCTAAGTCCTATCTATTATATAAGCATAAATTACATAAAATATTGGGGTGCCAACTTCCTAGTACATAGTTTTCTAAGTATCATCAAAATCTATACAATAAATTTCCTAACAAAAATATTTTAGACATTTGTATCATGAAATACACATTTTAGGCTGTTTATATTGGTTCTATCATGGAAGAGCAAGATTGACTGATAATTTTATTCTATGGAGGAATTTTCCAATTACAAATAATGAAAAGCAGTAAAAATTGACAAAATGAGAACTCATATTTATAGGTGAACTAATGAGGATAATTAAGGAAACTATATATTCTCATTTTTTGTTACGTATTTAATGTTCCTCATCAATATTAAAGTTATACAATCCTAACTTTTCGAAATAATAGGATGGTTGTTTATATTTTTAGATCGTCAATCAATGAAATTCAAAATGGAATCATTATGTCAAGAACAAAATAGAAGTTTACCATTATTAAATATTTGTTCCAACTCATGTAATTAAAGATTAAGATCATACTAAAATTAAATATATCCAGTGCTATAAATGCGAGTTCGAGATTTAACCAAATATATTATTTCTCGTATTTACTTTAATAATTACCGAAATTGAAATTAAAAGCTTTAATTATATTTTCACTAATTATGGGATTATGATTTAAGCGGGAAAACTTTTTCCATACTATTTATAAGTGACTTGATTATTATTATTCTAGTATTTTACAAGTGCGATACACGTGTGTATATTTGTGAGGCCTCCATTTTGTACGATGACATATGCATTTTCTTAATAGTTTTACAAATTCTATCTCATGTATTATAATAATTTTGATATATAATCAAACAATAGACAAAAAATGCTATTTAATATTTTTATTGATGAAATAAAAAAAGAAAAAGATATCATATTTCATAATCATAAAAATATATTCAAGACTATATATTTGTGTTTAGTTTTTGAAAATTAATTTTTGATAAAATCGCACAGCGTACCTTCATGGTCTATATATTTAAATTCCTAATAAGTGTGAAAATTTATGTAAACCTATTTTCAAGGGCAAAAACTTATATAAGACCGTCTTACGGATCTAAATTCGTAAGACGGATCTTACTTACCCTACCCATTGCCCAACCCGCTGAATCTGATTTTTTTAAGTTTTTTTTTTTTTTTTTTCCAGTTTTTCTTATTCTTTTCATTCCGTTAGGGCTTTTTTCGTTCCCGCCGCTCGCTTCGCTTCTTCTTCTTCTTCTTCTTCTTCTTCTTCTTCTTCTTCCTCTTCTTCTTCTTATTCTTCTTCTTCTTCTTCTTTTTCTCCTCTTAATCTTCATTTTATTCCAGTGGTTAACTTCGTTTCCAAGGGGACGAAACTCGTCGGTCGAAGAGGAGTCATCGAGAACCCACCGTTTTCGCACTAGCAAAGGTAGTTTCATTGTTTTTCTTATTTTTTGGAGATTCGATATTTTCCCCTTTTATTTTGTTTTTGTTGTTGTTGTTAGTGTTGTGGGTAGTGAGGGGAGTTCATGTAAGTCCAAGCGGCTACGATAATCTAGAGGGGGGGTGAATAGATTATCTCCATCTTTTCGATTTCGCCCTCTTTTTCGAATCAATTACGCCAAGACAATAATAAAGGTGCGGAATGTAAACAACACGCGTCGATTTATAGAGGTTCAACCCACCTAGGCCTAATCCTCTACCACCCCAAGATATCCGGGATTGATTTCAAAAAAAAAAAAAAAGATTTTATTAATTTCCAAAATTAATACAACACCTTACAACATCATCTTGAAGAGCACCACACTCTTCTACAACACCACTTTTGAGATTACCACAATCTCTCTTGAAGATTACCACAATCTCCAACGGCACCTTGAGAAGATTACCACAATCTTCAACCTTGAAGAACACCAAATTCTTCAATACCTCAAGAGCACCACACTCTTGAAACACCTATCACCTAGATCACCCAAGTGTATTCTTTCCACAAGAATACTCACAAGGATGTCTTGTGTTGAATGATGACAAAAATCAAGATTACAACTCAATAATGAATATTACAATTTGAGTGCAAGTGTAATAAGGAAATAAAGCCTAGACCTCAAGATGTGAAAGTGAAATACTTAGGCTATAAATACAACAAGAGTGTTAAATAAAAGCTTGGAAATTTGCAGATTTCTTGTTGTGTATTTGCTTGTATGTGTTGTATCTTGTGTCTTCAATTCATCCTCTATTTATAGGGAAGTCTTCACCAACATAGGTTCCCAACATAGGCTCATTCATCTTCATTTTTGTCTACAAAAAAGGATCACAAGATGTAGAAATATTGTACAAAAATGAAAAGTAAATCTTGTTGATAAGGATTGCAACGTTTGGAATTTTTGTCAAAAATATCATAGGACGATCGGTTGCCCTGTAATAAGATTTCGATCGTTTTGAAAAAATAGTGCGATCCAGTGCACGGGTCGAAGGGGGTCGACGGCCGACTGGGGTGCAAACCGTCGCCCTAGGGTGCGATCGGACGACCTCCATATTGACCGGTCCCCCTCCTCAAATTTTGTGTTCCAGAGTGTTCGTTTCATATGCGCACTCTTGTAACGGTCGACCTCTTGTTCGACCTGGCCGACCTTCAAATTTGAAATGTTGTCCCATTTTTATAAAAATAAACTTCAAGAAATACTCCAAAAAATTAGTAAAAACATTTTAAATCACTTGGGAGTATTTGGACAACATTTATAAACATAGTAAACTCATTTAAACAAAACCATCAAAAGTGTTGTCCATTTTTATCGAATAATAAACTCTAAGAAATACTCCATGAAATTAGTAATAATATTTTAAATCTTTTAGGAGTATTTGGACAACATTGTTTTGGTGTAAAAACCAATTAACATAAAATCATCAAAAGTGTTGTCCAATTTTATCGAGTAATAAACTCTAAGAAATACTCCAAAAATTAGTAAAAACATTTTAAATCATTTAGGAGTATTTGGACAACATTTATAAACATTGTTTTGGTATAAAAACTCATTTAGACATAATCATCAAAATCTTGATAAAAACATTTATCTAACAAACTCCCCCTTTTTGATGATTACAAACCAAAACAATTTTAGGAAGTTGATTTTAAAACGAAACAAATTTTCCGGTCTAAAACATCAATACATTTTAAGCAAGATTCATCATAAGTACAAACACATAAGGATAGGAGCAAAGATTTTTCAAAATCATTTTTCACAAGCTCCCCCTATCAATATGCATATCAAGAACAAGTATACAAGCAACCAACTACTTAGCTTTTACAACTTAAGCTTGAATATCATGAGCTCATAAGCTCCCCCTGTCACAAAACATCATTAGTCAAGCATAAAAGTCCATAATACATCACATGGACTAAGTATTGTTCACAGCTTTTGGCTTTTAAGAGCCATAGCTTGTAGCTTTTCTTGCAAGCTTATTTGCAAGCCTATTTCCGCTTCTTTCAGCGTTTATGCGTATTTCCTATTTCTTCCCCTTTGGAATCATCAAAAAGAATGTTAGCACGATAAAAAACATCATACAATTATATCAAAGTGCGCAACTTAATCGATTTATCGGCATATTGATCATTGAAGCTTAAATTCCAAATAATAAGGGAGAAGTCAATCATGTGATTTGCAAAAGCTTATTTGATTGATAAAACATGATCTCTATAAACTTATAAGACTTTTCAAATCGAAAGAATCATGTAGGTGATGAATTTTTCATAGAAGCATTTTGTCGAACACTTGGCGTCGTCGAATAAAACAAGAGATGTATAACGCCTTTGTAATACATTTAAGCCAAAAATTTTCATCACCAACTGCAATAATACAATATTCATCCATCAACAATAATCATGCACAACACAACTATACAAGAATTCCATCAAAAATCAATACATAAGCCTTTTCTCAAAGGTTCAACCCAATTGAGATAAAAAGAGGAATTAAACTTACCAATCAATCGGAGAGGTCGAGTAATACAGATGATATACTCGTACTATAAACCCAAAAATATATAATATACAAGAAAGAAATCATTTGGGTGAATTGTGTGTGAATTTGCAAAGGGGTTCGATTTTGGAAGAAAATAGCCAAAATGACGAAATGAAGGACATAGCCATTTTTAAGGCTGAAATCATCAAGGGCGACCGGTCTGGGGCTAGGGCGACCGGTCGGAGGCTTGGGCGACCGGTCGGCCTTACTTATCATTTGTCCGTTTTGATTTTGCAAAATCCGAAGTTTGAACCAAAAATCCGGTTTTTCGCCCCTAAGTTTTAAAAACGTGCAAAATGCAAACTTACACCTCATTCAATATACATTGTCATAATCAAGCTCGAAATGAGGTAAAATACTCAGCGGTAAAAAATGTCCGTGAGTTATCTTTGAGAAGGAATTAAGCACATCTCAAATTTTTGTTTAAGAAACACAATCCCTTAGAAAAATATATCGAATCTCAATATGTTTAGTTTGAATAAACCGAATAATATATACCGGACTTGTTATCCCGAAAAATAAGAACGTTTTAAGACTTTGGATACAACAAGTCATAAGAAGAAGTACCTTTCAAATATTTGAAAATTTCTTTTAACGGCACTTTAAAGAGATTCGTTGGGATTGTTTTAAGTCAAGCATATAGACATAAGGCATATAGAATATCGAGTCTAAGGAGTAATAAACGAATGAACATACCTCGAATTCGTTTGTCAATGCCTACTTCAACCTTTTGTCAATTTTCGCATTTGTAGCCATATAGGTTGAAATAGTTCTTTTTCTTCAAGTCTCACTTTTTCTTTTGAGTGTGGAATATATAATCACTTTCTTGGCATTGTTGAACTTGAATTCCAATGATCAAATTTGAGCTCCCTCATCATGATTACCTTGAGTTCACCTTGCATTGACTTGGAAAAATATCTTGCACAAATATTCATTAGTAGCACCAAAAAAATATTATCAACATAAATTTGCACAAGTAAACAACCTTGCCCTTTTTCAAAACAAGGAGTGTAGTATCAACTTTACCCTTTTGTAAAATAATTTTGCAAAAATAGCTAAGTCCATCAAACCATATTCGGGGTACTTGTATCAACCGCATACAAGGCCATTTATAAAAATCATTTGGCCTAAAAATTTTAAACTCCGATAGACTTCTATTTGAATAAAACCATTTAGAAAATTGGATTTAACATCCATTTGGTAAAGCTTGAAATATTCTCAAAACAAGAATGGGCAAGTAAAGTGCAAATAACTTCTAAATGTGCTATGAGTGCAAATATTACATCAAAATCATTACCTTCTTCTTGACAATACCCTTAGGCTACTAACCTTGCCTTGTTCCTTAAACTTGTTCCGAAATACCAAACATTTTGCAAAATCTCAACAAAGAATCTTGCACAAGAGCATAGTAATATCGAATGATAGAGACACTATAACAAGTAACACATACTATGCTTAAAGAAAATCATCAAGAATATACTACACCATGTAAGTTCAAATAAGCTTATAGAAAACTATATAAGGTCTCTTTTGAAATATGAAAATACGAGAGCACATAGTTGAGACCTCAATCACAAGAATCATATGAACAAGAGCTTTGACATAAGCATCCAAGAATAATGGTATTTATATGTGCAATAAAATGCATAACTAGAAGATCAATTTTTTTTTATCGAAATAAAATATAATCCTTTAAAAATTTTGGAGAAAACAAGCTATGTTAAATAATGCCTTCTCAAAAATCAAAAACATCCTCTTAATGGCACTTGTATAAAATAAGCACATAGGCATATGACACAACATGTATCGAGTCTATGAGATGAATAACAATAATGAGCGTACCTCGATAGTTCATGTTTCTCTTGATATATTACGAGTAGATAACCATATATAAATCCTACACAATTCTTCAACCAAATTTTGCACAAACACAATAATACATGTGTAGGCTAAGCAATAAGAGATATCTTAAGCATGCTTGTGCTATATAACTACATAGGAGATAATAAACCACATAAGTCTAATTAAATGCACAAGAGTTTTAGAAACATCATGCAAGGTCTTCTTTTCAAAAATATTTTGAAACTCACAAATATATTGAAGACCTAAATTTTAAAAATATGAAAAACTCATATTGCAATAAAGACACAAATAAAAACATGCAAAGAAGATAAAATGCATATTTAAATAGGGAGATACTGTTTACCAATTTTGCCATTTCCATGGGTTGTGTCGTTCCCATTGTTGATGGTATCTTCCTTTTGAAAATCTTCTTGTTGATGATGGTTTCTCCAATTGCTCCTTTTCCAAGCATTGTGGCTTTCCCATTTTTGAAAGTGTCTTTCTCTTGGAAAATCATCTTGTTGATGATGTCTTTGCCACTTCTAAGGATTTTGTTCATCCCATTTTTGATTATTTCCTCTTCTTGGAAAATGACTTTGTTGAAAATGTTTTCTCCTTTGATCAAATGAAATGGTCATTTGATGTTTTCTTGGCGGTATGAATTTTCTTCGATTATTATTTCACGGTACCTAATATGACATTATTTTGTGGTACCCTCAAGTGTTTGGGTCCTTTGGAATTAGCTTTGAGACTTTTAGGTCTCCAATAATAATTAGAGCTATTTCTAGCCCGACAAATATTAAGCAGTGTGACCCGTTTTACCACAATGAAAGTAAGTAGTAATTTTGGGAGCATAATGACCAACATGCATAGGGACTTGATTTCTTTTCACATAATTAACACACTAGGCTTATGATCAAGTCGTTGTTTCAATTTATCACAACTATGAACATCAATAATATCGGTCATTTTATCGTTACTCAAGTTGGATTTTCATAAATCATTTTTCATGCAATTAATATCCTCAACAAGAGTACTATTTTCTTTTTCAAGGTTTCTAACCTTGTCAAGTGTGGTGGTGTGATCACATGAAAGTGATTCATAAGAGGAAAATAAATTATCCTTATCAATTTTCAAAATATTGAATTCCTTTTTCAAATTTTTGTATTTAACAAGTAAGCTTTGGAATTCATTTTGAAGTTCATCAAAATTATTTTGCAAATCACTATAATCATTTTGTAATTCATTATCATAAGAAGTGGGGGTTTTGAACTTACCTCATTTTCTTCTTCAAGCCCATAAGACATCGCTCGTTTTCATCGACGTCGGAAGTTGTAGGAAGCTCATCCCATGTTGGGTTTGTATCCATTTGAGAAGTAAATGCTTTTGAGTGGCTCCTTTCATTTGCATATACTTCTTCTAATTTTCTCCATACTTTATGTGCCGATTTAATTCCTACAATATGATTATATTCCAAAATGGTAAGTGAACAATAAATAACATTAAGAGCTTTACCATTTAAAGATATGATTTTCTTCTCTTCATCATTGAGCTCTTTGAGGCCTTTGTGTGGTGTGCCCATCATTGGAATGGATTCTTCATTTACGGCCGTGTTCCAAATATCAAACCCGCAACTTTGTAGATAGCATTACATTCTTTCTTTCCAAAATATATAATTTTTGGAATCAAATAGTGGTGGCTTGGTGGTGGAGGCGCCGGTAAGGTAGACTTCATTCGTAGCCGGTGATCGTTCCTCTTTACTCACAATGTGGAACGAGCTTGCCAAAGAGTTGAGCTTTGATACCACTTGTAAGTCCAAGCGGCTACGATAATCTAGAGGGGGGTGAATAGATTATCTCCATCTTTTCGATTTCGCCCTCTTTTTCGAATCAATTACGCCAAGACAATAATAAAGGTGCGGAATGTAAACAACACGCGTCAATTTATAGAGGTTCAACCCACCTAGGCCTAATCCTCTACCACCCCAGTATCTCCGGGATTGATTTCAAAAAGAAAAAATATTTTATTAATTTCCAAAATAAATACAACACCTTACAACATCACCTTGAAGAGCACCACACTCTTCTACAACACCACTTTTGAGATTACCACAATCTCTCTTGAAGATTACCACAATCTCCAACGGCACCTTGTGAAGATTACCACAATCTTCAACCTTGAAGAATACCAAATTCTTCAATACCTCAAGAGCACCACACTCTTGAAACACCTATCACCTAGATCACCCAAGTGTATTCTTTCCACAAGAATACTCACAAGGATGTCTTGTGTTGAATGATGACAAAAATCAAGATTACAACTCAATAATGAATATTACAATTTGAGTGCAAGTGTAATCAAGAAATAAAGCCTAGACCTCAAGATGTGAAAGTGAAATACTTAGGCTATAAATACAACAAGAGTGTTAAATATGAAAGCTTGGAAATTTGCAGATTTCTTGTTGTGTATTTGCTTGTATGTGTTGTATCTTGTGTCTTCAATTCATCCTCTATTTATAGGGAAGTCTTCACCAACATAGGCTCCCAACATAGGCTCCTTCCTCTTCACTTTTGTCTACAAAAAGAGGATCACAAGATGTAGAAATATTGTACTAAAATAAAAAGTAAATCTTGCTGATAAGGATTGCAACGGTTGGAATTTTTTTGTCAAAAATATCATCATTGGGCGACATCGGTTGCCTGTCAGAATAAGATTTCGAACATTTTGAAAAAATAGTGCGATCCAGGTACGGGTCGAAGGGGGGGTCGACCGGTCGACTGGGGGGTGCGACCGGTCGCCCTAGGGTGCGACCGGACGACCTCCATCTTGACCGGTCCCCCTCCTCAAATTTTGTGTTCCAGAGTGTTCTGTTTCATATACGCACTCTTCAGGTACCGGTCGACCTCTTGTTCGACCGGTCGACCTTCAAATTTGAAATGTTGTCCCATTTTTATCAAAAATAAACTTCAAGAAATACTCCAAAAAATTAGTAAAAACATTTTAAATCACTTGGGAGTATTTGGACAACATTTATAAACATAGTAAACTCATTTAAACAAAACCATCAAAAGTGTTGTCCATTTTTATCGAATAATAAACTCTAAGAAATACTCCATGAAATTAGTAAAAACATTTTAAATCTTTTAGGATTATTTGGACAACATTGTTTTGGTGTAAAAACCAATTAGCAAAAAATCATCAAAAGTGTTGTCCAATTTTATCGAGTAATAAACTCTAAGAAATACTCCAAAAATTAGTAAAAACATTTTAAATCATTTAGGAGTATTTGGACAACATTTATAAACATTATTTTGGTATAAAAACTCATTTAGACATAATCATCAAAATCTTGATAAAAACATTTATCTAACAGTTCAGACTTCAGATTATTTATGTTAATACATTAGGAGTTGTGTTCTTTTTAATTCAATACAGGGGCGAAATTTTGAGAGGCTCGCAGACAATACGGCACTGCAACAAGTTACACTAATTATAGGGAAAACTTTTAAAGTACCCACTATGGATAGTGGGTACTATTTTCTATCCACTAGGATAACAAACTTCTTTTCTACCCAAATTGGCCAAAATACCCCTCCTTTAAGTTGGTGTTTTTGAATTTTGAAATCTAAGACATAAATATACCATTTAATACCGTATAGGAAACCGTATAAAAACTATTGACAAAACAAAAGTGAAAAATACAAAACAAAACTCCAAAATCGTGACCAACTCGGTCAAAAGGATTAAAGGAAGCAAAATACAAAACAAAACCCCAAAATCATGCCCTTCGTCTTCAAGCAGAAGAAATTTCCACCTCCCCAATTTCGTGCCCAAGTCATCAAGTAGAAGAACAAATAGAAGGAAATACCCAACACCCATTTCGTGCCCAACATCGTGCGAGAAGAGAAATGGCTTCAATCGTGCCGTCATCGTCCGCCTCCACCTCCATTGCGCCGCCATCGCCCCTTCCACACCTTCCTCCTCCGCTCACGAACAGGTAAGGGTAGAATCTCGAAGTTTTGTTTGTTGTATAATGTTCGAAATTTTGAATGATTAGGGTTTAGTTTCAAAATATATTTCATGGGTTTGTTACAATGTGAATGATTAGGGCTTAGTTGTTCGAAAGTTTGAAATATATGAAGTTTTGAGTTGTTTTGTGGGACTGCTAGACGAAAAATGGTGGATTTATTTCTGGATTTGGCACGATATGGTGTTGAAGACGATGGGGGCACGATATCGTGCCATAGGGTAATTTGGGCACGATATCGTGCCCTAGTTTATTTTTGGCACGATATGGTGTTGAAGACGAAGGGTCACGATCCAATATTGAATTCACCCTAGTTTTTTAACAAATTGGTTGACTTGGAAGAACGAATGGTGGGAATAAAAAGGTTAGCGATTTACTTCAAACATGGAATTTAATACTTACCAACATAGAATAACAACATCTTATTTATAGTAAAATTGAAAAATAATAAAGTAATTAAAAATAAAATCTAAAAATTATTTTGGAAAATTCCAATGGGCGCGAAACAAGCATCGATGACACATGGATTCAAGCCATGCAAGAAGAGTTGAACTTTTTGATTGGAGTAAAACAAGAGTCTTTTTTGTGGAGTCCGGACTTTCAAGTGGTATCGAGCCAAATTTTTGGCAAGCTCGATATCATGCGGGTGAAGAGAAACGATCTCCGCATTCAACTCGCCCCATTTGGGTTCAAATCCGATCAAATGGATCCGAGCGGGTCCGTGCTTTTAAGAAAAATCCACCGCCTGGGGCAGAACGCCCAAGTAAAATTTGGGCACGATATCGCCCCAGCCTAAATTGTGCACGATATCGTGCCCCAGCCTAATTTGGGCACGATATCGTGCCCTAGATTAATTATTTGAAATCGTGCCTATATCGTGCCTGTGCCACCTGATCTTTAATTTTTGTAGCTCAATACTACATTTCTTCATTTTTGTACCTCATTACTAAATTGCAATTTATTAATTGTTGTAGGTCGGTCCACAGTGGTTGAGACCCTCATATCATCGAGAGAGGGCCCAGATCACTGGATACGTTCGATCAAATATTATTCAGACCATCATAGATGAGTTACAGGAGATCGGTGGTGGTTTATATAGTCAGTTTAGACAGTCGGATTTCGAATATTTTATGGATTTTGGGTATGACGGAGCGCTTGTAATGCGGCATCGCATCGCATTATTAGTTACGATGGAGGTGCGTGTGCGGATGCTCCGGAATCGAGTGTTGGTTCCACGTCGGAGAGCGACTCATCGATTCTCTCGGCGTGAGTTTGCTATGATATCGGGATTGCAATTTTCAAGGTCCACATTTGACCCTAACGGTGATTTTGAGGTACCCGAGATCGGTATATAGACGGTATCGCCTAGGGGTGATCGGGTTACCGCGCGCATTTACGCGATTTATTTGCTATTGGCACCTTCCGTGACTCACCAAACAATGCCCTAAAGGTGGCGAAGGTGTTATTTGCCTTTTACATGATCTTTGTGTTTCGATGGCGCATGGCGCATGCATGATGGACCATTGGTGTGATTTTTGATCGAGGACGATGCACAATGATGGGAGACTTTCCTTGGGGAAATACTCCTTTCGAGATATTGATGCATTATATTCGGTAGTCGCATGATGTTCTCGCCACCTGGCCGATATACTAAGGGCGCCCCACCTCGATATCGCCACCTTCTTATCATTTTTATGGGGCCACTTATGTTTTTCGGTGCACGTATATATTTTTTTATTTTATTAATATTTGTACTTAATTTTTTAAATATTCAAAAAATCTTATTTTTGACACTTATCAATGTTCTCACAGATTTGGGCATTCGAGGCGATACCTCGCCTGGGTAATGCCTGGGCGACTCGAGTATCCGACACCCTGTTGCCTAGGTGCCTTCGTTGGAGGTTTTCGAAGCCCACCACCGTTGACATGATAGATTTTTTCTTTGACACGGTATGTATTAACATTGTTTACTTATTTATTTTTTTAATTAATAAATTATTTTTTATTAATTTATTTATATATTTATTTACAGGCTTTAGTGTGTCATGAGATATTGGATCCGACCGAGGAGGAGCTCCAGCAGATATATATGGAGCGAGTCGATGATCCAGTTATTTTGTTAGGTTTTCCTCGGTTCATCCCGAAGGAGAACCGATTTTTAGCCCAGCCGGGAGGGCAAAGAGGGCAGAGGTACGAGTATAGATTCGATGTGCCCCAAATTTCCTATTGGCGTGGGGGTCGAGGCAGTCGCTTGCTAGGGTAGAGTCAAAAGGCGGGATCGGGGGAGAGGTAGACCCGATTCAGAGGCCGACACTACTACTCTTACGATTCAGAGGCCGGAGAAGCGGCGTAGGACATATGGCCCATCATTCCATCGGGCTGATGATCCTTTAGATGGTCGGACAGATGACGCATCAGCTGGGCAGACAGATGCACGGGTTGATCCATCTGTCCATGAGGAGTATGCATGTGTTGATCCATCTGTCCATGAGGAGTATGCACGCGATGATCCATCGCCCATGAGGAGTCTCGTGTTGATCCATCTCGCGAGTTGGCGATGATATGCCGCACCGATGCGGGGTGTTATGCGAGAGATTAGCGATTCGAGAGACGCGAGAGGAGCGGTTCGCTCGATTGGAGTCACGAGTCGATGATGCCATTTCTCAGTTAGAGACTGTCATCTCAGAGGAGTGTACACGCTAGGACAGACGCCTAGATTAGGAGATAGGTCAGGTCCCGGACCTTATTCAGGAGGAGATTAGCGTTTGTTCCCATACATTGATCAAGATGATGACTTCATGCATGGCGTCGAGAGATATCCGAGCATCGCGATCATCGCAACAGACGCCACCGTGTAGTGTCGACTACCCCTCCCGGCCATGTCCACTACCCGCACCTCTTGTGGTAGAACCCTCTCACTCGGATCAGGAACTGGTAAAACTTCATCTGCCCACATTTATTGAACATTTTCATTTTTATAATAATGGGCAACAAATGAATAGATATTGAGGTTCGTCTTTCTGCACAAATAAAAAAAAAAACAATTATGCGAAAAATATTGAAACGAATTATCTGAAATTATTGATATAAATTTTAAATTTGTTTATACCTAATTGCCGAGATGCATGGGCGCAAGGCATCAATTCATATTCAAATTCTCGACAGCTGCACGTTCTTTGGGATAAGTCAACCAAATAGGTCTTTGTTCCATCCTTCACCTTGTACTTCACATTACTAAGACATTGTACATCCATTCTACGACCTATCTCAACTGCATCATTTAATCTTTTGGTTGCTTCAAGTGTCACTCTTGATCTCTTTCATTAGCAGCAGTGCGGCCGTTCATAAAACCACTTTTCAATAATAGTCCGAGCACACTCAAGCCTGAGAACAAACAGGTAACTTTCTCGCCCATAATAACCGACTATTGAAGCTCTCTGGTGAGTTTGATGTCATGAACCCATAACGCCGGACAGACACTTAACTCGAGATCATCTGTCTTCCTTGCACGTTCTAACTTCTTAAACGCACCCGTCTCACTAGAACTTTTATGTTTTCAAAATACTTATCATAATCTTCACGGCGGTATGAATATGCCGCATTCCTAAACATTGCTACTATATGTTGACCGTATTGAGCCAAATTACTCGCAAATGATAAGTGCAAAGCCCATGTGATGCTTCTTACGGGTATCCGCTTTTATGGCATTATCGATACTCTTGTTGTGTCGATCGAAACAATCAAAAGATATCACGAGGGCAATTATAAGCATCTCTCAACTGCCTCAAAAACCACGCCCAGGAATCGCGTTTTCAACATCCCCAATTCCAACCCCTAGTGGGAAAATACATTCATTACCATCTTTTGTTACGACCACAAACAATATTCCCAAGATTGCTTTTTAGGTGTGTTCCATCAATCACAAAACTGGCCGGGCATTGTTCTCGAATCTAAGTGATTGATGCATGCAAAGCAAAAACACGTACTTGAATCTATTAACATTATCCAACTTACATCTAGTTACCGATCCGAGGGATTCGTTAAATTCAACATGTGTAAGTATGCCGGAATTAGATTGAATGAGTTGTTGCTATCTCCATATATCAACCCAAAGGCATGATGCTTAGCACTCAACGCAACATTATAACTCATTTTAAGCCCATGTCGCGATTCCAACTCCGCTATCATATCTCTTGGCACGAGCGCAGAATGTTCCACTAGTAATCTAGATGCAATATACGCACCTACTACTTCAGAACGCACCCGCTAGATGCATAGTCATTCAAATTTAACCCACATCCATCGTGGTGCTTGTCAAACTTTCCTACTCTCCAAATACCATCCTTTCCATATGCACGCATTCGAAAAGGGCATCATTCATACTTGCATATTGCATGAAAACGAGTCTTATCCGAGCGTTCAACTCGATACTCGACTTGATTTTCAAGGTGATACATGCCTAGTGCGATATCCAATTCAGTTTTGCTCATGTATGTTGCTCCTTGGCGCAATGTCCCACCAGATGCTTCCAATCTAGCAGGTTCTTCGGGAGGAACTGAAACGTGCGAGAGTGCACCAGGAATCACCCAACTTCGTCCTGTGGGCACTATTGTTTCGTCCATATTGTCTCTATGGATATCTGGATGTATGTTAGCACCTCGTACTTCTGCTGCATCTTGGTTTTGGTTTTCTGGAAATACTTCTCTCCGTCTACGTCTCCACTCACAAAATTCCTCAAATTCAGCACGTTGCTGGTCATTTTCAAATTGATTATTAGCTTCAACATCAGTACCAACATCACCAGCAGTGTAGTTCTCACCAAAATCATCTGGGTTGTTATTACAATCAGCATCACCAGCACTGTAGTTTTCACCATAATCAACTTCATTATTATCACAACCAACATCAGCATCAGTATTATCACGATTAACATCAATATTATCACAACCTATATCAGGATAATAGTCATCTTCATTGTTTGGCCTTATACTAGGTCTCGGAGAAGTGATATTTGGAACATTAAATGTAGGTGATAGTGGACGTGGATGATCAATAATTGGAACATTGTTCATATACATAAAAGGTGCTACACTAGGCCTTACTGCATGACTATATAGATTGATGTGCGGTACACCGTATTGTTAAAAACCAAGATGGTGCATGTAGTTGTAACTAGGCCCAATGACTGTTGAAAAATCATTCTGAATAGCCATTAGTTGCATAAAACTTCCACCAACACCTTGTTGACCTTCAACGTTCTCAACTCGATTATGCCCAGACTGACTTCCCAATACATTATGCGAACTAGTCTCACCCATCCTTTTTCTTTTCAGTGTTACAAAAACAACTGGTAACTCGGTGTTCTCAAACGCACTTCCAATGTCATCGTCGTTTTTCAACTTTAACTTCCCAAGTTTGTTTCTAGAAATATCTACAATAACATGCATTACACAATCGTATACGCCCCTATCAACTTCAACAACACCATAAACCTCCTCCAATATTTCACTATAATTCATTTTGCCCGGTTTAATAAGTACAACTTCTTCTTCACCATTTTTATATTCTAAACCTTCCCAATGACCACCAAATCGAATAACAACATAGCCAGAGTTCATCTACATACAAGAGATATAGAGAAAAAATATTAAAGATATGCAACAATACATAAAAAAGGGCCTGTTTTGTAATGTGGCACGATATATCTGTTAGATAAATGTTTTTATCATGATTTTGATGATTTTGTTCGATTTTGTTCAAATAAGTTTTTAAACCAAAACAATGTCCCTAAATGTTGTCTAAATACTTCCAATCGTCTTAAAATGTTTTTACTATTTTTCGGAGTATTTTTTGGAGTTTATTTTCGATAAAAAATCGACAACATATTTGTTTTAGTTTCGACCTGGCCGGTCGCTTCCCAATAGGGCAACCCGCACTGAGTTGAGTTTTGAAACGTTACAAAAAAATGGGACATAAGAAAAAAAAAGAGGAGTTTTTCAACTTTAACTTCCCAAGTTTGTTTCAAATATCTACAATAACATGCATTACACAATCGTATACGCCTATCAACTTCAACAACACCATAACCCTCTTGGTTCAATATTTCACTATAATTCATTTTCAACTCCAATAAGTACAATGACTAAAAGGGCGACCGGTCGCACCCTCCTCCGACCGGTCCCCCCGTGTAAAAATTCGCAGAATTCAATTTCAATCTTATCTCTGCGCGACCGGCCGAACCCCCTGTTTATCAAAGAAACTATCCGCGTTTTGCATGACTTTTCCCTATTTTGTGGGATTGATTTCTAACAGCTATATTGATCATTTTAAATGGTTTCTTTTGCAGCAAATCACTCCCCAAGGAGGAGCCAATGTCTGGAAATGAAAGTCAAGTCCTCTCCTATAAATAGAGGCTTCATTCAAGCAACAAGATACAACACTCTATACAAGCAAAGAGCAATCAAGCATACAATTTCATATATCTTGTTGTATTAGCCTAAGCACTTTCACTTGCACAAATTTGAGGTCTAGGCTTTCAATTCTTGATTACACTTGTACTCATATTGTTTCAATCATTATTAAGTTGTAATCTTGATTTTGGTCATCATTCAACACAAGACATCCTTGTGAGTATTCTTGTGGTAAAAATACACTTGGGTGATCTAGGTGATAGGTGTTTGAGGGTTGTGGTAATCCTCAAGGTGTTGTAAGAGGGTTGTGGTAATCCTCAAGGTGGTGTAAGAGGGTTGTGGTAATCCTCAAGGTGGTGAAAGAGGGTTGTGGTAATCCTCAAGGTGGTGAAAGAGGGTTGTGGTAATCCTCAAGGTGTTGTATTAATTTTTGTAAATTAATAAAATCTTTTTTCTTTTTGAAATCCATCCCGGATATCTTTGGGGTGGTAGTAGATTAGGCCCTAGGTGGGTTGAACTACTATAAATCGACGTGTGCTATTTACTTTCCGTACTTTGCATTTCATCTTTGCTTGAGTCTTTCGAAAAAGAGGGCAAAATCTGAAAAACCGGGATAATCTATTCACCCCCCTCTAGATTATTGTAGCCACTTGGACTTACAATATCGTGCCCAATTTTAAAATAGGGCATGATATCGTTTTTGTTTTGTACGAGAGCACGATATATCGTGCTAATATAGGGCACGCGTATATCATGCATCAAGACAAAAACAGGCACGATATATTGTGCCCTATATTTAAAGCACGATATCGCACATTTTGTATCTGAGGCACGATATATCGTGTCTTATATCGTGCACGATATATCGTGCATCAAGATATAAAATGTGCACGATATATCGCAATCGTACTTCATAGTTGCAGAAAATTTTCCCTTTCACAATACATTTCACATATTTTGCAAATATATTGCTCTTGAACAATTTAAACAAGGTTAAGTAATTAGGAGGAGAAGAACATTACCTTGTTATACGATTTTTTGGTGCGATTTTGGTGATGAAAGACAACAAAAATAACTTCTTGATATTTTGTGAAGAAGAAGAAGAAGAAGAGAGAGAGAGAAAAAATGAAGAGCAAAATAGAAGGGGAGGGTTCACGTATGTATGGAGTATTTAATTGCAAGAGAGAGAAATACACATATACCTACTTTAAAGGCTTGCATTTAAAGCCTCAAGGGTATTGTAGTAAAAGAACCCAAAAAGTGGGTAGAAAACTATGTTTTTTATCCTACATGTTAAAAAACTCTCTCACCCATCCCAAGTGGGTAATTTGCCCTATTAACTCCTAATTATATGCCTATTCATTATCATCATGAGAAAATTTTGAAATGTAAGGAAGTAGAAAGTAATGTACTCACCATTCTATTGTAGAAATATAGTAGATATCCTTTAGATTGATTCATTCCATAAATTCGGTGGAAGCTTCTTCCCGGATACTACACATTGCCGAGGTACTTTGGTTTTCAAATCCCAATTTCCACTATATATAGAGCAATTGCACCAGTCAGAATAATTTAGCAAAGGGATTTAACTTTTTTCTAGAGGAAATGAAACCTCATGTGTAACCCTTTTTGAATCAAGTTACAAATGACTTTATGCCTAACTTATAGAGGTTCTAATAATTCATGATGGTTATAATTTTATGTTATTATATAATTCTGTGAACAATTATAATTAAAAGTATTAGAAGTTGGCATAAAAGTATTATATATTGCTTCAAAAGTATCAATTTTATGTTTAAGTACTCATATGAATGTTTGTTTGTTGTTAGACTAAAAGTATCTGAAATTGTCTCAAAAGTATCAGAAAATGCCTTAAAAGTATCAGTGTTTTCATATTTATAGATGACTCGCCAGAAACAGTTGGTGTACAAGAGAAGAAGGGGAAGGGCAAGGGGCAGCCAGGGAAAAGGCAGTGTAGGAGAAAGGACTTCGAAAAAAATTAATGTAAAAGAAGGAAGTACGAAGAAGGAAGTTAGCACTTGTCGTGAATTGAGAAATATTGGCGATGATCAAGGCACTGTTGTACAAAACACTTTGGCAGAAGAAGGCATTGTTGCAGAAGAGATGAAAAAAGATGACGATAAAATTGATGTCGAACAAAAGAAGTCCAACAAAGGCACTTTTGATCCCTCTCGTTACATCGATCCCGTGTTGCAGGCCAATGTAACTTTAGGCACCATTTTCAATTGATTCTGGAGCATGAGTCCTCAGCTTTTACTAAAAGGAACCAAAATTAAATGACTTTGGAGCTTGAATATTTTTAGCCTCACCTTTCTCAATCACCAAAATCAAGTTTCCTTCAAAAAAATAAGTTGAGTTCAACTTTTCAAGTTCAGCTGAGACACTAAGCAAACTTGGATCATGTATACTTTAAAAATAAATTCTTCCTCAGTTAAAGTAACAGTTTTATGAGAAAAAATATCGATTTTTTTAGATAAAGTATCATATTTTTTAATATAGCCACAGATTATGATTACCTTACAATGAAGGAAAAATAAATATATATCAGAGTTAAAATAACACATTTATGAGTAAAAATATATACTTTTTGAGACAAAATATCATGTTTGAAGGTAAAAGTATCTGTTTTTTTTAAATAAAGTATCACTTTTTTAATATAGTCACATATTATGAATTCAATACAAAGAAAGATGAATAATAAATATGATAGAGTTAAAGTAACATTTTTATAAGTAAAAGTATTTGTTTTTTTGAGATAAAGTAACATATTTTTTAATATAGTCATTATGAATATATTACAATAAACATATATATATATATATAAACAGAGTTGAAGTAACACTTTTATACGTTAAAGTATCTATTTTTTGAGATAAAGTATAATGTTTTTTAATATAGTCACAAATTAGAAATGAAGGAAGAAAGGAAAATAAAAAATAAATATGATATAGTTAAAGTAACACTTTTATAAGTAAAAGTATCCGTTTGTTGAGATAAAGTATCAGATTTCTTAATACAGTTACAAACTAGGAGCAAAAAAAGAGGAAAAATAAAAAATAAATATGATGTAGTTAAAGTAACACTTTTATAAGTATCCATTTATTGAGATAATATATCATATTTTTTTAATAAACTTGGGTTCGATTCTTAGCCTTTACATTTATAGGCATTTTTAATTTTTTTTAATTATCGGTGTATTTATGAATGAGTTTATATAAATTGTTATACTAAAATTGCACAATAAGCACTAGTGGTGTAGTGGTAGAACACCACATTTAGTCTATTAAGGTCGCGGTTTCAATTCCATTTGTGGAGCAATTTTTTTTTAAATAAGAGGTGTTGTAGGCGGGTGGGGCAACATTCTTTGGGCGGGTGAGGTGTTGTAGGCGGGTGGGTTGGGCTCTAGGCGGATTTGGTGGTGGACTGGTGGGTTGGGCTATAGGCAGGGGCGGGCGGGGTGGGCTAAGAGTAGGATCCGTCTTACGGAATAGGATCGTGATACGGAATCCTACAAGAGACCTACTCAAAAAGAAATTACTTTGTATTGATTTATTCCTTTTCTTTTCCTTTGATAATATTTTGGGCAAAACCAGCTTTAGTATAGGCTTTAGAAACGGGCCGCAATGAAAAAAAAAATAAGAATGGGCTTAAACGGCCGAAAATAGCATATATGCGTGTTCAAAGGATTGAGGGTGGCCCATACAACATGGAAAGGGCTTCTCTTTAGAGTATATTTGGTGGTTTATTTATTTATAATAAATAAAATGTTTGGTTATAAAATAGGTTAATTGATGAAATCAAGTAGAATGGACAAAACAAAGCCAAAAACTTCACCAGAATGAATTTTGGAATTGGCAAATGCACTGGAATTTTCAATACCGTTGCCTCTCTTGTCTTTACAAATTCAATATTTAAGAAAAAAACGATTTTCAAACTGAACCAAACAAACATTTTTTGTAATTGATCATGTACTTTTTTTTTCAAACAATCATAATAATAAAAATAATTCCAATCCAATAGTCCTTTTAAAAGATAAACTTTTACGGTAAATTATAAGAAATATATCATTTTAATATTCACCTTATTTTTATCTTTTCTTGAATATTCTCTGGGAAAAGAAGTCACGTCCCCTTTCAATTTTAGGCTAAAAGAAAAAAGAAGTCATATCCTTGATCTTCTTTTTCAAAATTCCCTTTCTCGAGCCCATTAATTACTGTTTTTTTTTCCCTTTCTTTCTTTGTGGGGGGCTTTTGCATGTAATTGCTTTTGCTCTTTCCAAAAATGAAATCAATCCAATATTGAGCTCCAAAGTAGTGCAAAAAATTAAACAAAAAAGATAACTAATGTACATAATTCTTTACAACTCATCATGATAATTATCATCACTTGTGGATCTTAGTTATGATTAGACCACTGAAAAGCACCCTTAAACCCACTTGTTGGAGGAGTTAAGAAAGGGGCCAAAAGTACCAAATTCCATTATTGTTTATCATTGATTAGTTTTTTGTAACTTTTAATAACCACAAAGAGTCACAATCTTCCTCTTGTCACGACCCACAACCCTTTTGGTCATATTGATCACTAACATTTTACTTTTCATAAGAAAAAAAATATTGTTTTAAGAATCACTTTTCTTTTATTACGTGATTTAGATGTAGCCCATTTGTTCAGATTTCAGAGAGCGTCTTAATGGACAAGCAGAACCAGAGGTTCAAATCTCATTCACATCCTGCACAAGACGTCCCATTTTCCTTTCCTTCTTTTCTTTTATTTATTTTTTCAATTAAATCAGTCATAGATTCTATGTATCATTTGTTATTTCATCAATTATTCCAATATCTAATCGTCAAATATACATGAATGATATCACTTTACACACATGACATTAATTTAGTATATTGAGACATTATTTGAAGCAAAGAATGAAATTTGGTAGACGACTTTATGTATAACTGATACTAAATCATTATTGTTTTGGGCATTTTGTGACATTGAGATATGAAATACAATTTGTAGTAGTTTAATTTCATATTTTATTCTTGTTTCACATGTTTAATTTGTAATCTACAGTAGCAAAAATCAAAAAATATTGTGGAATATAATTGCAAAATTCGCATTCAAACACAACAATTTTTCATTGTTGAAAAATTGTTGTGGTTGAGAACAAAGACAATAGTGTAAAACTGTTGTAGAATTGTTACGAAACTGTTGTCTTTGTTCTATAGTACAACAGTTTTTTTTTGTTGTCATTTAGTACCCCCTATTACAACACCACATTCTACAACAGTGTCTGTTCTTAATAGACAACGGTGAAAAACTGTTGTCTTTTTGGATTTTTCTTGTAGTGTAAATTCTAAGTATTTATTTCTTTTAGATGTTAATCATTAACTATGATTACTTTGTTTTGCTTTATATGTGTTGTTCGTGTGCTCCAGAAGTATATTCTGATTGTATATAATATGTTCATATATATATATATTTGGTATTATTGTAAACAATCTCGATATTTGTAAAAAAGTTTCATACTAGAAACATCTACAATGATCTCTTATTCCCTAAATTATTTCATATAGTGTTTAATACCATATGTATAAAATGATATCTTTATTGTATACGCGACATTCATCTATTGTATTTGTCTGTTGAAATTTCAGATAAATCATCATAAGAAATAGAAAATTTGGATTGAAACATCGATCTAACAAGAATATCTTAATTTGTGTCAAAAAGAAATGAACTAGATCATTCACACGAAGAATAAACATAGTTGTACTATTCGACATCGAGTTGGAGGTATTGTCCATATTACACATGCTTGGTGTATGGATGAAGGACAAACGGCAGATTTTATAAAAAAAAATGAGACGTGTATCATGAATCTACATCAAGTATATGTATTCAATAGTGAGGCATCACATGAAAATGGGTTGAACCAGATGGAAAAAAACTATATAAGCTCTAACTTTTTTTTATAATTTCTTAACACTACGTTGGCTAGAGATAGGCATGGGCCGGAGCCGAGCATGCCCCCTATGTTCGCTAGTGTATATATTCTAAATGCGTTTTGTAGGTGTTACACCTGGGGCATTACACTTGTGTAGTATCTACTGTTCACATGTCATATTTTTAAGGAAGTGAGAGACTTATATTGTATCAACACATTATGCATTACATGAGAATAGTAGATGCTACACCTGGAGCACTACAAGTGTAGTGCTCCAACTTGTAGTGCTCCAGGTGTAGCATCTACCGATGCTGCTTTTTATGGCAAATCACCCAAAGTCAACGGTGCACATAAAATCCTCCTCCCGAGGAGGAAGTCTTCTTCTCCGGAAACTAGAAAATTCTTCAACTGGGAACTTGCCTACACACACGCACAAACATTACAGGGCCCCGGGGATTACCCAGGGAAGCCCTTTCGACGCTCAAGTCAAAGACGGTGAACGAGAGAATAATTAAGACGAAGAATTGAATACCGAATTAAATGCGTAGGAGAATTCTGAGAATATGAGAATGTACTTACAAATGAATAGGAGAGACCTTTTTATACATGGGAGATGGGCCCTGTGGGCTGTGTAAGAGAATTCAGCCAATGGGCCAGTCCCGGAATTCTTTGGACCGGTTATTTTATTAAGAGTCCATTGGGCAATTAATATTAAATAAATATATAAACCAAATTATATATTAATTAGTTAAATGTCGTTTTTTCCCCAAATATAAAGTCATTCTAAGCGTTCCATCTACATTACCCGAGTGGACAAATGTAACATTTCAAATTAATTAGACATGACCTATATAGTGTTCCCCGATTGCATGAATAATAAAAATCTGACCTATATAGTCCCTATCAGAGCTCGGCCCAGCTTCCGGCCCGCCGAGCCAAAGCAAAAAATCAGGTCGAGCTGGGTCAAACAGTAATCGAGCCGCTATTTTTGTAGCCCAGCCCGGCCCGACCCAGTCCACAAAAATATAAAGGAAAAGTCAGGTCGGCCCGGTTTTTCGGGCCTAATGGACTGGGCCAAAAATATCCCGACTCATTTCGGGCCTAAGAAAATATAACCCAGTCCGGCCCTTTTACCGGGCCGGTCGGACCAGCCCACGGGGCCGTGCCAAAATTGACAGCTCTGATCCCTAGTTCACGAGTGTGGCCTGATCTATTGAAAGATTTATTTTTTTTCTTTCTGAAACGAAATGAATCTATTAAAACTCAGAGAACGGTAATACAACGGGGATCAACTGATCTAAGGACCATCTTGGGGAAAACCAACCAAGAAAAACATCCAGGAGCACCATTGAAACATCAATGGTCTAGACGAAAAAAATCACAAACAACCATATTGATGTCCTAAGATATTGGCAGTGCGAAAGCAAGAACAATCCAATAGCCTTGGCATCAATTCACAACAGCAAAAGAAACCAGAAAAAAGAAAAAGATCCAGCAAGACTAAACTCCACTAAATCAAAAGATTCCTTGAGTATTTGTCTTCTTGCCCAAAGCTTGAAACTCTCTCCATTCTTGAACCGTGAACTCCACCATATCGATCTCCGACTTTCAACATTCTTGAAAAATCCAAAGGTTTCTCATTTTCCACAGCCACCACATAATGTAAGTTGTGAGTTGGATGGGTCTTTCGCAAAAGCACCTTTACCCGAGCAACATACTTTGCTCCACCAAGCGCAAAAAGGAATTTGTATCATTAACCTATCCTTCCCACCTGACTGAAGCAAGCTTCCAATAATCACAACTCTTTTACATTAAAAATAAATACTCAATAGTTTCCTCTTCCTCCCCACAACACTTACAGATAGGGTCCAATTCGATGCCTTTCTTCCTAAGATTGCAGCTGGTTGGTAAGCAACCTGAGAAACATCTCCACAAGAAATGTTTCACTTACCTTTAGTGAAAATGTTCCAGCTCAAATTTCTAACTTTTTTCAGCACTAAACCAGCCTCACTACTTTCAGCAACATCCAGATTTTCAATTTTCTTCTGACCAAGAAGGCATAGGCGGATCTCAAAGATAACTGCCCTTTCTTCTCCAAATGCCAAGTAAGTCGATCTTTTTTTGCAGGATTCATTCCTTTAATTTGCAGAATGTTAGCACAATCCACATGATTAAAGGTCTTCTTAATAAGCTCAGAATTCCACTCTAACCCCCCTTCAGTGAGAAGATCACACACCCAAATAGGAGCAGCATCTTGACAAGGACCTAAAGAAGGTTTAAAAGTCAGCTGCACCAGAATCCAAGGATTTTGCCAAATTTTTGTGGTCTTCCTCTCACCGATATCCACTCTCAGGCCGTTCTTAAGCACATCCCTCACTCCGAGCCAACTCATCCATAACCAAGAAGCACTTTGATTTGGTTGCACATTCATGAGGTTCCCATCAGGAAAATATTTAGCTTTAGCACCTTTGACATGAGAAGACTTTGATATTGAATAAGTCTCCAAAGATTCTTGGCCAGGAGAGCCTCCTTGAACAACAACATGTCATGGAAGCCCAAACCGCCTTGATCTTTAGGCACAACCAGATGTTTCCAAGCCAACCAATGAACACCTTGAGTAGATTTATTATTAGAATTCCACCAAAATTTAGCCACAATCTGACAAATCTTTTGGCAGGTGCCTTTGGGAAGCTTAAAGCATGCCATAACATAGACGGGGAGGGCATCAAGCACAACCTTTATCAGAATTTCTTTGCCAGCATAGGAGAGCAACTTGTTTTTCCAACTACAAAATCGATTTTGGACCTTCTCCACCACAAATTCAAACACCTCCTTCTTGGATTTCCCAATAGATAAGGGTAACCCCAGATATCTACTTGATTGGTGTCTTCCAATTCCTCCCATAATTTGGCAAATCTCCACTTGAACCACATCTACTGTATTTTTACTGAAAAAATTTGAGGATTTGTCCCAATTAACCTTTTGGCCAGAGAACAGAGTATAATTCTGCAAAATTTCAAACACAACTCTTATCTGCAGAGGGTTAGCTTCACAAAACAGGTTAGAATCATCAGCAAATAATAGGTGTGTAAAAATAGGTCCCTTTTTCGAAATTGTCGTTCCTTTAAATCTCTTGAGGTTAGCAACCGTGGATATAAGATTAGAAAAGATTTTGAGATTATGAGGAAAAGGTAAGGAGAATCGGATCCCCTTGTCTAAGGCCTTTAGATGGGACCACTAAGCCTTTAGACTTGCCATTGATATTGAAGGACAGAGAAGAAGATGACAGACATGACATAATCCAATTGACAAAGATATGAGAAAATCCCATTTTGCACATGACAACTCCTAATCCATCCCATTCGACTCTAGATTAGGCTTTCATCATATCTAATTTTATAGCCATGAAACACTTTTTTCCAGTTCTATGTCGATTAAGGAAATGAAAAGCTTCTTGAGCAACAATAACATTATCAAGGATGTATCTTTCGGACAGAAAAGCAGATTGATTTTCACACACACAGAAAGGCAGACAATTTTTGAGTCTATTTGCGAGGATTTTAGAGATAATTTTGTAGCTCACATTGCAAAGACTAATATGACGATATTGGGAGATTGATGAAGGATTTTGGGATTTAGGAATGCGGGTAACGAGCGCGTTGTTCTATTTCTTTAAGATTCTACCAGAGCGAAAAAAGCTACAAATAGCGTCACATAAATCACTTTTAATCACTTCCCAAAATTTTTGAAAAAAGAGAGTAGACATATCATCTGAACCCTGTGACTTAGATGGATTCATTTCAAAGAGAGATTGTTTAATCTCTTTTTCATCCACAGGAGCAATCAATCCCTTGTTCAAATCAGTTGTGATTGAGTGTGACATACTATCAAGAAGCCTCAGATCTCCAGGGCAACCTCCAGAGGAAAACAATTTTTGATAAAATCCAGTTATAGCCTTTTCAATATCTTCCTCTTTCTCACACACCTCCCCGTTCTCCTTAACCAATCTGCTGATAAAGTTTTGCTTCCTACGTTGCATAAAAATCATGGAAATTTTTGAATTTTTATCCCCTTCTTGTAACCACGAAACTCTAGATTTTTGGTGCCAATGGAGCTCTTCGGACTTGTATTCCTTATCCAATTTCCCTTTCAAAGAGTGCCATTCCCCCCAATTTCTGTTACCCCCTTGTTTTCTCAAATCTTTGAGGGCGGAATTTGGCTAATGTTTCTGGCTGAAACCGTCTTAAACGAGCTGCTCCACTTAAGGAGGTTAATTCTACAAGTAGTACTTTTTTCCTAAAAACGAAACATAGCAGAACCAACTTGAGGGAAATTCCAGGCCTTAGAGATCACCTCCTTAATTTATTTTTGTTCCAACCATCTTTTGTCAAAATAGAAGCGCTTTTTAGCCCTCTGAATTTCCGGGGAAGAATTCAGAAAGAGCAAAGAGTGGTCAGAGGAACTTCGAAAAATATTAAGAACTTCAGCAGATGGAAACATCTCATGCCAACCAATCGATCCAAAAAATCTATCGAGCTTCTCTTCGACAAAACCTTCACCCTCACGATTATTCCCCCATGTGAAATTAACCCCCTTCCTAAATATTTCCAGCATGCTGAGATCCGTAATGAGAGCATTAAAATCCAGAAAGCTTGTAATACTTCTCTTTCTACCACCTCTTTTCTCTTCATGATTACATATATCATTAAAATTTCCCGCAATACACCATGCATCCCCCCATTTAGCAACAACCTTTCTCGAGATACTCCCACTGATCTTTCCTAATCAACGCATCCATACTAGCATAAATGAATGTAATCCACATGTGATTAGTTTGATTCTTGAGACAAAATTCAATTCCAATACAAAAATTATTTGAGATAATATGCACAATGCTCACGTTATCATTCCAACACACCAAAAGACCACCACTAATGCCAACTGGATCCACACAAAACCAGTTCTCCCCAACAACCAGTTTCCTCATAACAATTTTAACAAAAGCTAATTTTTTTTTTGTTTCACAAAGAAATAAAAAATCTGGGAAATAGGATCGCCAAGACTCCTTCAACTGGCCAACTGTAGAGGGTCCTTCCAAACCTCTAAAATTCCACATACATACTCTCATTGATCACTTTGGGACCACTTATGGTTGGCTACCTCCACCATGGATGAATTATCATCAGTCTTTTTGCTCTTCTTTTGCCACTTTGATATCTTCGTCAACACAAACACAAAATTTTCCTTGTCTTCATTATTCACTATTTTTCTTTTTTGAGCACCACATTTGCTCTCCTACCCGACTTTCTTATTAGTACTGTTGAGGGTAGATTGGAAATGTCACTGAGAGAATCCCTTAGTAAATCGGTTAGGATTGAGATAGGGGTCAGGCCTCCCAGCTCTTGGTCATTTGTAATCATAGGGACGATTGCTCCTGCATTACAGGTCTCAAGATAATTAGGAGATGGTGCGGGATTGATAGTATTATCCGTAGGTGGGCTGAGATAGGGGTAGTATTTGTATCAGGGAAATTATATGCGGTTTTCTCATTGCTGACTAACTCCAGGGTTGGAGTTGTGATTTGGTTAATACTATCAGGGAGGGGTGTGGGAGAAAGGGGGCATGGGTCAATTTTTTGGGGGAAAGATGAAGAAAGGTTGGGGGATAAGGTTGTTGGAGGGATTATATGAGCATGAGCTGGTTTGGGGTGGCTAGGTAAGGTGGCTGGAACAGGTGTATCAATGGTAAGGTTAGGATTAGAAAATCTTGTGTTTATACGGAAAAAACAGGAGCTTTTATCTACTCTCCATATTGGCCTTCTAACAGTGAATTATTGAGGATATCATTTCTTCTATTCTCACACCCTTTATCCAAGTGACCGAGCATTCCACAGTAGAAGCACACATTAGCTAGCTTTTTGTATTTAAAATCCATCCACAGAACATGGCCTCCGAAATTAAGTTTGATTCCCTTCATTAGGGGTTTCTCCATGTTGATCGTCACGAGTAGTTTTAAGAATCTACCATGTGTAGTTCCTCCTTCAGGGATAAACACATCTTTAACTTTGACTGAGTTTCCAATTTTCATTCCTACTTCTGAACATAACCACTAGGGAAGTAAGTTCCATAGCTTGACCCAAAAGTCCATTTCTTTGAAAGAAGCACTATTTTCATGCATTCCCTCTGCCCATTCTCTTAGGATAAGAAACTGGTTGTCAAAAGTCCAATTCTTGCCCTCTTTAACCAACATCTTATCTTTTTCTGAGGCAAAAACAAATTGATAGAAGTTGAAGCCCATTTCTCTAATAGTAAAGGATTCTTCTAATGGCCAAACGAGGCTCAGCGTCCTTCTAAGCCCCATGAAGTTGGCTTTTTTAAATCCACTGAGTTTGCCAAATAAACTTCTAGAGCATTCTTTCATACTTGTTTTAATCTCTTCCACCTCAAGACTAATAATAGATTTCTCCTCCTTGGACAAGGAGAACGAACGAAGCTTATTTTCAAGATCTTCAACCATTGATAGTAACCACACTCAATCATACCTGCTTGATCCACGGGTTGAAGACATGCAGTAGAAAAACAAAGAAAAAACAAAGCCCAAAAAGAAAGAAAAAAACACCAAGGAACTAGGAACAGGGGAGGGGGACAGAAGGTAGGGGCATGAGCAAAGACAAGGGAAGACACAAGATACGTTAGATAGACAAACAGAAGAAAAATTGAAAAGGGAAGTCAAACACTCATAAGACACAAAGGATGTTTCATTAATGAGCCATTATTAAGAGATTTTGACCAACATTAATGCTTGAGACAACTGAAAGAGAAAACCTAAACCAGAGAAAATGAAGATTCATTGCGGCGCAGATGTACGAGGTTGACCTAGAACCACAACAATGGATACGAGCTCCAAAAGAAGAAAACACACTTCCCAAGAGAGAGAAACCTAAACCTTCCCAAGAGAGAGAAACTTGGGGGCTTACTTTTAAAAGATTTGTTTCAATTAGTAAAAAAAGAAAGAAAACTTTACAACTAAATTATTAAATTTGTAGGAGGGTAAATATGTCATTCACAAATGCTCGAGCGTGACCTCAAATTTCATATAAGGTTAAGCAATAAAATAATATAAAACTATTATTTTAATTAACTTTTTTAAAATTATATCATGATATTTTTAAAGAATGATCACAAATCCAACTCACAAAACTTAATTAATCCATTAGGTTACATAGTCAGTATTTTTTATCAGTTTCATTTTTAAAGATCCAAACACAGTATTATAAAGCTGCAAGAAAATCTGTGTATTTTATCGCACGCTGATATGATGGTACAACATTTTTTAGTTGAGCTGTGTGCTTCAAAAATTGTACCACATTGATTACAGGAACCTTTTTCTTTTGTTTTATATAATAAGTAGTTGGCTTATTGAAACCTGAAAAGTTGAACAGAAAAATCATCAGACTATCATTTTCCTCATCACGTACCACGAGGACCCCCTTATTTGTTATTTGAAAATGTGATTGGAATTTATTTTATTCTAGTTTTATGTTTTACTTTAGTGAATATTACACATTTACATTGTACATATATGATTCAATGTTTGTTTCTTTTTATACACACACCATGTATATATGTGATGCTGCTTAAATCCGCCCGGAGATTTTAAAAATGAGAGAAAATCCAGAACATAAAGACAACAAATTTTTTTAATAACTAGGGACTACTTGTTGGAGGGGATGAGATAAATTTCAAAGAACTGAAAGATACCAGGTTCGAACCCCGGTCAATACCCTTATAAAAATGAGATGGAGAGATCTTTTTATTAAAGTTCAGCGGGGCGCGTGGATCGCAGGAGAAAAGGACGCATGGGTCGGATTTGGGAAAAGACAATGAATTGAAAATATTTAATAAATAATATTAAGTAACAAATGAGATTAAATAATGTGTTAAATAAATTTAATTATGAAATGATTTTTTTGCCCACAGCAATACGTGGATCATAAGATACAGTAGAAAAATTACAGTAAAGTTCGGATTATTAAAAAAAAGTTAAACAAAATCCCATTAATTTGATTTTGTCTCAGAGCCCAATATTTAATAAATAATATTAAGTAATTAATGAGATTAAATAATGTGTTAAATAAATAATAATAACCCGAAAAATAAAAATATGAAATGATTTTTTTGCCCAAATCAATAAAAATACTACATAAGATACAAAATAAACTAAAAAAAAAATTACAGTAAAAGTTAAAATTTAAAAAAAAAAAGTTAAACGAAATCCCATTAATTTATATATAACCTCGTTTCATACTTTTTACGTACTGAAGGTATTAATTTGAACAACCCAAACTTTAATTTGAGGTTAAAAATATGTTATTAATTTATCCACAAATTAAATTGTAATGAATTATTGCATCAATTACTGTGTGAAGAGGGATTTTAAGATTTCTGTTTTCAACCTCTCAACAACATTGGTCGGGGTCGACTATGAATTATAAAATATCTTCATCTTTATCTGCTAGTTTAAATTAATTTTTTAACTATTCAAAACTGTATTTGTTGTTGGTATCGCTAACCCTTTGTAAGGGTGTTGATCAGGGTTCAAACCAAGTATCTTTTAGTTTTTTTAAAACTTACCCCTCCCCTCCAACCACTACTTCCAAATTAATAAAAGAAAAAAACTGTATTTGTTGTATAATTTTTCATCAAAGAAGTATCACTTATTTCTGCTTTCATTCTTATAACCATATTTATTTGGGATAATTACAAAAAGTACCCCTGAGGTTTGACCTAATTACAAAAAAATCCAGCTAACTTTTAAAATTATAAAAAGTACCCCCGAGGTTTGATTCAATGTTAAAACTAAGGAGTCAACTGTAATATTTTTATAAATACGAAGGGAGATTTTGAAATGACTTTTGCTTATGAAGGGCTTAAATCTCAAGGGTGGTTAGCTGGATTGGGTGGTTTTTTTTGTAATTAGGTCAAATCTCAAGGGTACTTTTCGTAATTATCCCTATTTATTTTCATACCTACTAAACGAACTTAACTAATTGTTAAGTATCGTTCACATCATTAACATTTGATATTACATTTCACAAATTTAAAAATAATTTAAATTATATTCGTTAACTAATTAATAATAATATCTCTTTATATTCTTAAAAGCTAATACAACACAAATTATACATTAAAAATTAATAATCAAACCCACAAATATTGCTCCCACATTAAAATTTTCAAAACACCAATCCAAAGTCCAAACACATTTTCTTTACACCACCTAAAAACAAACACATATATAAAGTGAAAATCAAAAACAAAAATAAAAATGAAAACAATCATTTTTCAACCTCCAAAAATCAAATTCTTGTCCTCACTCCTCCATATGAACATATCAAGAAATGTTAATATATACCAGTAATTAAAAATGATATAAAAGAAAAAACATCTTGAATTTGGCCACTTAAAAAAAAACAAATACATTTTTTATATATTGTCTACCATTTTATACAATGCAAGAATCATTAAATTTTATACAAATCAAATTCTTGTCCTCCATCATGAACATATCAAGAAATGCCAATATATCCCATTAATTAAAAATGATATTAAAAAACATCTTGAATTTGGCCACTTAAACAAAAAAAAAAAAAAAAAAAAAAAACACATTTCTTATATATTATCTACTATTTTACACAATGCAAGAATCATTAAATTTTTTTTTTTTGAAAAATATATATTTCCAACCATAAAATAAAAATCCAAGCTAAGTAGCTAAGACCACTTGGTCCTTTTCTTCAGCTGCAATGGATTTCTTGCAATGAGCAATTGCAGCTTGAATTGCAGCTTGTAACTCTTCCATGGTGCTATCATTAGTTTTGGTCGGAGTAAAAGTCCCACTCGCAACCAAAACCCCACTATTCGTAGGCGACGTCCTCATCGAAACTGGTGCTGAAAATTCGCCTCTTCTCCCTGCTCTCAAATCCTTCCTTTTTCTAAATCTTAAATTTCCCGAATACGAAAACGGCCGTTGTCGGAGAAATTCAGGATTCTCTCTCCTGTTTCTGAATAGAAGGAATGGTTTAACCAATCTCACGTACCATTTCACAATGTCGAATTTAGATTTCATTTTCTGTTTAAAATCGTCTTTCTCTTGATGATGATCATTATTATGATGATCACGTGACTCTTTTCTCCATTTAGGCATTTCATCGAACAGTTGGGAGAAGGATCTCGATTTGCCTCTCCTTTTTCCTTCCAGGACATGGCTGTTGCTTTCTCGGTCGTCGATATTAATGTTTGTTTTTCCATTACGGTTGTCTTGTAGTAATTCTTTGATTGGGAGGGTAAAATTGTCTATTGAGTTGGTGGAGGTGCGGGGAGAGGCGGCGGGGATAGGGTGGTGGGAGAGGAGGTGGAGGGGAAGTAAGTGGCCGTGGAAGAATATTTCATCCGCCGGAGATAAATCAACGGCGGCGAATTGAGGAGATTTGGTTCTGTTATCAGTGATTTTGGCGGTGGCGGTGGGTGGATGGAGGGAGATTGTGAAGGAGAATTCATGGGAAGGAGAAGATGTGGCTGACGGCGGTGTGGTGGGTGCTGGATTGAGTTGTACCTGCTGCTTTGTCTGTTGTACATCTCTTTTGCCTTCATCAAGTATTTGATGATGTATTTCCATGATTCTGCTGATTATAAGGCTAGCAATATTTTGGTTCTTTTTTTTAATTTTTTTTTTCTGCCTTCTGGTTTGAAGAATTGGCAATTTTTGTGTGGGAGATAAGGATAATCAGAAACCAGTGGAGCTTGTGGGGGTGGATTTGGCTTATACTGTCTTTTGCATGCACTGAAGCAATTATATATTTATGGGCTTCACATATTTAGGCAAAGGAAAAAAAATAACTAAATAAAAATAAAAAATAAAAAAATATTTTGGCAAAGGGGACATGTGGTGGCTGTGGGATGGAAGCTACAGAGAGTGGGGCCTGCCTTTTTAAATCAACAACCATTAGTTAGTGATTTATGTGAAAGTAGAGTAGTAGCATTGCATAACACCATTTCATATCTTACAGGCAACGCTGCACACCCATTTTTTCTCCAAGTACACTCATTTTCTAATTACACTCAATTTTATTTTTAAAAAACAACTCATTTATTTAATACATTTCTCAATCTTCACCAATTTAATGGCACAATGGAATAATGGTCGTGCCGTCGCACCATTCAATTTGAGTCAACATCATGTCATTCAATTTCAGTCATCGTGCCATCGTGGCATATGGCACGATGGTCGTGTACCATCATGCCATCTTATTTGTGTCATCATGCCACATGCAATCATGTCCAAATCGATGAAAAATTACCTCAACCGAAAATAGACTATAATAAATAAAAAAAATAAAAATAGTATTGTTTATAAGCACCAGACTGCCGCCGCACGATTTACGACTAGTAATTTTTGCAACCTTTACTGAAATATAATATGAACATTATATGAAAAATCTTGTGTATTCAAAACTTGTCAATTGAGTATAGAGGAGGTGAGTTTATATAGGCAAGAGAAGGGTGGACGGTTGCAACAGAATCTTCAACTAACATAACTAACTTCTAACAGAAAAGCTAACTAACTTGGTACAAGATGTTCAAGCTAAAGGTACAACACCAATACACCCCCTACGTGATCGAGCTAGAGGAGTGAACCATGTGCTGCAAAGGAAGCTTTCCACATAAGAACTGGAACTGAGCTGTGGACAATGGCTTGGTGAGAAGATCGGTCAATTTTGTTCTCCGGAGGAATGTGTCTGACATCAATTTCCTTGGCCAATACCTTGTCACGAACGAAGTGAATATCAATTTCTATATGCTTTGTGCGAGCATGAAAGACTGGATTCGATGCAAGAGCAGATGCACTCATATTGTCACACCAAATGACTGTGGGACTCTCTATTTGAACACCAAGCTCTTTTAACAACGAATGCAACCAAACAATATCTGATGTGGTGTCAGCTAGTGACCTATATTCTGATTCAGCACTGCTTCTTGAGACAATAGCTTGTTTCTTTGAGCTCCAAGTGAGAAGGTTTCCCCCAAGTGTGATGTAGTGCCCCCCTGTAGACTTTCTATCATCGAGGTTACTTGCCCAATCAGCATCAGAAAAACCCTCAACAACCATTCTGCATGTTGGGTGAAAAAATAACCCAAGTGTAGAAGAGCCCTTCAAGTATCTGAGTAAGTGCTTGCAGGCCATCCAATGATTGATTGTAGGTGCATGAAGGTACTGGCTCAACTTGTTGACAACAAATGATATATCCGGCCTGGTAATGGTGATGTACTGGAGGGCTCCAATGGTGCTTCTGAAGAGAGTAGGGTGCTCAAACAACTTGCTATCCTGAAGATGCAACTTAGCAGAAGTACTGAGAGGAGTGGTTGTGGCTTTGCAATTGAGCATCTTAGTTTTGCTGAGAAGATCATGAATGTATTTTGTCTGAGTGAGAGTGATACCAGTAGAGTTTCTAACAGCCTGCAAGCCCAAGAAATAGCTGACTTCACCAAGTGTTTTCAATGCAAATTGCTGATCCAAGAGAGAAATAACATGTTGAATCATATGTGGATCATCCCCTGTCACCAAGATGTCATCCACATAGACAAGGAGCAGAACAAGTTTCCCTGATATTCTCTTATAGAAAAGTGATGAGTCTGACACAGACACCTGAAACTGATGTGAGACTAGAAATTGTTTGAGCTTGGTGAACCAGGCTCTAGGAGCTTGCTTGAGTCCATATAGAGACTTATTGAGTTTACATACAGCATGAGGCTGAGATGGGTCCTCAAATCCCTCTGGTTGGCACATATAGACTGTTTCATTCAAATCTCCATTCAAGAATGCATTGTTGATGTCAATCTGCTGAATGCTCCATTGATAAGTGACTGCAAGTGTGAGAACTAGTCTGACTGTGCAAGCTTTAATTACAGGGCTGAAAGTCTCAAAATAATCAACACCAGCTGCCTATTCAAAACCCCTTGCAACCAACCTTGCTTTGAGTCTATCCACTGAGCCATCTGACTTGAATTTAGTTCTAAAGATCCACTTGTTTGTGATGACTTTCATAGATGAGTTGTAGGGAACCAGGTTCCAAGTATTTTTAGCCATGAGAGCAGAAAATTCCTCCACCATGGCTGCCTTCCATTCAGGGTCAGACAAGGCTTGTTGAACAGTAAGGGGCTCTACCAGAGGAAAGGGAGAAGTGGAAGCAATAAGGACCTTAGGCTTTAGAGAGCCTGTTTTGGACCTTGTGATCATAGTGTGGCTTGGTTTAGGAGTACTGGGAATAGGAGTAGGAGCTGAGGGGATAGGAGGGGGAGGAGATAGAAACTCAGTAGGGGGCTGAGGAGTAGGAGAAGGAGGCAAAACCTCAGTAGAAGGCTGAGGAGAAGAAGGAGATGAGGAGTAAGAAACAGAGAAAGGAATAGGAAAGAATGTGAGGGGTGATGAAACAGATGGTAAGACTGATATTTTTGGAGGAGAGAACAATTCTTCATAGGGAAATTCCAATTCATTAAACTCAACAGTAGCAGCAACATAAATTTTGCCAGAAGAAGATAAGCACTTATATCCCTTATGAGAAGCACTGTAGCCCAAGAACACACATTTTGTGGACCTAAACTGAAATTTGTGGTGATTATAGGGTCGGAGGTAAGGAAAGCAGGTGCACCCAAACACTTTTAAGAATAAGAAATCCGGATGCTGACCATAGAGTTTGAAGTGAGGAGAGAAAAAGTTTAAATTTGGAGTGGGAAGTTTGTTAATTGTGTACACAGCTGTTTGAAAGGCATCCCACCAGAACTTGTGAGGTAATTTTGATTGAGCAAGCATAGCAAGGCCCATTTCTACAATATGTAAATGCTTTCTCTCAGCCCTACCATTTTGTTGGTGAATATGTGGACAAGGATGTCTAAAATGGATTCCAAGAGATGTCAAAAGTGGTGCTAGATTTCTATATTCACCCCCCAGTCTGTTTGAACACATTGAACTGAGGATTTAAACTGAGTTTGAACAAGAGCAAGGAAGTTTTTGAAATGAGTTAGAGCTTCAGATTTATGTTTAAGAGGATAGATCCAGGTATATCTAGTGTAATCATCAATAATGTGCATATAGTATCTATAACCATCAGTAGAAAAAATATGAGATGGTCCCCAAATGTCTGAGTGAACCAATTGGAAAGGCTTGGTTGTTTTAGGAACTGAACTTGAGAAATGATGCTGATGTAATTTGCCAATTTTGCATGCATCACAAAACTGTAGAGAATTGGACTTGTAAGGAATATTCAAATGTCTCAAAACATGTGCTATTACATTTTCACAAGCATGACCAAGTTTCTTATGCCATATATTGACATCTTTATTCAAGCTAGATACAGAGAAGGTTTGAAAAGGAACATCAGCAGAGTTATTACAAGCAGAAACAACAACAGATTTATTACAAAGAGGAACAACAGCTGAGGTATTACAGAGAAATGAAGAATGTGGATTTGATGTGTTAAGGTGGCTGAGATCAAGTTGGTAGAGACCATCCTTCAGCTTGCCTTCCAGAAGAATTTGTTGTGAGAGCTTGTCCTTGACAAGACAACAATCATGATAAAATTCAATAAGCACATTGTTATCTTTGGTGAATTGTGAAATAGAAAGTAGATTTTTTGTGATGTGAGGGACAAAAATGATGTTATTAAGGAGTAGAGACTTGTTGGAAGAGATACAAGGGACATATGAGGATCCTATTTTAGCAATAGACAAAGTAGAGCCATTACCTACAACAAGTTTGTCAGCCCTTTGGTAGTCAGCAGCCTTGAGAGAGAGATTTTCTAACTCAGCAATGACATGATTTGTGGCTCCACTATCGAAATACCACTGAGTATCACAATTTGTACCTTCAGTACCAGATGAACCAGGTATATAGGAAGCAATATAGGCCTGCATATTTGATGAAATATTTGGAGCCTGAGGTGCAGAAGTTGAGCCAGATTGAGAAGCAGACTGAGTGCCTTGAAAACTTATATCAAACCTCCTATAGCATTTCAAGGCCACATGACTGTCTTGCCACACAATTGGCAAGAAGGTTTTCCATTACCTGAGAACCATGAAAAAAATCGACCACCACGACCACGGCCTCGATTAAATCTTCCTCCTCCTCTCATAGGAGTGTAAGCAACATTAGCTGTAGGAACAAAATTGGATGCAGGACTAGAAGCAGTGAACACACCATGATTAGATGTAATATTGTTTTGAAGCCTTAACTCATGAGTTTGCAGTGCAAATTGTACATCCTGCAGAGTAAGAGATTAAACTCTGGAAGTAAGATTCACAACAACCGATTCGTACTATGTGCCCAAACCTCCAAGTATATACATAGCTAATTCATCATCACTGATAACATGCCCTATCGAATTCAGATCATCCGCAATACTTCGAAGTTTCAAAATGTACGCATCAATAGTTAAATCAGCCTTTTTGAGAGTCTGAAGCATAAGACGCAATTGCATAGCTCTAGCTTTGGACTGTGTGTGAAAAATTGTGGATCAAACACTCCAAACCTCATGAGAGGTTCTGCAACGACTGAGGTGTCCAAGCATAGATTCACTGATTGATGACAGCAACCAGCTTAGAAGAAACTGATCATTTCTCATCCAATTGATGTATTCAACGCTTGTTGAAGAAGATGATGAACTCGCAGCTGAGATCACCGGAATATCCGTACCAAATAGAATATGTTCAAAACCATAGGCTCGTACTGTGGATAGAACTTGCAACTTCCAGTAATTGTAGTTATTTCGATCCAATCCAAGAGACATCGATGGAAATTGAGGAATAAAACTTGTAACAATCGAAGAAATAGAATCAGACGTCATTGCTGCAGAGATTGAAAGAAAAACAATTTGCCGGAGAGATCGCCGGAGACTATTATCGGAATAGGACCGCCATATCCATGGCTTTTGATACCATACTGAAATATAATATGAACATTATATGAAAAATCTTGTGTATTCAAAACTTGTCAATTGAGTACAGAAGAGGTGAGTTTATATAGGCAAGAGAAGGGTGGACGGTTGCAACAGAATCTTCAACTAACATAACTAACTTCTAACAGAAAAGCTAACTAACTTGGTACAAGATGTTCAAGCTAAAAGTACAACACCAATAACGTTGAACTATGTGTTTCATCCTACATTTTTATACATCATGTAAATGATAGGTAAAACATAATAAATTGATCATAGAGATGGCGAAATTGGCCCGACCCACTAGTCCGCATATAGGGCTGGATTGGACTTCATTTTTAGAGGTCCGAAAAAACTAGACCTACTTTGGATCGACCCAAATAGCCCGAAGCCCGACAGGTTAGACCAAAATTACACACGTTTGGACAGGGCAGAGCAATAAGAAATCCGGACCAATAAATTACATGTTGGACCCGCTCAATCCGACCCACTTTTATGACTTGGTCTGCTAGGATCGATTGATAGCTCTACTATTGACATGTAAGATTCACATGATGTATCATGTATGAGACACTTGATGAGAAATCGTTCAGAATGAAATATCATGGTAAAGTAGTACGGAACCATGATTTTGTGATAGATGCAATGGCAAAGTATACACAAAACTAAAATGGAAAGGGGAAAAAATTGGTGAATAGTAAGTACAAAATTGTCCTATTTGGGGGATGTGTTTGTGCATGGGAAGTCATGTTCAAAAAGTTCAAACTAGCATTCATTTCAAGAAGAATCTTAGAATGAAGTACAAGTATCATATTTTTATTACAGAAGATGTGGATATTGTGAAATAATATATACATCATCAAACTCTCATAGCTACTAGCTACGCCTCGTGCTTTTCTCTTTGCGTGCATCTACTTTGGGAGGGGTGTTTCAATTCATTTTTTTGTTTTCAATTTCACTATATGACAAAAAATTTGAAAATTTAAATTAATCGTGTTTTACAGGTAATGATCATCAACAAAGTACGACGATATACAAAAGGTTTTATGGTTTTGATGAAAAGTTTAAATAATTTGTAGCACTCGAACTTTATATAGCGAGAGAGTTAAAGATGGTAACAGGTGTTGAATTATAAATTTATTTTATAATTAATTGTAGTAGTTGAGTTTTGTAGTTGATTTTAAGTTGTTGGTATGGTAGGTGAATGTGGTAGATGGAAATAAAAGATGACCATTGGATTAAGGTTGGTGAGAATCAATCTTAGCCATTGATTTAGATGAAGTTTTAGTATAAATAGGGAGTGTTGTTGGTTCATTTTTTATCAGAGTTAAAAAAAGAAAAACAAGTGAGTGAGAAGCAAAGCTTAAGTAATATTTGAGTTTGAGTGAAGTTGTGGTGAGGTGTGTCTTGTAATATTTGAGTGATCAATAAAATTATGTCTTTTGAGTGGTAAATTTCCAACAAAGTGGCATCAGAGCCACGGTTGTAAAATCTCGTGAAATTCTAAGTATGCTTTCTGTGGTTGCGAACTTTTGATCGATCTTCCACATCGGAAAAAAATTTCTTGAGATTTTATACATAGTGAGATCGGGTTGAGAGTATTGAGTTCACTCATAGAGTTGACCAAGTCAAGTTGATAGTTTGCGAGTTGACCAAGGGTTGACCGTTGACCAAGTAAAAAAAAAAATTCAAGATTTTTTCACCATTTGTTAGTCAAAATCTTCAATGGCGAGTGTGGCATCATTCCAAGTTCCACAACTTAAGGGAAACGACTTTGAAAACTCGGAGTATCAAAATGAAGGACTTCTGGAAAGACACATGACGTATGGGAAGTCGTGGAAAAAGGTTATGAAGAAACTAAAGACGAGTCAACACTATCCTCTACGAGAAAAAGGATAGTTTGAAAGACTCGAGAAAGAAAAAGACAAAAAGGCTCTCTTCCTCATCTACCAAGCTTTAGATGATGATGGCTTTGAGAAAATCTCAAGTCTACCTCCGCTAAACAAGTGTGGGATAAGCTCCAAGTCTCTTACAAGGGAGAAGAGAAAGTTAAAAAGGTGCGACTACAAACATTGAGAAGAGAGTTTGATTCACTACAAATGAAAGAAGGTGAACTTGTTTCGATTACTTTTCTAGAGTTTTGACCGTTTCTAATCAACTAAAAAGAAATGGTGAAAAACTAGAAGATGTAGTCATTATGGAGAAAATTTTACGATCTTTGGATGCAAATTTTGATAGTATTACAACTATCATCGAGGAAACTAAAGACCTCGAAACTATGACAATTGAACAACTTCTTGGTTCACCGCAAGCCCATGAAGAAAAAAAGAAGAAGAAAAAGGGTGTTGCGATCAACTTAAGACAAGTCCAAAGAAACCAAGAATGAAGAAAACTTCCACAACAATGAAGTCAACGTGGAAGAGGTCGTGGACAAGGAAGAGGTCGTGGCCGTGGACGAGGTTGGAATTCAAATAATAATTTCAACAACAACTATATGCAAGGAGAAAGTTCCATAAGAGGTCGTGGAAGAGGAAATTCATACTCGAGGTATGATAAATCTCAAGTTCAATGTTATAATTGTCAAAAGTTTGGTCATTACGCCGGAGATTGTAGAAATCCAAATACTCGAGTTAATGAGAGAGCCAATTTGGTGGAAGAAAAGAAAGAAGATGGTGCTAATGTTTTGCTTCTAGCACGAAACGATAACTGGCGAAGGTCAAGATGACACATGGTACCTGGAGACAAAAGTGCTAGCAATCATATGTGTGGGAGACGAACAATGTTCGTAGAACTTGATGAATCTGTAAGTGGCAATGTCTCTTTCGGTGACGATTCTAAAGTAGCCGTAAAAGGAAAAGGTACAATCCTTATTCGCTTGAAAGATGGGAGGCATCAATTTATTTCTAATGTTTATTATGTACCCACCATGAAAACAAATATTTTGAAATGGGGATGACTCTTAGAGAAAGGTTATGATATTCATTTGAAAGACAATAACCTTTCTATAAGAGACAATATGAATAACTTGATTGCCAGGGTACCCATGTCAAGAAATAGAATGTTTCTGCTCAACATTCAAACTGATGTAGCAAAGTGTCTCAAGATGTGCTATAAAGATTCATCATGGTTGTGGCATCTAAGATTTGGACATCTCAACTTTGGAGGACTCGAGTTACTATGCAAGAAGAATATGGTGAGAGGTTTACCTTGATCGCCATCCCGATCGCCTTTGTGAAGGATGTTTACTTGGAAAGCAATTGGCAAAGCTTTCCAAAAGAGTCAAACCCGGATCCCAAAAGCCACTTGAGCTCATACATGCTGATGTTTGTGGTCCTATCAAGCCAAATTCATTCGGTAAAAGTAATTACTTTCTACTATTCATTGATGATTTTTCAAGAAAAACTTGGGTTTATTTCTTGAAGCAGAAGTCAGAAGTGTTTGAAGCATTCAAAAAGTTTAAGGCGGCAGTGGAGAAAGAAAGTGGTCTTCACATTAAAGCCATGAGAGCGATCGAGGAGGAGAATTCACTTGAAGGAATTCCAAGAGTTTTGTGAAGCAAATGGAATTCGACGACCACTTCATCGTTCCCGAGATCCCCCAAGAATGGAGTTGCAGAAAGAAAGAATCGAACCATTCTCAACATGGTGCGAAGTATGCTCAAAAGCAAGAAAATGCCAAAGGAGTTAAATTGTGGCGTGTGCGGTTTATCTCACAAATCGCTCACCAACAAGAAGCGTGTGGGGCAAGACACCACAAGAAGCATGGAATGGGAGAAAGCCTGGTATTTCTCATTTAAGAGTTTTTGAAAGCATAGCTCATGTACATGTACCGGATGAACAAAGAAGCAAGTTGGATGATAAAGCGAGAAGTTCATCTTCATCGGCTACGACAATAACTCCAAAGGCTACAAACTATATAACCCCATCAATGGAAAGATAATCACCGGTCGAGATGTTATCTTTGATGAAGAAGCGAATGGGATTGGGGTACACATGCCAAAGATTACAACTTCGTTCTGGACCGAAGATGATGAACAAGTAATTGTTGAGCAATCGGAGAAGAACCCATTACACCACCAACATCACCGTCATTTTCACAATCACCACCATCTTTCCTAGTTGAGAGAAATGAAGAGCGTACAAGAAGTCTAGAAGAGCTCTATGAGGTAATCGATAAGCTCGAAAATCTCACCCTATTTTGTCCTGCTCGCAGATTGTGAGCCGATGAACTTTGAAGAAGCTACTCAAAATAAGAAATGGGGAGATGCAATGGATGAAGAAATTAAATCCATCAAGAAAAATGACACTTGGGAGCTTGCTCAACTTCCCAAAGGTCATAAAGCAATCGGTGTAAAATGGGTGTACAAGGTGAAAAAGAATGCCAAAGGAGAAGTTGAAAGGTACAAGGCGAGGCTTGTTGCAAAGGTTATAATCAAAGAGTCAGTGGCTTTGACTATGATGAGGTATTTGCTCTGTTGCACGTTTAGAAACCATAAGACTAATCATTCTTTGGCAGCCCAAAATAAGTGGAAAATACATCGAGATGGATGTAAAGTCGTTTCTTAATGGAGTACTAGAGGAAGAAGTCTACATTGAACAACCAATGGGCTATGTGGTTGAAGGACAAGAAGCTAAAGTCTTGAAGTTAAAGAAAGCTCTCTACGGATTGAAGCAAGCACCACAAGAGCATGGAATAGTAGAATTGACAAATACTTGCAAGAGAAAAGCTTCACCAAATGTCCCTACGAACATGCTCTTTACATCAAGAACAAGGATAGTGATGTTTTAATTGTCGCTTGTATGCGTTGATGATTTGATTTTTACAGGGAACAATATAGGCTTGTTCCAAGAATTCAAGAAGGCAATACAAAGGAGTTCGAAATGACTGATATTGGGTTGATGGCTCACTACCTCGGAATCGAAATCAAGCAGAAGGATGATGGGATTTTTATCTCACAAGAAGGCTACACAAAAGAGATCCTGAAGAAGTTTAAGATGGATGATTGCAATCCAATAAACACACCAGTAGAATGTGGATTGAAATTGTGCAAGGATGATGAAGCAAATAAAGTGGATCCAACACTTTTCAAAAGCCTAGTTGGATGTTTGAGGTACTTAACTTGTACAAGGCCTGATATTCTTTACGCAGTTGGACTTGTGAGCCGCTATATGGAAAATCCAACCACCACACATTTCAAGGCAGCCAAGAGAATTCTTCGTTACCTAAAAGGTACAATCAACTTTGGTCCGCTTTATTATTTCTAATGATTATAAGCTAGTTGAGATGATGATAGTGATTGGGCTGGAGATACTGATGATCGAAAAAGTACAACTGGCTTCACATTTTTCATGGGAGATACTGCTTTCACTTGGGCATCGAAGAAACAACCAATAGTCACTCTTTCAACATGTGAAGCTGAGTACGTGGCAGCTACATCATGTGTTAGTCATGCAATATGGCTAAGGAATTTGTTAAAAGAATTAAGCATGTCACAAGAAGATCCAACAGAGATTTATGTTGATAACAAGTCAGCAATAACTTTGGCCAAGAATCCGGTATTTCATAATCGGAGCAAGCATATTGATACTCGATACCATTACATCAGAGAATGCATTGCAAGAGAAGAGATTCAAGTGAAGTACGTGAAGTCGCAAGATCAAGTAGCTGATATCTTTACCAAGCCATTGAAGTATGAAGACTTTGCAAGATTGAGAAGTTCACTTGGAATTATAAAATAAGTTTAAAGGGAGTGTTGAATTATAAATTTATTTTATAATTAATTGTGGTTTGAGTTTTGTAGTTGATTTTAAGTTGTTGGTATGGTAGGTGAATGTGGTAGATGGAAATAAAAGATGACCATTGGATTAAGGTTGGTGAGAATCAATCTTAGCTTATTGATTTAGATGAAGTTTTAGTATAAATAGGGAGTGTTGTTGGTTCATTTTGTATCAAGTTAAGAAAGAAAAACAAGTGAGTGAGAAGCAAAGCTTTAAGTAATATTGAGTTTGAGTGAAGTTGTGGTGAGGTGTGTCTTGTAATATTTGATGATCAATAAAATTATGTCTTTTGAGTGGTAAATTTCCAACAACAGTTCAGTTAAATTCGGTTAGCTCCAGATTTGTTCTATTTCGGATGGGTTTTAACAATATAAATAGGTTTAGGCCGAAATTTTGGATTTTTCATTTTCAAACTCGACCCATTTATTATTTTTTGATTTTGTAAATTTGTAATATATATATATATATATATATATATATATATGTTTATGATATTTTATTTAAAAATATTTTATTTTTAGAAAATTATAATAATAATTTGTTTATTAAAATTATAATTTTTAAATTATAAAATGGATATAACGGGTCTAACGAATTCACCTATTGTGGGGATATAAACGAATCGTGTCGAGTCGTATATAGTATTGTTTAAACTTGTTTGAATTTTTATCGAGCATAAAAAATTGTGTTTGAACTTGGTTTGATTATTAATTGAATCGAGGTAATGAACGAGCTTTACTCGAAAGAGAACACCTAATCGAGCTCAAGTAGCTTTGATATTTTACACATTATGTTCATTTTTTACTAATCAAGCTAAGCTCGAGCAGAGGTTTATATTTTGTCAAATGAAAATTGCGTTCAAGTTAGGTTAGTTATGTTAACGAATCCAGCTCAAACGAGTTTTTAACGATCCATCTCGAGTCGGGTGACGAGTTCTGAATTTGGAACGAATCTGAGTCCTTAAAAAATTAGCAGGTTGGATGATTCCTAATTTAGAGACACAATTGAAGTGTAGTTGAAAACTTGACGGTGAATTAACAATTCTGTCGACGACATAACAACTCCTATGCTAATAATATGTCACCTAAAATCATATTAAACCCCAACCATAACTACATATCAATTTGAGAAATATCAAGGAAGCTTCATACCTGCTAAGTTGCTATCATAAGTTGCCTCTTAAATATTTGGACTAACTTATTATATTGATTTCTTTATTATAATTCTGATATTTACTGACACTTTCTATTATTTATTGTTTCGCTTAGTTTTTTAAAATGATTTTATTTATTATTACACCAACTGCATGTTTAAACAAGAAAGTTAAAAGATAATTACTTGGATACTGTCAGCTTGCAGTTATCCTGGGAACAATTTCCTTCTGCCAATAGAAAAATATGCTTGGCAAATACTATTATAGGAAATATATATTTATTCCCTAATGATTTGTATGCACTAATACATAACATTATTGACAAGACGAAATGGATAGTGACCGAGAGTGTTAAGACTTTCAAATCTAGATCGGGAGTCGATGTTCGATTCTCACCACTCCTCCGTTTCCAGGATATGTAATCAAAATTATTGACAAAACATCTACAATTAAAAATATATCTCGAAATACAGAACACCGTACAATAATACATAAAACTTGGCATCCCGTGAAGGAATCCTCATGAAAAACGAGTTTGGTGGCTGAATTTCAAGTCCCCAAACACAAAGATTTGAATGGATATTGTAGCAACTAGCAACTAATTATGTCAGCATTATATGCAAATGATTCGTTGTCTAGAAAGACCATATTGTCCCCACCAGCATGCTTTCATCGGACAGACAGCATAAAATGACTTTGAATCAACTGTGACGAATGAAAATCTTCCTCGGACACACACACACAAAGTTTTACCAATCAATTAAAAAGCATCAATGACTGCTCAAAGCTATCATTCATGACTCAAGAAAAATTCTCGATACACAAAAAATAGGGTATGCCAAATTTTTTAAAAAAAAACCTAAAAAAAACATATAAATCCTAACTAAAATATTTTGAATTAATTTATTTTTTCTTAATATGATTTTTTTTTAGGAAAATGGGGGGAGGGTGAGGTTGGGCACCCCTCGCCACTGGCGGAGGGAGAGGGGGCCAATCTGGGCCCTATCCCCCCCTTTATTTTTTTTTACAATGTAAATTTTTTAAAATTTTTTTTTCTTAGTTAAAATTTATGTGATTTTTCTATTAGTTTTTTATCTGGCCCACCCCGATTTCGTGTATCGGCCCACCCCGTAAAATTTCCTGGCTACGCCACTGCCCCTCCCTACACCATTGATCTTTGATAAATAAATAAAGTGATTTTACTACTTTAACCTTGAGAATACACTAAAATTGACTTTGGGAGCTGGGATCTACATGCCTTGATCCGACCCGACCCGAGTTATGTCCATATCATTGATTTCTTGTGAAGATCACACTCTTACTTTATTTACCTCACGACCCAAATTGATTTAAGTATCGGAGAGCCTCAGCTACGAGTATTGCGGGAACCTAACATGTTTTTTTGTTTCAGATCATACACATAAGTACCCGAAGTGACCTTAAGTGACCTCAAACTCAAGCGACATGATGTGACTTTAGGTATATTGTTTTACTTGGTTAAATCTATGCTATGTGTCTTAATAGCCATTCATAATTCAGATACTTATATACGTTTTATTTAGTGACTGATGTTTCAGAGCACTTCTGTAAAAATCCATTTAGAAAAATGAATTTTTTAATAAGCGACTTTTCAAAAAGTCATTAATTATGTCATCTCTAGAATGGACTTTTTGAAAAATAGATTTATCTAAAAGTTCATTATGAATTAACCACCAAACAACTATTATTATGACATATGGACTTTTAAATCAAAAAATCCATTTGAAAAAGTGATCTTATACTATACAAGGTGTGAAGAATATAACAACAAATCAAAATTACTTGTTACAATATGGTAGAGTGAGGTGGGGCCGGAGACACGTGTAGGGTATGGCCCAATAGACCATCTTGTCGTAGAAAAACTTTGTTTGCTTAGTTAAGGTCAACATCTCAATGATAGAGGCATTATTTGGGTGAACAGATTCATCTTCTCCACTTAATCATTCAAAACCATTTTGGTATGAATCTAAAGATAAGAGATGGGAAAGAGGAAGGGTAAGGGTGGGAGTGGGAGATTGCTAAGTTTTTTTTGTCTTATGTCACGTTGCTTGCTGGTTTTTGTCTTCCTAAGACTTCTGTCTAGAGAGAAATCACAAGATTTTACGTAGTGGGTAGTGGAAAAAAAAAAGAAAAAAAGAAAAAGGATTTCCCACAAAGGATCTTTGGGGGATGACTCATGTGATATCTTTGTTGCATGCCCTGTCTTGCTCACATGCACAAAGATTTAAACATAACAGTGTATATCTAGAATTATAGAATTGTTAATACTTTCACATAACCATCATTCATAGACCAAAAATATAGATCCAGATGGGCATGGGCCGTAGAGTTCATGCACCGCACGGGGTGACAATTCGTGTCATGTTCTTGTCGCACTATCATATTTTCGTATTATATGTCTTATTTGATCACAAATACAATAATTAGTGTAATTTTAACTAAATTTTATGACTTTGTATTTTCATGCATGTCATGTTGTATCGTGTCATTTCTTTCAGTGATTCGTGTTTATAATCGTGTTGTACTATCGTGTTGCGTCACTTAAGGGAGGTTTCCTTCTGGTGTCATTTAAAGGTACGCAAATATAATTTTCAGTCCATCGCACTTAATTTGTTTCTTTCTGGAATTGACTTGAGCAGCATTGGAGAGTTTTCAACCAAACAAACCTAATGCCCTATTATGAAAGTACTAATCTCTTCGAATTCCTTAGATAGAAAAAGGCACGAAAGATGCACACAAGAATTAGACGAATGCATACAAGAAATTAGACCAAAATGAACTGATTCTCTATTCTGAATGTCAATCTTCCTCACTTACATAAGGAACAAATTACAACAATGTTACATAAACAAAATTAATGTTGTCCAAGAGGAAAAAAAATCTTCAGAACTCTATTCAAACATTCTATGCGACGATATAACAATGCGGATAGCTTTCAATTGTTGTTAGCCATGTGAAGGGACTAAAGTATACAAGTAAATAAATTATCTCAGATCTGTTCTACAGCAATTGTACAAAACGAGACCTATAACCGTCTTCAATTTGAGGAAGGCATAGCGACGATTTATCCATTGTCATCAAATGTTCCAACTCGCTTTACAACAAATAAAATCTTCAACTTCAAATCCAAACACAGCAGAAGCAAACACATTGTGTTGTGTCTTAGGTATTCACAATAGGGTTTCATTACGGAACGGAATTTATCTTGTCAAAAACCATATCCTTCTCAATTATGAATGATAGAGAGATTGACTATTCACTTCCACTACTATAACTAGCAGCTGGTAAAAAAAAATGTGAAAATAGAAAAATTATAAATATACGGTCGCAAGACTTCAAAAAAGGTTTCATTTGAAATGCACTAATAATGGAATGAGCTTTACCTCCAGAGGGTCTTTTTCCTTCCATGGCCTCCTTTTTCTCTTGGCAGCTCGAGCAAAGGAAAGGACCGTCCCAAGGCCGTGATTTTCTTGAATCGGTTGTTTCTGCGTGTATTGAAATGCCTTTTCCAGGTTCTATTTCTACTTGGCAAACCGCGCATATGAACAGCTTAAACATATTGCAGACTGGGTACTTCGAGTCCAACCTTATTATACACAACAAACAAATGGAATCGTCAAAATCTCAGGTCTTGTTAGCAGAGTTAGACATGCGTTCTAAAAAGGGTAAATTGCACAATTACCCTTGAGATTGAGCCTAATCACAAACAAATGAGGTTAACTTTCAAAATTACAAATACCCCTTGGGGTTTGCATTTGTGTTACAAACATTCCTGCTCAATATGTATAATTTGTAAAATAAAAACAATTGTCAAGGAAGTATTTCTAATTTTGAAAGATGACTGGTCTTTTTTATAATTAGACTAAACCTCAGGGTCACTTTTTGTAATTAGCCCTTCCGAAAAAGAAAATTAAAACCATTCAGACCTTTCTGAAAGTGAAGCTGATCCTTCCTCAAAGAGCTCCTCCACCATGTCTGGTTCAAAATATTCTTCCTTATCGCCGGCCTGAGAAGACGACTCTGAAGGCTTTTTGTGGAACATAGACTTAAAGACACCTTTTACTTGCTTCTTTGGAGGTGGTTTTGGAGGATCAGGCTTCTTTGGTAATTGTATATCTACGACTATACACGTTGTATCGTCTCGAAGACCTTTCAGTTGTACGGCTTCCTGCAAGTATGAGAAGAGGGAAATTGGATAACCATATTTTATAATAGGGTCATTATAAAAACTACCCATGAGGTTTAGCCTAATTACAGAAAAGCCCAGTTATTTTTCAAAATTACAAATGCCCTTTGATACTTGTTTCTATTTTACAAATTGCACCTTCATAATGGTGGGTATGTGTTATTAGGTAAATACAAACCCCAAGGAAGTATTTGTAACAGTTTTAAGGGGGTATTTATAATTTTGAAATATAACTGGAATTTTTTGTAATTAGGCTAAGCTTCATGGGTAGTTTCTGCAAATATTCCTATATAATATATACAAGGAGACCGTGTGAAATGAAAGGATGTAAGAATATTACTTTGACAATCTGCGAAGCTGCAGCTTCTGCTGGCATCCCTCTACAGCACTCGAAAGCTGTTTCCGCAGATAATGCATCCCAAACACCGTCGCTTGAGATAATAAGCCTTCCACCGGTTGATGATAGCTGTGATGTGACAAATGAAAAAGTTTAGCATAGAATTGTCTTATTCACAAATATAAATGTGGAGATAGCACTATAGCTCCATAAATATTTTTAGTTTCATGCACAAATGACCAAAACAAATAAACACAATAATAAAGGGATAATTACACATCTACCCTTGAGGTTTAGTCTAATTACAAAAGAATCTATCTTTCAAAATTAAAAATATCCCCTTCACATATATTTATGTTTTACGGATTGCACCTATTAAGGGGGTACAATTGAAAAACATACACAAACCTCAAGGGGTATTTGAAATTTTAAGAGATAAGTGGAGTTTTTTGTATTTAGGACAAACCACAGGGTAATTTTTGTAGTTATCCCTAAAAATATAATTACTCCTGTTTTTTTAGGTGGGAGGAAGATCTCCCCAGGAAATGTCCATCATATTTTCATTTTCTTGCAACATGCCATCTTTGGTTTAAAATTGATCAGCTTTTATCTATCCCATAGATAATATGTGGTGTTGTAAAGCGAGAAAGTGAGAGTAACTTAAGCATATAAACGTGATTGAAGATGATGTCATTACGAACAATGGATCACAGGAGTTAGTTTTCCATACTGTTCACTTGAATGCTCCTACTTGGTTGAGCTCACTGATATTCACTGATGATAACGTTCTTGGTTCCATGGCATAACAATAAGGGATAATTTAAAAAAACATACCCCTGAGGTTTTAATTACAAAAAAAAAATCTAGAGATGTTTGAAAATTACAAAAAACAAATCCCTTGAAGTTTGGTTGTGTTAAATCATAAGGGGGTTATGTTTTAAATATTTTTGCTTATGAAGAGGGTAAGTTCAATGCAAATCAAACTTCATGGGGATTTTTTTGTAATTTACAAAACTTGTGGGTTTTTCTGTAATTAACTCAAACCTCAGGGGTAGTTTTTGTAATTATCCTAAACCATAATAAAGGAAAATATAAAAATCATAAATTGGTTAGCCATGTTCCAAATGCATCTCGCAAACATCAGTGTCCAAACGCAGAAAGATGGAGTATGCAACACGTTTGAAAAAAAACATAATAGTCCATATTTAAAACATTAGCATCTCTTGGTGAAACAAACTTTCCATATTTTACAGTCTTTATGGGTAATTGACCTTGAAAATGCCATTCATCTTCTAAATGATGCTCATCATATTATACAATATCAATCATGTAATGGGACATGACTAGAGCAACTATCTCAACTCATCGCCGTCTCATCGTATTTTCCATGCAAGTTGCATGGAAAAAGCTGTGATGATGATGGTTTTGGAATTTCATCTCATCTCTCCTTCGTATGAAGGTTGTGTCAGGAAGGGCATCTGGCGTAAAACTTTGCCACTTTGCTTTTTGTGTGAATTTTGTAGTGTTAATTAATTTTAGACAATTAATGAACACTATAAACTTCAAACCACTGACCCCATATAGTGGGATAAGGTGCAGTTGATGATGATGATGATGATGATGATATTATAGCTCAAAAGTCTAAAGTGAAAGTTAAACTTGGTCAATTTGTTGTCTTTTATTGGACGGCTTGCCCTCCAAATGGTGTTGTGAAAGAACGACAACACAGATAAATATATTTAGCTGGTCAAAGTAGACAGAATGGCTCAAAATGAGCAAGCATAGTTTCGTGATAATAAACGCACCTTTACTTGCTTTACGTGCGGTACAGGAACTATGAACTCTCCGACATCCATATCGCCAATGGATCGTGAAAGACACAGGCCACCAGGCCAACATCGTAATGGCCCAATCTACAAAGAACAGACCACTTGTAAGATTAAAACATTATTTACTAGAGAAAAATTGATTGAAACTGGAGACCACAGGTTAACCTTATTTGTCCATTGATTGCCAAAACTGAAAGAAAAATATTTAAGGAAAATTACAAACTACCCTTGAGGTTCAGCCTAATTACAAAGAACTCCAGTGATCTTTCAAAATTACAAATGCCCCTTTGAGGTTTGTATTTACCTAGCAAACCCCCCCCCCCCTTGAGGGTTGCAATTTGTAAAGTAGAAAAAAAATGTCAAATGACGTATTTGTCATTTTGAAAGATAACTGGGTTTTTTTGTAATTAAGCTAGCCTAGGGGTAGTTTTTGTAGTTACCACAATTATTTACTGCATTCCATATTTCATGGCGACACAAATATATACAAGAGACATGCCACAAGATTTTGCACCGACGGCACATGGGAGCACTCAAATTTGAAATAAGTAATCACGTAAAATTCCAAAATAGGTAACACTTTAATTTCCACAAAACGTCAAGCTCATCCACACGAGCAGTTGAATTTACACCAGAATATAGATACAGTATTACAGATACTCGACAGAAAGGAAATGCCTCGGTGAGGAGTGAGAAGAAGAGTACCTCTGTGCCACCTCCCGTATTAAGCCGACCAACTTCACCGCCACTTGCAGTTATCCGATCCCTCCTGTTTCATCAATAATCAGAAAACTGAAATTTTATTGTAGAAAAAATGGTCCATATTGCGAATCAGGTTAAAAGCCAAATTACTTACTCTTCTTCACAGTCATCAAGTCTATGATCTGCTGACAGATAATATATTGTCCCTTCAGCGGATTCAAGTACACCACGAGAATCACCAACTGATGCAACAGTTATAACCCATCCCTCGATTATTACAAAGGTAACTGTTGTTCCCGAGATTCGTGCTGATACATAAGAGCCAGAATGAGCAGCCATTCCCATTACGATATATAAATATATAATTATATATATATATATATAGAGAGAGAGAGTATGGAACTTCATGTGTGGCAACTACGGAGAGAATGATGTTATTTAGATATATAAATGTCAACCAAATTCAGTTAGGATCTAATGAACAGATGAAAGAGCTAATAGCTAGAAAGCTTTTTGTAAACTTTTCCCATATGCAAGCTGAAACCTGAATAACTACATGAATTTGTGAAGAATAAAGGTTCTCAAGTATCACACATATTGACATAACTAAAAGAGTAATTTAATCAACTCTAGACTCTAGCAACTGGAGATGCACGGAAATTCAGTGTTAAGTAAATGACTAACAAGATCTGACGTTTAGAAGTTAATTGTCATCTAAAGTGGAAAAAAGGGGGGAAAAAAAGGGATGTGCACTTCTTCAGCCAATATCCTGATTTGTAACATTTAAGATATTTTTTCTGAAACTATGTAAATGGGGGCTAAAAAGGGAAGAAAAACGAATTATTTAAATCCACTCAAGTGTGCATCAGAACTTGGATGATTTTACAAGATTCTGATGTACCAAATAAGAAGCAAGCTTCACTAATTATCTCTAGAAACTGCTATTTTCTACTGAATCTGGTGGTATCGCTAACGAGTTGAAATACATTAAAAGAATTCTCAGGTAAAGTGGAACTTTACAAGTACAATTATAACCAAAATTTAATGTTGACGATACATATCCAGACAAAGTTGCTTGCAAGGTGCAGGTTGAACGGCAATCATACTCTACTTACAACCATTTTTTCGAGTCGATGCAAGTTTTAGTAAATGACTGGTTACAAAGACAGTTATACCTCTGTCCTGGAAATCTTTATCGGTTTTCACAAACCCTGCAACCAAAGCCCTGGGCAATGCAGAGACCCACTCATCGCTGTTAAGATCCGGTGGTATAGCACTCAAGACATTATTCAAGAGATTCTCCTTGGCATATATAGCAGCTGCAGATCCATTGTGACCATCAAATAACTGAAAAAAGAATATATTTAAAAAAATTATATATGTAAGAAGGAAGAAAATGAAGCAAGGCAAGAGTTTAAATCCCTTCGTCAAGAAGACACAATTTACCACTTATTAGATAGATAAAAGAACACATTTTGTTCGTTGTCATTACAATGAGAACCCGTTGAAGATAAGAGAACAGCATCCCCTCAAATAATGATTAGCACATTCAAATCAACTATTCTTCAACACAGGACATTGATGAAAAAATCACATGCCGAGTTATGACAATTTTAATGCAAGCTGCTAAATAATTAAAAAAAGCTGCAATTACTGTAATATTTCCCCCACATCCATGAACAGATGTTCATTTAATCTTCAAGGAGTAGAATCTGTCCTCTAATTAATTCATTCTGATGAGTATTAACAAGCTTAACGCAAAAATATCAACAATCATTGTATGGAAAATAACATAATAAGCCCAATAAAACATTCTGCATTTCCGCGTCAACTATTATTTCATGAAATGCTCAGTTTAAAGGAATGAGGAATCGAGTTTCATAAACACAAAATGACAATTATATTGACGAACTAAATAACAAATAAAAGAAGGGATTTATATCATTATACCGCAAAAACAGAATATGTGGTGACTCCATCACCTAAGACCCGTTGACATTCGGTCTTGATGAATGTAAAGTCCTCGCCTTTCTTGCTCTGACTGGCCTGCCCATGAGAAATCTCGGGCCTTTCGATCTTCTCATTGGCCAATTCACGCTTTAACAACACCGATAATGGGACCGTCTGATGGTCACCATTTTTAGACAACATTGCTCAACCCCAAGTTATATCCCAACAACACAAATTAACAGATTCACCTTTTGCTACCCTTTTTCTTTTCACAAGATTCGAAAAATGAAGCCCAAATCCCCCTTTCTCTTGTTAATGCTGGTTTCACTGGATTCAATCAAAACAAATCCAAAGAATCCTATACATTCAAAATCACAAAACAAAAACAAAAAGTCATATAACATAAATCTACAAGCCATCATAATCATAAACAGGAAAGAAAAAACAACAATTGCAATTATGACAGCAAAAAGTAAAAAATTCTATTCACAACGAAAACATGTGAAAAGCGACACCATCAAGATCCTCTTTAATTATAAAGAAATTCAGGAAACCCAACATTAGACAACATCAGAATCATTATATTTCAAGATAAACGAAAAACAATATATTCCACCACAATGTGGATTCGAACAGAGTTATAAAACGCCAAGACAGATAAAAGGGTCCGCCCAAAACGAGCAAATATACGAAAAACAACAACAAGATTAAAAAAAAATACATGTCCGTTACTCCGGTTGCAATAATCAAGAAACGCAGATCCCGGTGTCGTTTTATTCCAACGCTGCAAGAAAATCGATTCCTGTGCATTTTACTGTGTGTTTGGACAGAGAGAGAATGTTAATCGTAATTGAAGAAGCTCTCCGGCAAATTTTTTTATTTTTTTTGGCTGCTATTATTTAGGGGGGGAGTATTGTATGAGGTAGTATTTATTTATAATAAAAATGATGATAATAAAATTGGTAGTGTGTGTGGATTTATGTTGTTTGTTAGTATTTTCATGTGCAGCATTGACAAATGACAAATCGACATCACCATTGTCCCCAAAGGCTTTTGTTCGGCACTACGAAAGCTGGAATCTGAGCTGTGAAAAAAGGTGGTCTTTTTTTTCGCCTCTTTTACTCTCCCCATCGTGGGTCAGCACATAAATAACACAATCAAGATAAATAGGCTAAATTGCAAAATAGCCCTGCAACTATTGGGTGGTGGCAAACAAAACAGTAATTTATTCAACTTGCAATTTAGGACAATAATTTTTAAAAAATGGCAGATTGAGGACTAAAGTGGCCGTCAATTTAAAAAATTCTTCGGAATCGATTCCCAATTTGGGGGTTTTATTTATTTTTTAATTCTAATTGCTAACTAGACATATGACATGGCAAATTCACGATGACTTGGATGAAAATAAAGGAAGCATAAATAAAACTACCCAACCCCTCGACAAAATTGTGCCCCAAATAAGTTGGAGAAAACCCAGAAAATTGAATCTCTACTTCTCCTTTTTCGTCAAAGGCATCGTGAATTTGCTAGGTCATATATCCAATTAGCAATTAGGACCAAAAAAATGAAATTCCCAAATTGATAATCGATTCTGGGAGAAATTTGAAATCAGCGGCCAATTTAGTCCTCAATTTGCCATTTTTAAAAATTATTGTCCTAAATTTCAAGTTGAGTAAGTTATTGTCTTGTTTTGCCACCACACGATAGTTTCAGGGCATATTTTGCAATTTAGCCATATAAATATTATTCTCTCTATTAATTACGAATACTATAGTTGATTTTTTGTATTTAAGCGAAACCTCAAGGTAGTCTTTGTAATTAACCTCCATAAATATAAATAATAATTTAAGTAGATGTTCTTGAAAGCCAGAAGGTGTATGGATGGAAAATAAGAACAATTTTCTTTCAACAAATCACAATATTGTGTCGTCATTGTATTATCCTTTCTACATCAGGTGTATGGTACACTTGGTATATGAATAAATGACAAATGTCAAAAAATGAGACACTTGTGTAATGGATATACACCATATGTATGTACTGTTGGAATTGGTTTTAATAAATTGGCTTTTGGCCCAATTTTGACCAATTATTTAAGTGAGTTCATTTATTCAATGTATGAAATAAATGAGATAAACGTCATCTACGCCGCGGGTAGATGAGATTAACATTTTGAATTTATCAAAACCAATGTCGGGTGAATGAGAAATAAATGTATGAAGTTGGCCACTTAAAATGCTTTTATATATGAAATATAAAAGGGTGGGAATATGGAAAACCATATCCCACATAGGAAACATATTAAATGTTTGACTAGTTAATAAAGAGCTTTACCATTAATAAGGAGTAATCATGTAGAACTCCTTATGGTATACCCTAGTGGACCAAGTCAACTTTGACTAGCCTTTGGCTAGCTCAAAAACCACCAAAAACGGTGCGGAGCACCGTCCGAGCCAGAGCTGGGCCCAGACCCAGGCCCCCGCACGTCGCACATAGTCGCATTGGGCGCTTTAGAGGCGCACTTTGAATGCGTCTATTCGCTGACTGTTGATCACAAGGTGTGATCTGACAGTCCTGGTTGATCCGAACCAAGGGTCCCACCCAGTCTGAAAAGGCATATGAGTCTCTATAAAAAGGCAGTCCCAAAATTCATTTTAATCGAAAAATTGAAATTCTTCATACATTCTGCATAAAGTGTGAGAGTTCAAAAACACTATAAAGTTCGTAGTGTCTTGTGATTTGTAGTGTTGCTATCACAAGACCTAAGTCATTGTATCTTAGGTGAGCGGGGCAATTTCATCTTAAAGACAAAGAGTCCAACTCTTGCCTCGACTTTTTGTGCCTCTACTCGATTTGTTTCAATCGTTCGGTATACACCATCCAGTTTTTAAAACAGTTTAAGACGAAATTGTCGTGTATATCAAATGGCTTCATCATCATCAGTTCCCGCACCATCTGTTCCAGCACCAGCAGTGGGAGAGAAACCGGAGAAGTTTGGGGGTTCAGATTTCAAAAATGGCAACAAAAGATTTTGTTCTATCTTACGACTCTAAACCTTGCTCGTTTCTTGATAGATGATACCCCAATTGTGGGGGAAGAGGAGACTGATAAGGAGAAGAGAATGACATTCGATGCTTGGAGTCAAAGCGACTTCCTATGCAAGAACTACATTCTCAATGGACTGGACAACACATTGTATAATATGTACTGTTCGATAAAAATTGCAAAGGAGTTGTGCAGCTCCTTAGAAAAGAAGTATAAAGCGGAAGACGCCGACACAAAAAAATTTGTTGTCGGCAAATTCCTTGAGTTTAAGATGGTTGTGTTAAATAAATGTTTTTATCATGATTTTGATGATTTTGTTAAACCGTGTTTTTACACCAAAATAATATTTCTAAATATTGTCCAAATACTCCCAATCGATCTAAAATATTTTTACAAATTTTTTGGAGTATTTCTTGAAGATTATTTCGACAAAAATTGGACAACACTTATGTCTTGTGTTCGATCGGTCACCCTATAGGGCTTCCCGTGTCTGAAGTTGAGTTTTGAAACAATGGGTGTGAGTAAGGTTTAGAAGGGAGGGTTGAATAAACTTTACCAACTTTTCGATTTTGTCCTTTTAAAATATTACGAGTTAACTCAAATAGTGCGTCATTGAGGACAACTAAGTTGGTTATTCAAATAGAGTTAGCCACTCAATGCACTCGATAGAATTTGTTGATAGAATAACTCGAGTTGTTTGTTTAACCCGAACCTTAACTTGGTCGTATTGGTTTTATCAGCGAAAGACTTAACACCTTTTCAGTTATTTTAAATTTGTTTTAACACTTGATTTTAGCACTTGGTTATTAACCGGTTGGATAGCAAATAAGTTTATCAAACAGATATAATGTAAATATGCAGAGAAGTAAATGTCTTTGAAAAATAAATGACACGATTAATTTTTATAGAGGTTCAAGATGGGGTAATTCTTCTAATCCTCTATTCTCCAACAATCGGAGGAATCCACTATGTAAAAGATCTATTTACAAAGTGGTCAACGATCAGAGAGACGAAATTTTTGGTCATACAATCAAGCTTTCGTCCGACTCGGCCACACACAGGGCGCTTGCTACTTGACTCACTTTCTCAAGCTCTTGGATTTGATCACGAAGCCACCCAATAACTTGATATCTTGGTTCGACCTTGAACCTTCCTACAATCCTCCTTGGAAAGTAGACCCTTTTGATTCTTTAAAAGTTTCCTCTTCAACAGTTTGAAGTTGTCTTTCCTTCACAACTTGTGTTGGATCGATTTCCTTCGAGTTTCGAGGCTTGAGGATTTGCTTGAATATACTTGAGAATATTTTAGGTTTACAGCTTGAATATTGTTTGCTTATTTGTGGTTCAGGTGACCTTTTCTCAATGAATTTCCTCAGCCTTTTATAGTGAACTTTCAAAAATCTGCCCGTTGAAGAGATAGGCTGATTTCAAAAATCACTTGTGTTCGTTGGCTTGTCTTGTTGCAGTCCTTGATGTTGACATTTCCTCGGATTTAATGTCTTGCAGCGTTGCAGTGTTTCTGACACTTGCTGCAGTGCTTCTCATTGGTTTGTTTCTTTTGCACACAACTGGAACTAGCACTTTATCACTGACAACTTTAACTTGTTACTATTATGGGTAACATTCTTGACTTACATTAACGGATCTCATTCAGTTGTCTTGACTTGACTGCAGTCTTTTATACCCCAAGTGACTTGAGTCAACTTCCAATCCTTGGATGACTCATCTGTCACTTTCAACTTGAGACTTGGCTTCTTGAGTTGACTTGACTTACTCTTTACACAGCTGTTCCTCACTGATACATCTTCAGTCGAGTTCTTGATCTTCTATCTTGGCCATACTCAGCTGTTCCACAATGAGTCTTCACTTGATCTTGATTGACTTCTTGTATTTCCGGGCGTAGGTCGACTTGGCTCAGCTTTTCCAGCCCTATCTATTACAATGCAAATTACAAGGAAAATGGGGTGCCAACTTTCTAGTTTAAGTTCTACATGGCATTCATCAAAATCTATAAAATAAATTTCCCAACGATTTCCCCCTTTTTGATGATGCCAAAAATTAAAGACATTCAACAAAATATAAACCACAAAGATACATACAGACAATGCAGTAACAAAAAATATATGCGTAGAATAGATCGTTTTATTGATCATAGCATTCTTGTCATTTACACAGCTATTTATATTTCGTATCAGAGCATTCTATATCAAAGCAATAACATCTATGCTAAGATACTAGAATAAGTACATAGTGAAAAATTACAGAAAACTTCACTAAGTATACAGATGACTTACAAAAGTGTATTTACACAAGTAAAATACATGAAGGGTTCGCAACAACACTTCATCACCTTCGCTGCCTCCTTCTTTTTTCTTCAGCTCTGTTGAAGTCATCAGCTCTCTTCTTTTTTCTTTCTTCTTCCTCAGCTCTCTTCTTCTTCTCATAGGCTCTCTTCGCAGCATCATCCTTTCGCTTCCTCTCGAGCCATAGCTGAGTTTGTCTTTCATTTTCCGCTTCCTATCTTTTCATGACCTCAGATTCTTCCTTGCCACTTCCAGATTTGACACTTCATCATACCCAGCCCAGTAGATCCTCCCCTTCTTTCCGGGATCTACATATTCGCTATTCTTGGGTCTTGGACGAGGTCGAGAACCTCTTACTCCACCACTTTTTCCTCCTCCTCTGGGTGTGTACTTCACGGGAGTCTTCTTCGCTTACGGTGAATGGTCGTTGGTAGTCTCACGCCATCGCTTCTTCTTCGCACAATGTAAGACCCTTCTCCCAGTACAGATCCCAGGCTTGGGCTAGTGACATCCCTTGGAAATAGCCTTCGGATTCGAGCGTCTAGAATTCTTCAACTGATCTTGGCTCGGATCCATTATCAGGAATAACATCTTAATCCTTCCCTGCCGTAATGCCACCGTATTGTTTCAGCACTTCTTCGGTGCGGGCATCCGTCTTCTTGTCGGACTCGACCATCCCTACTTCTCCGACATTGGCACAGCAGAGTGCTCGATCGGCAGAGTCACTGGAAGTTTGCTGATAATTGAAGCCGTAACATGACCCTATTGAGGAATTCTTCAACTGATCTTGGCTCGGATCTATTGTCAGGAATAACATCTTGATCCTTCCCTACCGGAATGCCGCCGTATTGTTTCAGCACTTCTTCGATGCGGGCATCCATCTTCTTGTCGAACTCCACCATCCCTGCTTCGATGATTGCCTTTTCTCCGACATTGGCACATCAGAGTGCTCGATCGACAGAGTCACTAGAAGTTTGCTGATAATTGAAGCCGTAACATGACCCTGCTGAGGAATTTCAGCTATCATTAACGTCAAATCCTTCGAACGTTCCCCCTCAGCTGTTTTTCCCTTCTTCTTAGCTGCCATCTTCTCAGCTGCAGATTCTTTCAACTTTTCTTCTTTTAAACTCCTGAGGGACTCCTCTTCCCCCTTTATGGCATCATCAAAGGAAAGAGGGACTCCAGGGAACATGCCTGCGAGCATAAAGTCAAGTCTGCTGAGAGCGAAATTCTGTTTGGAGTCTGTTGTTGCATAAGCTGATCGAAATTCTGAGCGAGTAGCCTTGGACTCGGCTACCACCAACTTCATTTCAGCCATGAGAAGGCTGAATTTATCATTCATTGAGTTCTCTAGACGCAAAATTTCTTTTCTCTGGAATTCTTGCAACAGCTCCATTTCTATTTTGTGAGATGCATGCAACCTTTTAATGTACGCCTGCATCCTTTGCTTGATATCAGCGTTGTCGGCCATCCAAACAAGCATTCTGCCATACAATGTTTTGAAGTAACGAACTTGCTCTATTCTCATGGCAGATTGCTATTGAGACCATTCTCGGATCCGCACCACTATCCCTCTCAAATCTGCTGTGAGGGTAGCATCCATGTTGTCCAGTCTTAAATCGAGGGAGGCCTGATGCCGTTCAATCTTCTCAATCTCTTCACAAATCTTCTTGAAGATTTCACGAAACTCAACTGTCTCACTTGATTGATTCACCGCAGCCACTCTTCAAAGAAAGTTGAACTCCTACTGGAACAATGGTGTCGTGAGGGATGATTGGATCTTCTCTCACGGTGAATCTTCATTGTTCAGCAGCGGTCTCTTCATCCAAATCTGGTAGGATCGGCATGAAAGGAAATACCTTTGGAATGGCATTATCACTCACATATGGGATGGTTTGTGAGGGTTGTGCCTGTGATGATTCAGCTCTTCGAGCCTCAGCTGAGATAGCTTCATCGGCAGTGGTCACAACTATGGGAGCCTGTGATTTTGAGTGTAGTAGTCGTTATCGCCGCAATCGTGGAAGCTCGCGCAGTGATCGTATGTCTCACGGGGCGATTGAGATATTTTGCTTGGTGATCGAGCCTCACTGCCTTAACAGCGTCTTCGGTCTCAGTGGATTTTTCTAAGTGAATAACTGGTTCCTCTGCTGAATCATCAGCGTCATTGGATGATGATGAGACCTGGGGACTTGACTCATCATCGAAATTAAATTTTTGACGAGCAGCTTTATCACTTAGCTGACTCGTAGTTTTGAGAACATCCTCAGCTGGGTCCTTTGGATCTGCAACAGGAGTGGACTCAGCTTCATCTTCAGATCCCAAGAATGATGTATCAAGGTTCTACTGGGAGTCATAAAGTGCGCTTATCTCCTCTTCTATTTCAGCGTTTTGAACATGAGGAATGTTCTGAGTCTCTTAAGCTTTACCTAGAGAAGTCTCAACCTCCCTTGGGCCTTCAATACCTCCAGCAGTATCAGTTGCTACGAGGCCTTCAATGTTCACTTCGACAGTCACAACTATCATAGGGTATTGGACCATGACATCCATAGGAGTCTCAACCCCTAGGATTGCACTTTCATTGCCCGAGTGTTAACTCCCGGGGCATCTCCATCCTTTGCCTCGAATGTAGGAACAGTGTCATTGGCCTTCAGAGCAGCTGACATTTTAGTTAGGACAAACTCAAATGTCCGAGCTTCGTCAATATCAATCTGTTGTGGTTCTTTCTCAGTTTCCACTTCGCCTCCTTCATTCAAAGTAGAGTCATCCACAACAACCTCCAATCCTGCTGTGGTGGAGTGAGGTTCCCCCTCAGCTGGCACACCAGTTGAGTGACTAATGGTGGGGTCACTCTTCTCCAAACTCGCGGCTTCTTCCATTGAGTGCTCAGCCGCTGGGGCAGGTGGTAAAACGCCTTCTTCAGGGGTTGGCTCAACTTGAGTGCCCAAACTCCCAGTTTCATTGCCAATTCCCTTGGACCCATCCTCCAATTGAACAGGGGACGTGGCTGCAGCGATGACTGAGGCAATGTGCTGCACCACTCCCAGAGGATCGGTCTGCAGGAGAGTTTGTGAGGACTCTCCTGGTCCTTCAAATAGTTGTTGCTCATGCAATTGCCTGGATTCTCTCTTAGCTTGTTGCATATCTGACTTCTCCGCTGCAGCAGTGGGATCCTCATCACTCTCTAAGTATATATCTAGATGTGTATGAGTGTGAGATGAAGAGTTTGTGAATTCACACATCTTGGCTTTTTCTAGGACACGGGCTTTCTCCTCAGCTTTGTCTTTCTCATCTGCTTTGATGATGCGGAGGAGATCCATAAAGTTTTCTTTGTGAAGGGCCTGTCGAACAGTCGAGACCCCAAGAAAATGAAGCAACTCTTCTTCCTCTTCGATGTACTCAGGATGAGCGAACTGCATCCTTGAGTGATCAAGTTTCCATGCCCTCCACTCTCGAAGGCGTCTCTGGATATCTGGATACAATGGAGAATACATGATAACATCATCATCCTCATCTTCACCATCTCCTTCCTCTGGGATTGAAGACAAGAGGTTCTGCTCCTCCTCGCCTTCAGCAGCATCAGTGGCAAGTGGAGAGACAACTCTTTCAACTATGGGTTCAGTTGTTTCTGCTGCCTCACTATCCTCAGCTGTCTTCTTCACAGTTGGGTTTTCAGTAGGCCTCTGCTGATCACCCTCAGCAACTTGGCAGATACATCAATAACTTCGGGAGACTGCTCTTCTGGATTACCAGCAGTCTCAACTTGTGACTCCAGCTGAGTAGCAGATTCAGTTGTCTTTTCAAGCATTGATTGCTTGAACAATCTTCTTCTTTTGGTCCGAACCAGAGGAACTTCTGGTTCTTCTTCTTCTTCTTCTGATTTTTGGCGGCGGGGCCGGGGCATCCTTCTTGGAGAGAGTTGCCTTCCTTGACTTGGCAATCCTCTTCTTTTGTATGGCTGGAGAAGGGATTTGGGGTTCCCTCTCAGCCTCGGCTGCAGGGGCAGGAGACTCGGCTACACGGGCAGGAGCATCCTTTTTCTTAGCTGCAGGGGCAACCTTCTTCTTCTGAGCTACATGGACAACTTTCTTCTTCGGTGGAGGGTAGCTTGTTGTCCCTGGGTCACCGATTCCCTTCACTTGTGTCCGCCTTCTTTGCATGGGCTCTCTTCTGGGCATTAGAGAGGTTAGCCCGGAACATCTTCTTGTTGACATGGAAAGATTTTCCATGCCAAAGGGGAATACCCTTCACTTCCATCAAGTGGCCAATCACGAGGCCATATCCAAGAGATCCTCCAAAGGATCCATCCTCCTTGAACGTCCTATTCATTACATTCAGGCAGAGTCTGTTGTACACGAACTTAGCCCAATTTACTTTCTTGCCCTGCATGATCGCAGCCATGACGATCAGCTTAGTCTTTGACAACTGGTTGAAGCTGCCAAACTTCATGTCTACACACTTGGAGACGACATCCATCAATTTATGATAGCCGTCCTTCAGCAATTTCTTATCAGCTGTGTAGACCACTGTTGGGAAATTTATCTTGTAGATTTTGATGAATGCCATGTAAAACTTAAACTAGAAAGTTGGCACCCCATTTTCCTTGTAATTTTCATTGTAATAGATAAATTTGGAAAAGCTGAAAGTCGAGTCACTAAGCTCGGAAATACAAGAAGTCAATCAAGATCAAGTGAAGACTCATTTGTGGAACAACCGAGTATGGCCAAGATAGAAGAACAAGAATCGGATCAAGATGTATCAACTAAGGACATGTGTGTGAAGTGTCGATCTAAGTCATCTCAAGAAGCCAAGTCACAAGTTGAAAGTGATGATCAGTCTTCAAATGATTGAAGCGGACTCAAGTCACCTGGGGAAATAGGCAACAACCAAGAGAAGTCAACTGAAAGGAATCCATTGCACAGAAGTCAAGAACATTACTTAAATAAGTAATACTTCCATGCTGCTAGGTCTTAAAGTGCTCGTCCCAAAAGCGTGCAAAAGGAATAAACCAATGGGAAGCATTGCACCTCGTGTCGAACCGAAAAGTCGAACATTCATTTAATACGAGGAAAGGTCTACATCTCAAGATTGAAGACCAAGAAAAGACAAGCCAAAGAACACAAGTGTCTTTAAAAATCAGCCTATCTCTTCAACGGGCAAATTTTTGAAAGTTCACTATAAAAGGCTGAGGAAACTCATTGAGAAAAGGTAACCTGAACCACGAGCGAACAAGCAATATTCAAACTGTAACCTGCAAATATTCTCAAGATATTCAAGCAAAATCCTCAAGCCTGAAACTCGAAGGAAATCAATCCAACACAAAGTCTGTGAAGGAAATACAACTTCAAATGTTGAAGAGGAAACTTTTGAAGAATCAAAAGGGTCTACTTTCCAAGGAGGATTGTAGGAAGGTTCAAGGTCGAACTAGTCTCAAGTTATTGGAGGGCTTCGTGATCAAATCCAAGAAGCTTGAGAAAGTGAGTGAAGTAAAAATGCCGCCTGTTCGAGTCGGAAGAGAAGCATTTGTGTGACCAAGGCATCTCCAGATCGAGTCCAAGGAGCAAGTCACGGTGTGTGATCAAGACTTGTCTCTAGATCGATAACCACTTTGTGAACTCGATCATTACTTAGTGGATTCCTCCAGGAGTTGGAGAAGAGAGGATTAGAAGAATTAGCCCATCTTCGAACCTCTATAAAAATCATTTGTGTCATTTACATTTCAACACTTTTATTTCTGCATACTTACCTATATCTGCTGATAATTTGCTATCCAACTGATTTAAAACTAAGTGCTAAAATCAAGTGTTAAAACAAGTTTAAATCAAATTCAAGGGTGTTAAGTCTTCCGCTGAAAAACTCAACACAGCCAAGTTAAGGTTTAGGCTAAACAACTGAGTTATTATATCAACAGCTCTATCGAGTCTGTTGAGTGGCTAACTCTGCTGATTAACTATCTTAGCTGTCCCTCAAGGACTTAGCTGTGTGTTAACTCTGTAATATTTTAAAAGGACTAAAATCAAAAAGTTGGTAAGGTTTATTCAACCCCCCCTCCACTTCTAAACCTTACTTACACCCCTTGGGACCTACAAGTGGTATCAGAGCGGTTAGTTCATTGAGCCTTCTGCAATGGTTACTGAACTAGATCTATATCTTTTCTAAAAGATTTTTTAACACTTGTATTTTCAAAATCTTTCATTCTTAGCAAAAGTTATTATCATGGAAGCAAATCTGACACGCATTCCTATATTCACTGTTGAGGAATTTGATGACTGGAAAATTCGTATGCAGGCTCATTTATCTGCTTTACATGATGAAATGTGGCTAGTGATAGAGGATGGACCACTGCAAATACTTAAGGTGAACACAACGTAAGAATAGCAGCTGTAGTAGCAGAAGCAGAAGAAGACAGACTAGCCATGGTTGAAAAGCCAAGGACTGAGTGGACCAATGATGACATAAAGAGATACAACTTGGATAATGAGGCCAAGGACATTCTCTACAAGACATTGGACAAAACAATGTTCAATAAAGTCAAATCTTGCAAATCTGGGATAAATTAACTTTAATTTGTGAAGGATCTGAGCAAATTAAAGAAAATAAATTGTCTGTTGTTGTACAGAAATTTGAAAATTTTAAAATGATTGCAGGTGAAACCTTGGATCAGCTGGATGCCAGATTCACTGAAATTGCAAATGAGTATCAACACTTGGGAAAGAATATACACAAAAGGAAATGTGTATGAAGATTCTAAGAAGCCTTCCAGCTAAATGGGAAATGAAGGTCATGGCCCTGTGACATTCAATGAACCTCACAACAACATCCAATCATGAGCTATTCTCAGATCTCAAAGCTTATGAGTTTGAGCTGAGAAGAAAGATCAAGAGAAAACAGTTGTGCCCAAAACAGCTGCACTTATAGTCAAGGAGGGAAAGAGAGCTGAAGTCAAGGAAGCCATAGACCAGGAGGAGATTGTCCTGATGGTTAAAAGATTCAACAAGTTCTTCAATAAGAACTATAAAAGAAACAAGGGCGAATCCTCCAGGAGACATTCAGCTCCCTCCAAGTCAAGGGAAGACAGGTCACCATAGAGAGCTGAGCATCAAAGGGTTGAATATCAGAGAGCTTATAACCCAAGGACAGAAAGAGCTGATCAAAGAGCTGAGAACCTGTGTTGGAACTGCAGACAACCAGGACATTTTGTAATTGATTGTTCCTATCCACCAGTCAATAAGTACAGAAATGAAGAAGAAAGAAAAGTCTTTAGAGAAAGAAGACAGGAAAAGAAGGAAGCTATGTTGGGCCGAGACGCCGAGACAACTAAGTCTAAAGAAGCAAACAGACTCAGAGAGTAGTGGCCGACTACTCAAGTGATTGAAGAAGAAGCAATGATCCTGTCTAATGGCTAAAGAACAAGATCAACGGACAAGAAGATGAGGTACACTCTAACTCATCTCATTCGATTCTAGTGATAGTGATTGTGATACACACACTTCATCACCCACTGATCTTTACGATTCATTAGGCAAAATGATGAAAGACTTTGAGCATATTAAATCCTCACACACACTATTAAATGAGGAAAACAGCCAGCTCAAAAGCCAAAACTCACAGTTGACTAAGGAGCTGAGTACTCTAAGTCACATAGCTGGTGAGAACAAAGAGCTAAAAGCTGAGAATGCTAAACTAATAGCAGAGATAGCTGCTATAGAAAAGAGGAAAAGTGATCTCAAAAATGTGATTGCCTCATTTACAAAGGCATCTAAATCATTGGATGACCTTATTATGAGCCAAAAAGAGTGTGGAGACAAGACAAGCATAGGATTCAATTCCTTTGTGCACAGTCAAACTCCTAGAGTGACTTTGGAAAAGGGATCTTCAAGCAATGAATCATCTCAGAAATCCAAGACACCAAATGTTGCATCCACATTCATCCCAAAGCACAATCACAAATAAACTGGCCTTGGATATAAAGGAAAAGGAAAACAACCAGTTGAGTATGCTGAGAGGACAGCTGAGAAGAAATCCAGCAGAGTTCCTTAGCAAACTCCAAATAGAAAGTACTCTGTGAAAAATAAACAGAGCTACCAAAAACCCCAGAAGTTTTACCAAAGAAACACATATGATGGGAATGGTAGAAACTACCCAAGCCGAGCTGATTGGAACAATGTGAAAAATCAGCAAAGACCAATGGAATACAAGCCTAGATGGCAAAGATGTAAACCTCAGCAAAGGTCATTCCAAAGGCAAAAGAGCTATTTTCAGCACACATATGCACCCAGGCACTACACTCAGAAATATCACAACTACCCAAAGAAGGCAATTGCTAAAACACACACACATGCATACAGACAAAAGAGACAGCTGTATGAACCTAAAGCCCCCAAGAAATTTGCCAAAATGAATTATGATTATGGCACAGATAGATGGCAACCTCTTAGAGTCAAGTCATTTGGCTATAGGTTGGTTAGATCATCTTACAACACTAACCCCTCAGGACCCAGACAAGTATGGGTACCTAAAAACTAATTTCCTTGATTGCAGGTTCAAGGAACAACTGAGTGCCAAGGAACCTGGTACATGGATAGTGGCTGTTCCAGACATATGACAGGAAACAAGAAAAATCTGTCAAGATTCAAGGAGATTAGAGGTGCAAAAGTCATATTTGGAGGAAATGAAGCTCTAGGGGAAATCAAAGGCACATGATCTATCAAGAAGAATGGATTGGAAATCACAGATGTTGTTTATGTTGAAGGCCACAACTTCAACTTGTTAAGCATCAACCAACTCTGTGATAAAGGTACACGTACCTTTCTGCTAGCAAAGAGCACAACCGAATCAAGTTGGTTGTGGCACAAGAAGTGGAGTCATCTGAACTTCAAGACAGTCAACAAGCTTGCAAGGAGTCATCTTGTGGAAAGATTGCCAGACTCAGTATACAAGAAGGAAAGTGTATGTGATGCATGGCAGATGGGAAAGCAAATCAAATCTTCATTCAAGGAGAAGCCTAGTCATTCTTCAATAAGGATATTACATCTGTTGCATATGGATCTATTTGGTCCTATTGAGCCAGCCAACATAAGTGGAAAGAAATACACATTAGTGGTGGTAGATAATTATTCAAGATATACATGGACAGGCTTCATGTGCAAAAAGAAGGAAACTTTGCAGAAGTTACCTCAACTGATGAAAAGAGTTCAAAATGAAAATAGCCAAACCATTATAAAGATAAGGTCTGATAGAGGAACTGAGTTTGTCAATGGGATAATTACTCAGTATTGTGTTGAAAATGGTATTGCTCATGAGTTATATGCAACAAGAACTCCACCTCAGAATGGAGTAGCTGAAAGGAGGAACAAAACTCTCAAACAAGCTGCAAGAACCATGTTAGTTGAAGCTGGATTGCCTAAGAGATTTTGGGCTGAAGCCATCAACACTGCATGCTATACTGAAAATAGATGCATGATTAATAGACAGCTGACAAAGACTCCCTATGAAATATGGACTGGGAGAAAGCCAAATGTTGGATACTTCAGAATATTTGGATGTAAATGCTTCATTCACAACAATGGCAAGGATAATCTAAAGGCTTTTGATGTTAAAGCTGATGAAGGTATCTTTTTGGGATACTTAGCTGAGAGCAAAGCCTATAGAGTGCTGAACAAGAGGACTATGGTCACATAAGAGTCTATTCATGTGGTTTTTGATGAACCTAATGTGAATGGAGAAGACATTGAAGAGTTAGCTGATAAGCTGAATCAACCAACTATGCAAAAGAGTCCTTATGTTAAAGCTGAAGTAAGAGTAATCAACCAAGATGAAGACGAGATAGCTGAATCTCAAAGACAGCTGGAAAATCTACAGCTGAATGATGATGATAGAGCTGCTCAAGACAACGCATATGCAAGACAACTGAACCCAGCTGACTTACTTCAACCTGATGTGAGATGGCTGAGAGTCCATCCACCAGAGCTAGTCATTGGAGATGTTAGAGATGGTGTAAGAACCAGATCCAGAGCTCATCAAGAAACAATGTTCACTTATTTTATCTCCTAAATAGAGCCAAAAGATGTGTCTCAAGCACTGGTTGACACACATTGGATTCAAGCCATGAAAGAAGAGCTGAATCAATTTCAGAAACAAGATGAATGAGGAAGGATCTGTGGTAAGAAACAAAGCAAGATTGGTAGCCAAAGGGTATTGCCAAGAAGAGGGAATAGATTTTGATGAAAGCTTTGCTCCTGTTGCAAGATTAGAAGAAATAAGGATGTTTCTTGCCTATGCTGCTCACAAGAACTTCACTGTATATCAAATGGATGTGAAAAGTGCATTCTTAAATGGATTGTTAGAGGAAGAAGTCCATGTTGAACAACCTCCAGGTTTTGAGCATAAGACTACTGGAGATAAGGTGTACAAGCTCAAGAAAGCATTATATGGATTGAAACAGGCACCAAGAGCATGGTATGATACATCGTCTCAGTTTCTAACTGATAATGGATTCACCAAAGGCAAAGTGGACAGAACACTCTTCAGAATTCAAGATGGAGAGAGTATACTGCTTGTTCAAATATATGTGGATGATATCATTTTTGGATCCACAAATAAAGAGTTGTGTGATAAGTTCTCAAACCTCATGCAAGGCAAATTTGAGATGAGCATGATGGGAGAGCTGACTTTATTCCTAGGACTTAAAGTTAAGCAATTGAAGGATGGAACTTTCATAAGTCAAACAAAGTACACCAGAGATTTAATGAAGAAATTTGGTATGGAAGAAAAGTCTTCTATGAAAATACCAATGAACACATCAATCAAGATGGACATGGATGCAGATGGTAAGGCTGTAGATCAAACAAGATACAAAGAACTTATTGGATCACTGCTCTATTTAACAGCCAGCAGTCCAGACATCACCTTTGCCATAGGTGTATGTGCAAGATTTCAATCTGCACCAAAGGAGAGCCACATGACTGCAGCTAAGAGAATCCTAAGATATTTGAAGGGATGCAAGAAGTTGGATTATGGTATTCAAAGGATGGTGGATTCAAGCTTTTGGTTATCGGATGATTTGGATGTAGAGTTGGATTGAAAAATGGTACATGTCAAATGCTTGGAAAGTTGGTTTCTGGTTTAGCAAGATAACTCAATAGCCACATCCAGTACTCGAGTACATACCCCCAAGTCTTATGAGACAACAAGTATTGAGAGATTATGAGATTGAAGAAAAAGAGATTCCAATTATGTGTGATGTGCTATTGCAATCAAAAATCTGTGTTGCACTCAAGAACGAAGCACATTGATGTCATATATCATTTTATAAGAGATCATGTTGAAAAGAAAGACATCACTTTGGAATATATCTCAAGCGAAGAGTTAGCGACATTTCAACGTGAATCAAGATTTGAAGAGCTTAAGCATGAGCTAGGTTTAATTGGCATGAGTTAACACTCGAAGAGACTAAATGAGAAGAGATTGAGAAATGAATAGTTTTCACCAAGTGAAACAACCATATCGGGCATTTGTCGAGTTAGGCAGTTGATTCGCTTAATGAAAAGAGAAGATGAGTTAAGTCATTTTTGATATAAGTTGAGTTATTTATGAGCTAAGTGACAAAAACACAGTCATTTTAAATGAGCAAGAATGTTTTTAAGGATGATGTGGCGTAATAATGATGGGTAACTTGCACAATAAGCATATGATTGGATATAAATCTTTGCCAGTGGTTTGGCGTGCTAAATTTGAGCCGTTGATCTTGATCAAATTTCAAAATCAAAAACCCGTCCTTTCATAACCCTTATATACGGTTTTGATCTTCTCTCTCTGAAATTGTTCATCTTTGATGGAGTTCTTTTCTCTCTCGCAAACCCTACGTGTACTAGTTTATCAAGTTTTACTCGGTAATATTATCTACAAATGGCTCCAAAGTTCAATTTGGAAGCAAATCCAAGGATCGTCAGTGGATTTTGAATGCATGGTGAAGCGAGGATCGGATGAAACCCTTGTGAAGAAAATTGTTGATATGTTGGAAAAGTCCGGTCTTAAGGCTTTTCTTACATTGGAGTACTCGTCGTACCTTGAAGAGGTGGCGCGATTCTACGTGAATGCGGATGTGTAGGGACGAAGGCATCAAGTCTTAAGTCCACCACAAGGACATTATAGTAACTACTAAAGACCTTGGAGCAGGATGAAGGCATGAATGAGATTCTGGCCGATGTTGATTGGCTCTTTGCATGGAAAGAGATAGCCAAATGGTGTCTTTGCAATATGGAAGGTGGTCTTCCATGTGAGAAAAAAGAAGGATGACTATCACAAGTTGATGGATGTCGTCTCTAAGTGTGTAGATATGAAGTTTGGCGGCTTCAACCAAGCTGTCAAAGACTAAGATCGTCAAGGTTGCGATCATGCGAGGCAAGAAAGTCAAGTGAGGTTGAGTTCATGTACATGACTCGCGAACGTTGTAAATAAGTCATACAAGGAAAGCGGATCCTTTGGAGGATCTCGGTTATGCCTGGTGATTGGCCACCTTTTTGATGGAAGTGAAGGGCATTCCCCTTCAACATGGAAAGCCTTTCCATGTAAACAAGAAGATGTTCGGGGCTAATCCTTGAAGCTCAAAAGAGAGCCCATGCATGCGGCGGATACAAGTGAGGGGAATCGGTGACCACGAGGACACAAGCTGTCACCTCCTCCTAAGAAGAAAAGCAAAGAAAAAGGTGCCTCTCTGAAAAAACATGATGCACACTGCCTTGCGGTCGAGTCACTGCTCGGCGGCCGTGTCTCCTACCCTACAACCGTAGGCCGAGAAGAAAGCCCAAATACCTTTTCGGCTATAAGAAAGAAAAAGGCGACTCCATCTAAGAAAGATGCACCGGCCCCCGCCGCCACAGAATCAAAAGAAGAAAAAGAACCAGAAATTCCTCTGGTTAAGACCAAAAGATGAAGGATCGTCAAACTTTCAAAGTGTGAAAAGACAGCTGAATCTGCCACTCAGGTGGAGAAAGCTTCTGAGACTGCTGACACTCAGGAAGTGCAGTCTCCTGAAGTAGTTAATGAAACTGCCAAGTCTGCTGAGGGTGATCGGCGAGAGGCCCGAAGACCAGTGTGGAGAGGACATACGAGGGAAAAAGCAATTGAGACAACTGAATCTCCGATTGAAAAAGTTGTCTCTCTGCCTACTACAGACGCTGCTGCAGGTGAAGAGCAGCAGCGTATCCTGCCTTCCATCCCAGAAAAAGAAGGACAAGAAAAAGAAGATGATGATGATGATGTTATCATGTACTCTCCGGTATACCCAGACATCCAGCATCGTCTACGTGAATGGAAGGCGTGGAAGCTAAGCCACTCAAGGGTGCAGTTTGAACGCCCTGAGTTTATCGAATAAGAGGAAGAGTTATTCCAATTTCTCGGAGTCAACACTGTGCTTCAGGCCCTTGATGAAGATAATTGCCTGAACATTCTACAAATCTTCAATGAGAAGGATCAAGCCAAAGCAGCCGAGGAAGCGAAGCTCGCGAGAAAGCCAAGATATGCACGCTCACAGGAACTCTAGAACACACTCACTCTCATCTTGATGTGTTCTCAGAGAGTGATGAAGACATGGATCCCGTTGCTGCAACATAAAAGTCAGGCATGCAGCAAGCTCTGAGGGAATCCAGGATGATGCATGAGCAACAAATGTTTGAAGGACTAGGAGAGTCCTCACAATCTCTCATGTAGATAGACCCATTGGGAGTAGTGCGTGATTGCCACGATTATTCTGCAACTACATCCCTGTGCACTCGGAAGAAGGGTCAAGGGAAATGGCGATGGCGGGAATTTGGGCACCCAAGTTGAGCCAACCCCTCATTGAAGGTGTTTTACCACCTGCCCCAATGGTGAGCACTCAACGGATGCGGCCGCGAGTGCGGAGAAGAGTGACCCCAACATCGATCACTCGGTGGTGTGCGGTGAGGGGAAACTCACTCTGCTGCGGCGAGTGTCGGAGGATCTTTGCATATGACTCTTTATTGAAAAATGAGGCGAAGTGGAAAGCGGAAGAAGAACCACGTGTGAGTTGACATTGACAAAGCTCGGACAATTGAGTCTGTCCCGGTGAAGTGTCGGTGCGCTGCGGTGAGACACTTTGTTGTTGCGGTCAAGGCACAGTTGGAAATGCCCGGGAGTTAACACTGCGTGCGGTGAAAGTGCAATCAAGGGTTGAGACTCTTTCGGATGCCAAGGTCCAAGACCCTAAGGCATTGCGATTGTCGAAGGGAATGTAAGGCCTCTCTCTGATTGAGGCTGCTGGAGGTGTTGAAGGCCAAGGGAAGTTGAGACCTCCTTGGGTAAAGCTTAAAGTTAAGAACATCCTCCTATTAACATTCTTTGAATTTGAGAAGGAGATTAGTGCACTTCATGACTCCCGGAAAACCCTGACATATCATTTATGGGGTCTTAAGATGAAGTTGAGTCCACACCTGTTGAACATCAAAAGGACCCAGCTGAGGATGTTCTCCCGCAGACGAGTCAGTTGAGTTTTAAAGCTGCTCGTCAAACATTCAACTTCGATGATGAACCAAGCCCCAAAGTTTCATCATCATCCGATGACGCGTTGATATTGCGGTAAGGACCAGGTACTTCACTTAGCAAAATCGAGGCGAAGAAGTTGTTAAGATAGGTTTGAGGCTCGATCGGTGGCCAACCCATTTCAAAAGGCCCGGTGAAACCGAGTCATCTACGTGAGCTCCCACAGTAAAGCGATCTGCCGAAGCTCCACGGAGGATCATCATAGGCCTGTTGAAATTTCAATCCCTTATGTGCGAGATGATACTTTTGAGCAATTATTTCCCTTTTCGATTGGTGCGCGAGAGCTAGAGGAAGAGACAACTAAAAAGCGGCGACGTTTCACCATCCGAGAAGATCTGTAATCCCTACAAACTCCATTGTGCCCGGCAAATTTTGACTTCGATGCGAGAATGGCGGGAGTGAATCGGGTGTGACGGTTGAGATCCGTGAAGTCTTCAAGACGATCTGTGCGGAGATTGAGAAGATCAAGCGACACCAGGCCTCATTAGATCTCGTCTAGACAATAGAGATGCCACCTCACACAGATTTAAGACGGATAGTGGTAAGGATCGGGGAGTGGTGTCGGTGAGAGTGCAATGCGATATGAGCAAGTTTGCTATTTCAAAGCATTGTACAATAAAATGCTTGTTTGGAGTGCTGACAATGCTGATATGAAGCAGAGGATGCAGGCCTATATGGAGAGATTGCATGTCTCCCACAAAACTGAAATGGAGTTACTGCATGAATTCCATTGAAAAGAAGTTCTACGTCTTGAGAAGAACATGAATACGAAGTTCAGCCTTCTCATGGCTGAAATGAAACTTGTGGCAGCCGAGTCAAAGGCCACTCGTTCAGAATTTCGAACAACACATGCCGCAGCAGACTCCAAGCAGAACTCAGCTCTCAGCAGACTCGACTTCATGCTCGCTAGAATGTTCCTAGGGTCCCTCTCTCCTTTGATGATGCCAAAAAGGGAGAAGAGGAGTACCTAAGGAATTTGAAAGAAGAAGTAGCAGCTGAGAAGAAAAAGGGAAAAGCAGTTGAGGGGGAAAAGTCAAAGGATTTGACACTAATGATTGTTGAAACCCCTCAGCAAGGTCATGTGACGACCTGTAGTCAAAGCAAACTTCGGTAACTCTGCGCGTCGAACACACGATGTGCCCATGTCGGAGAAAAGAAAGATTGTAGTAGCGGTCGTTAAAGTTCGATAAAAAGATGGATGCCCGCATTGAAGCAGTGATGAAACAATTCGGTGGCATTCCGACAGGGAAGGATCAAGATGCTATTCTAGATGACGGATCCGAGCCAAGATCAATTGAAGAATTTAAGACGCTCGAATCTGAAGGCTATTTCCAGAAGATGTATGTAGCCCAAGCCTGGGATCTGTATTGGGAGAAGGGTCTTAAGTTGTGCGAAGAAGCTGATAGGCAGCAGACTACCAGCAACCATTCAGCTGGTAAACAGAAGACTCCTGTACAATATACACCTAGAGGAGGAGGAAGAAGTGGTGGAGGAAGAGGTTTTCGACCTAGACCTCAACCCAAAAATATCGAATATGTAGATCCCGGCAAGAAGGGAAGGATCTACTGGGTTGGGTATGATGCAGTAGCGAATCTGGAAGTGGCTAAGAAGAATGCTGACTACGTGAAAAGAATAGAAGAGGAAAACAGAAGACAAGACCAACTATGGCAAGAGAGGCAAGAGAGGAAGCGAAAAGATGATGCTGCGAAGAGATCTTATGAAAAGAAGAAAAGCAGCTGAAGAAGAAAGAAAAGAAAGATAGGTCGATGATGATGGTGAAGAAGAAGGAAAGAAGGAGGCAACAAAGACGATGAAGTGTTGCTGCGAACCCTTCATGTATTTTACTCTTGTAAATACATCTTTGTGTAAGTCATCTGTATATTCAATAAAGTGTTTTGTAATTTCTCACTTTATATTTGTATCTTAGCATAGATGCTTGTAATTTGCTTAGATTTAAATATGCTCTGATACACTTTGTAAACAATTGTGTAAAGGATAAGAATGTTATGATCAATAAAATGATTGATTCTGCATACATTCTTTATTCTTGCATTGTACGTATGTATCTTTGTTGTTTACATGTTGTTTAATGTTTTTAAGTTTTGGCATCATCAAAAAGGGGGAAATTGTTGGGAAATTTATTTTGTAAATTTTGATGAATGCCATGTAAAACTTAAACTAGAAAGTTGGCACCCCATTTTCCTTGTAATTTTCATTGTAATAGATAATTTGGAAAAGCTGAGTCGAGTCAGCTAAGCACGGAAATACAAGAAGTCAACTGAAGACTGAAGTGAAGACTCCGCTGTGGAACAACTAAGTATGGCCAAGATAGAAGAACAAGAACTGGACTAAAGATGATCATCTGAGGGACAGCTATGTGAAGTGTCGGTCTAAGTCATCTCAAGAAGCCAAGTCACAAGTTTAAAGTGACGGTTGAGTCTTCAAATGATTGGAGCGGACTCAAGTCACATGGGGAAATAGGCGTGACCAAGAGAAGTCAATCGAAAGGAATCCGTTGCCGAAGTCAAGAACATTACTTAAATAAGTAATACTTCCATCTTTGCCAGGTCTTAAAGTGCTCGTCCCGAGCGTGCAAAAGGAATAAACCAATGGGAAGCATCGCACCTCGTGTCGAACACGAAAAATTTGTCGAACATTCATTTAATACGAGGAAAGGTCTACATCTCAAGATTGAAGACCAAGAAAAGACAAGCCAACGAACACAAGTGTCTTTTGAAAATCAGCCTATCTCTTCAACGGGCAAATTTTTGAAAGTTCACTATAAAAGGCTGAGGAAACTCATTGAGAAAAGGTAACCTTGAACCCCGACGAACAAGCAATATTCAAACTGTAACCTGCAAATATTCTCAAGATATTCAAGCAAAATCCTCAAGCCTGAAACTCGAAGGAAATCAATCCAACACAAAGCTGTGAAAGAAAGACAACTTCAAACCGTTGAAGAGGAAACTTTTGAAGAATCAAAGGGATCTACTTTCCAAGGAGGATTGTAGGAAGGTTCAAGGTCGAACCAGTCTCAAGTTATTGGAGGGCTTCGTGATCAAATCCAAGAAGCTTGAGAAAGTGAGCTAAAAGTAGCAAGCAAGGCTACTACCTGTGAAGAAGCTGAGTCGGAAGAGAAGCTATTTGTGTGACCAAGGCATCTCCATGCGAGTCCAAGGAGTAAGTCGGTTGTGTGATCAAGACTTGTCGTCAGAGGCGATAACCACTTTGTGAATGATAATTACTTAGTGGATTCCTCCGGAGGAAGTTGGAGAAGAGAGGATTAGAAGAATTACCCCATCTTCGAACCTCTATAAAAATCATTTGTGTCATTTACATTTCAGCACTTTTATTTATGCATACTTACCTATATCTTTTGATAATTTGCTATCCAACTGATTAAAAACTAAGTGCTAAAATCAAGTGTTAAAACAAGTTTAAATCAAATTCAAGGGTGTTAAAACAAGTTTAAATCAAATCAAATTCAAGTTTAAATCAAATTCAAGTGTTGAAAAGTTGGTAAAGTTTATTCAACACCCCCTTCTAAACCTTACTTACACCCCTTGGGACCTACAACCACCTTAGCAACACACTCCGGTTTGGCTACCTCTTTCCACGCAACAACCAAATCAACATCAGCTTCATTAATCTCCTTCATGCCTTCCGATGGCAACAAGCAATGCTCCGCAAGGTCCTTAGCATTTATCATTATGTCCTTGCGGTGGACAGAAGATTTGATTCCTTCGTCATGCACCTCCGTGTTTACGTAAAACATTGCTACCTCCTCGAGATAGGTATGCGAGTACTCCATGGTCAGAAAAGCCTTAAGACCTGACTTTTCTAGCATCTCAGCTACCTTCTTAACTAGGGTTTCATCAGAACCCTGCTTCACCATATCTTCGAAATCCACTGACGCTCCTGAGTGGATTTACTTAGAGAGCTTGACGAAATCGAACTTAGGTGCCATTTTCAGAGATTTTTACCGATTAAAACTGATGAACTTGCTTGAGGACACTTAGGGTTTTCGAGAGAGAAATATAGCTTGTTTGCTTTTTTGCTTGAAGATGAACAGTTTCCGTATGTGAGAGAGAAAGCTGGAAAATGTATATATAAGGGTTATGAAAGGACATGTCTTCGGATTTTGAAATTTTGATCGAGATCAATAGTTCAGATTTAGGACGTCAAACCGCATTTAATTCCTCGCGTTTAATGCGGCAGCATTTATATCCAATCATATGCTTCTTGTGCGGCTTTTTTTTATGCCGTCATTATTATTTGGCGTCATCCTTAAAAACATTTCCGCTCATTAAAAACGACTGCATTTTTGTCTCTTAGCTCATGAATGACTCAGCTTATATCAAATATGACTTAACTCTGCTTCTCTTTTTCATTAGTGACTCAGTTGTCAGCTAACTCGATACAGCTGACTTTCCGATATGGCTGATTTACCCGGCTGATGAGTGAAATTTGTTTCTTACTCAGTTTTTCATCTTCTATCTCTTCTGGTGAGTCTTTTGAGTGTCAACTCAGTTCAATTAACCCTAGCTCATTCTTAAGCTCTTCAAATCTTGACTCACATAGGGGCTTGGTGAATATGTCAGCTAACTGTTTATCAGTTGAGATATATTCCAAAGTGATGTCTTTTTTTTTCAACATGATCTCTTATAAAATGATACCTGACATCAATGTGATTTTTCTTGAATGCAACACAGGATTCTGAGTGATTGCAATAGCACTTGTGTTATCACACATAATTGGAATCTCTTTTTCTCCAATCTCATAATCTCTCAGCTGCTGTCTCATCCTTAAGACTTGGGCACAACTAGCTGCCCGCAGCTATGTACTCTGATTCAGCTGTGGATGTGGCTATTGAATTTTGCTTCTTACAAAACAAGGAAACCAATCTATTTCCAAGCATTTGACATGTACTAGAGGTACTTTTCCTGTCAACTCTACATCCAGCATAGTCAGAGTCTGAGTAACCAATAAGCTAGAATCCACCTTCCTGGCATCCCTTCAAATACCTTAGGATTCTCTTAGCTGCAGTCATGTGGCTCTCTTTTGGTGCAGATTGAAATCTTGCACATACATCTACTACAAAGGTGATGTAAAACTGTTTGTTAATTAAGTAAGCAATGATCTAATGAGTGCTCTATATCCGGTTTGATCTCTGACCTTGCCATCTGCATCCATGTCCATCTTGACTGATGTGTTCATTGGTATTTTCACAGAAGACTTCTCTTCCATACCAAATTTCTTCATTAAATCTCTGGTGTACTTTGTTTGACTTATGAAGGTTCCATCCTTCAATTGCTTGACTTGAAGTCCTAGGAAGAAAGTCAGCTCTCCCATCATGCTCATTTCAAATTTACCTTGCATGATGTTTGAGAACTTATCACACAACTCTTTATTTATGGATCCAAAAATGATGTCATCCACATATATTTGAACAAGCAATATACTCTCTCCATCTTGAATTCTGAAGAGTGTTCTGTCCACCTTCCCTTTGGTGAATCCATTGTCAGTTAGAAATTGAGACAATGTATTATACCATGCTCTTGGTGCTTGTTTCAATCCATATAATGTTTTCTTGAGCTTGTACACCTTATCTCCAATAGTCTTCTGCTCAAAACCTGGAGGTTGTTCAACATAAACTTCTTCCTCTAGCAATCCATTTAGAAATGCACTCTTCACATCCATTTGATATACAGTGAAGTTCTTATGTGCAACATAGGCAAGAAACATCCTTATTGCTTCTAATCTTGCAACATGAGTAAATGTTTCATCAAAATCTCTTCCCTCTTCTTGGCAATACCATTTGGCTACCAATATTGCTTTGTTTCTTACCACAGATCCTTCCTCATTCATCTTGTTTCTGAAAACCCATTTTGTGCCAATAACATTTTGATGGGTTGGTCTCTGCACCAATTCCCATACTTTGTTCCTTTCAAACTGATTTAGCTCTTCTTGCATGGCTTGAATCCAATGTGTGTCATCCAATGTTTGAGACACATCTTTTGGCTCTATTTGGGAAATAAAACAAGTGAACATTGCTTCTTACTGAGCTCTGGATCTAGTTCTTACACCATCTCTAACATCTCCAATAACTAACTCTGGGGGATGGTCTCTCGGCCATCTAACATCAGGTTGGAACAAATCAGCTGGATTCAGCCGTCTCGCTACTGTGTTGTCTTGAACAGCTCTTTCATCTTCATCCAGCTGTAGAATTTCCAGCTGTCTTTGAGATTCAGCTATATCATCTTCATCATGGTTGATTGCTCTTATTTAAGCTTCAACATAAGGACTCTTCTGCATAGTTGGCTGATTATGCTTATCAGCTAACTCTTCAATGTCTTCTCCATTCACATTAGGTTCATCAAAAACCACATGGATAGACTCTTATGTGACCATAGTCCTCTTGTTCAACACTCTATAGGCTTTGCTCTTAGCTGAGTATCCCAAAAGATACCTTCATCAGCTTTAGATCGAAAGCCTTCAAATTATCTTTGCCATTGTTGTGGATGAAGCATTTATATCATAATATCTTGAAATACCCACATTTGGCTTTCTCCCTGTCCAGATCTCATAGGGAGTTTTGGTTAATTGTCTGTTGATCATGTATCTATTTTGAGTATAGCATCTTTGTATTGATGGCTTGACCCCAAAATCTCTTAAGCAATCGATTTGACTAACATGGTCCTTGCAACTTCCTTAAGAGTTTTTTGTTCCTTCTTTCGGCTACTCCGTTCTCTTTGTGGAGTTCTTGCTGCAGATAACTCATGAGCAATACCATTTTCAATGCAATATTGAGTGATTATCCCATTGACAAACTCAGTTCCTCTATCAGACCTTATCTTTATAATGGTTTGGCTCTTTTCATTCTGAACTCTTTTCATCAGCTGAGGTAACTTCTGCAAAGTTTCCTTCTTTTTGCACATAAAGATTGTCCATGTGTACCTTGAATAATCATCTACCACCACTAAGGTGTATTTCTTTCCACTTATGCTGGCTGGTTCAACAGGACCAAATAGATCCATATGCAACAGATGTAATATCCTTGTTGAAGAAGGACTTGGCTTATCCTTAAATGAAGATTTTATTTGCTTTCCCATCTGGCATGCATCACATACACTTTCTTTCTTGTACACTGAGTCTGGCAATCCTTCTACAAGATGACTATTTGCAAGTTTGTTGAATTGTCTTGAAATTCAGACGACTCAGCTTCTTGTGCCACATCCAACTTGATTCGGCTGTACTCTTTGCTAACTGACAAGTGCTTGGTGTGGCAGTAGACCATTCTACCACATACATATTCTTCTGTCTTGATCCTTGCAGCACTATTTCATTTGATTCAGCATCTTTGATCTGGCACACTCCCATATTGAATCCAACATTGTAGCCTTGTCACAGAGTTGGCTGATGTTTAATAGGTTGAAGTTGAGGCCTTCAACATAAGCAACATCTGTGATTTCCAATCCATTCTTCTTGATAGATCCTATGCCTTTGATTTCCCCTGGAGCTTCATTTCCTCCAAATATGACTTTTGCACCTCTAATCTCCTTGAATCTTGACATATTTTTCTTATTCCCTATCATGTGTCTGGAACAGCCACTATCCATGTACCAGGTTCCTTGGCACTCAGCTGTTCCTTGAACCTCATCTCCTTGGTCTGGTTGATCTTGTTCTTTAGCCATAAAGCAGATCATTGGTTCTTCTTCAGAATCACTTGAGTAGTCAACTTCACTATTTTCTGAGTCTGCTATTTCTTTAGACTTAGCTGTCTCAGCAGTCTCAGCAGACCAACATGGCTTTCTTATTTTCCTGTCTTCTTTCTCTGAAGACTTTTCTTTCTTCTTCATTCCTATATTTGTTGACTGGTGGATAGGAGCAATCGACTGCAAAATGTCCTGGTTGTCTGCAGTTCCAACACAGGTTCTCAGCTCTTTGATCAGCTCTTTCTGTCCTTGGGTTATCAGCTCTCTGATATTCTACCCTTTGATGCTCAGCTTTCTTGGGCGGCCTATTTTCCCTTGATTTAGAGGGTGCTGAATGTCTCCTGGAGGTTTCACCCTTATTTCTCTTATAGTTCTTATTTAAGAACTTGTAAAATCTTTTAACCATCAGGGCGATTTACTCCTAGTCTATGGCTTCCTTTGGTTCAGCTCTCTTTCCATCCTTGACTATCAATGCAGCTGTCTTGGGTACATCTGTCTCCTCTTGATCCTTTCTTCTTAGCTCAAACTCATAGGCTTTGAGGTCTGAGAATAGTTCATGGTTGGATGTTTTTGAGAGGTCCATTGAATGTCTCAGAGCCATAGTCTTCATTTCCCATTAAGCTGGAAGGCTCCTCAAGATCTTCATACACATCTCCTTCTGTGTGTATTCCTTCCCAAGAGCTGAAAGCTCATTTGTTATTTCAGTGAATCTTGCATCCAGCTGATCCATAGATTCTCCTGCAAACATTTTAAAATTTTCAAATTTTTGAACAACAACAGATAATTTATTTTCTTTAATTTGCTCTGATCCTTCACAAATTAAAGTTAGTTTATTCCAGATTTCTTTTGCTTTGTTTTTTGCAGGATTTGACTTTATTGAACATTGCTTTGTCCAAAGTCTTGTAGAGTATGTCCTTGACCACATTGTCCAGGTTGTATCTCTTTCTATGATCATTTGTCCACTCAGTCCTTGGTTTTTCAACCATGGCTGGTCTTTCTTGATATGACTTCTTTCCTTCCTTGCAGTGCTCTCCTTACAACCATGTTCACTTTTAATATTTGCGGCCTATCCTCTATCACAAGCCACATTTCATTGTGTAGAGCAGATAGATGAGCCTGCATACGAATTTTCCAGTCATCAAATTCCTCAACAGTGAACATAGGAATGCAAATTTGCTTCCATGATAATAACTCTTGCTAAGAGTGAAAGATTTTGAAAATGCAAGTGTTTAAAACCTTTTGAAAAGATAAATATCTAGTTCAGTAACCAGTGCGGAAGGCTCAATGAACCAACCGCTCTGATACCACTTGTAGGTCCCAAGGGGTTTGAGTAAGGTTTAGAAGGGGGTTGAATAAACCTTACCAACTTTTTGATTTTAGTCCTTTTAAAATATTACCGAGTTAACTCAAACAGTTGCGTTCGTTGAGGGACAACTAAGTTGGTTATTCAGCAAAGTTAGCTACTCAACAGACTCGATAGAGCTGTTGATAGAATAACTCAGTTGTTTAACCTTAACCTTAACTTGGATGTGTTGGTTTTATCAGCGGAAGACTTAACACCCTTTGAATTGTTTTAAACTTGTTTTAACACTTGATTTTAACACTTGGTTATTAATCAGTTGGATAGCAAATAAGTTTATCAGTAGATATAATGTAAATATACAGAGAAGTAAATGTGCTGAAAAATAAATGACACAGTTAATTTTTATAGAGGTTCGAAGATGGGGTAATTCTTCTAATCCTCTCTTCTCCAACTCCTGGAGGAATCCACTATGTAAAAGATCTGTTTACAAAGTGGGCAACAATCTAGAGACAACCTTGGTCATACAGCTGGCTTCTCGTCCGACTCAGCTGCTTCACAGAGCAGCTGCCTTGCTACTTCAGCTCACTTTCTCAAGCTCTTGGATTTGATCACGAAGCCCTCCAATAACTTGATACTGGTTCGACCTTGAACCTTCCTACAATCCTCCTTGGAAAGTAGACCCATTTTTATTCTTCAAAAGTTTCCTCTTTAACAGGTTTGAAGTTGTATTTCCTTCACAACTTGTGTTGGATCAATTTCCTTTGAGTTTCAGGCTTGAGGATTTGCTTGAATATACTTGAGAATATTTCAAGTTTACAGCTTGAATATTGTTTGCTTATTCGTGGTTCAGGTGACCTTCACAGCTTATAGATCTCAGGTTTACAGCTTGACTCAGCTTTTCCAGCCCTATCTATTACAATGCAAATTACAACGAAAATGGGGTGCCAATTTTCTAGTTTAAGTTTTACATGGCATTCATCAAAATCTATAAAATAAATTTCCCAAAACATTCACTTTCACATCTTGAGGTCTAGGCTTGATTCTTGATTACACTTGCACTTTGGAGTTATAATATCTTTCAAAGTGTAATCTTGATTGTAATTCATCATCCAAACACAAGATATCCTTGTGAGTATTCTTGCGGTAAGAATACACTTGGGTGATCTTAGGTGTTGAAGAGTGTGGTGCTCTTCATAGGTGAAAGAAGGTTGTGGTAATCTTCTTGTGGAAGAGTTTGGTTCTCTTCGAGTTATTGGAGAGTTTGGTGCTCTTGAAGTTGGAAGATTGTGCTAATCTTCACAAGGTGCCGTTGAAGGAAGATTGTGGTAATCTTCAAAGAGGTGTTGTGAGGTGATGTTGTAATAGTTTTGGTAACTATTAATAAAATTGTTTTTTCTTTTTGAAATCCATCCCGGAGATCTTGGGGTGGTAGAGGATTAGGCCCTAGGTGGGTTGAACCTCTATAAATCGACGCGTGTTTTTACTTCCCGCACTTCCATTCTTGTCTTTGCATATTATATTCAAAAAAAGAGGGCATAATCGAGAAAATGGGCATAATCTATTCATTCCCCCTCTAGATTATTGTAGCCACTTGGACTTACAAGTGGTATCAGAGCCAAACTCTTTGGCAAGCTTGTTCCACGTCATGAGTAAAGAGGAACGGTCATTGGCTACGAACGAAGTCTACCTTACTACCGGCGCCTCCACCAACAAGACACCACTATTTGATTCCAAAAATTATATATTTTAGAAAGAAAGAATAGAATGTTTCTTACAAAGTTGCGGGTTCGATATTTGGAACACAGTCATAAATGGAGAATCCATCCCATTAAAAGATGGAACTCAAACTTCCAAAGTTCTCAAGGAGCTCAATGATGAAGACAATAAAATCCTCTCCTTAAACGGTAAAGCTCTTACTATTCTTTATTGTTCACTTACCTCTTCGGAATATGATCATATTCTAGGAATTCGATCGACACATAAAGTATGGAGAAAATTAGAAGCTATCTATGAAGTGTATGCAAATGAAATGAGCTATTCAAAAGCATATACTTCTCAATTAGATACAAAATCAAATCCAACAACATGGGATGAGCTTCTTACAACTTCCGATGATGAAGAAGCCGAGCAATGTCTTATGGGCATCGAAGAAGAAAATGAGGTACGCTCTATCCCATCTACTTCTTTTGATAATGAATTGCAAAATGATTTTGATGAGCTTCAAAATGAATTCCAAAGCTTGCTTGTTAAATACAAAAATTTGAAAAAGGAATTCAATGTTTTGAAAAATGATAAGGATAGCTTATTTACTTCTTATGAATCACTTTCTTGTTCTCACACTACCACACTTGATAAGGTTTGATAAGGTTAGAAACCTTGAAAAGGATAATGAATTTCTTGTGAAGGATATTTATTGCATGATAAATGATTTGACAAAGTTTAATTTGAGTACCAATAAAATGACTAAAATACTTGATGTTGATCGTTGTGATCACTTGAAAATAGGACTTGGTTATAAGCCTAATGTCGTTAATCATAAGAAAAAGAATCAAGTCTCTAAGCACGTTGGTCATTATGCTCCTAGAATTATTACATGCTTCTATTGTGGTAAAAAGGGTCACACGGCAAATTATTGTCGGGCTAGAAATATCTTTAATTAGTAATGGAGACCTAAAAGTCTCAATGCTAAGCCCGAAGGATCCCAAACACTTGAGGGTACCACAAGAAAATTTCATGATAGGTACTTGGCGCAACAAAAATCAAAGGAAATTCAAATTGTCAAATCGACAACAAACATTTGCGCCACTTGATCAAAGGAGAAGACATTATCAACAAAATAAAATTCCAAGAAGAAGTTATAATCAACAATGTGAAGGACACAATCCTTGGAAATGGCAAAATTAAAGAAGACATCACCAACAAGATGATTTTCCAAGAGGAAGATACTATCAATAATGGGAAAGACATAACACTTGGAAATGACGTAATTGGTAAATCGTATCTTCCTTTTAAAACACGCATACTGTTTTATTAGAATGCATGTTTTTATTCGTGCCTTAATTGTAAAAATGATCTTTCAAAATTTCTTTTAAAAATTAAGGTCTCCCTACATATTCTTGGATTTTTAATTTCTTTTGAAAAGAGACCTTGTATAGAGTCTTGCAAACTCATGTATACTTCTAAGTCTTATCATTTATATCATGGCATGGTATACTTGTGACATTTCTTATATTGCTCTAGTCTATATTATTATGCTCTTGTGTAAAATTCTTTGTCCAGATTGTGTAGGAGATATATATCCTCATCAATGGTGATCTACATTATAATTTGTCAAAAGTGACATAAACTATCGAGGTACGTTCACCTTTGTTATTCATCTCTCATAGACTCGATATTTTTGCCGTATGCCAATGTGCTCATTTTTCAAGCAAATCCAAAGAATCTCATATGAGTGTCGTTAAAAGGATTTTTCGATATTTGAAAGGCACTATTCAATATGGTTTATTTTATCCAAAGAATGAAAATTTTTCTCTTAAAGGTTATAGTGATTCGGACTATGCGGGAAATATTGATGATTGCAAGAGTACTTCCGAATCATGTCAATTTTTAGGCGATTGCCTAGTATCTTGGTTTTCAAAGAAACAAAATTGTGTTTCACTTTCAACAGCCGAAGCCGAATATATTTCCGTGGCATTTTGTTGTACTCAACTTCTTTGGATGAAACAAACTTTAGCGGATTATAAATGGTCTTTTGAAAATGTTCCTATTTTTTATGATAACATATCCGCTATAAATATTTCTCAAAACTCGGTTCATCATAACCGTACTAAACATATTGAGATTCGACATCATTTTCTAAGGGACTGTGTTTCAAAACGAAAAATTGAGATATCTTTTGTTCCATCTCAAGATCAATTAGCGGATATCTTTACAAAACCGCTATCCTCTGAGATTTTTGCTTCAATACGATCTCGGTTAGGCATAATGCATATTGAATAAGGTCTATGTTTGCAATTTGCTCGTTTTTAAAACATAGGGGTGAAAAATCAGATTTTTGGTTTCAAATTCGGATAGAAGTTTAATCGGTGTTCGCATTACACCGTCATCAAATGGTCGATCGGTCGACCAGGTACAGGGTTTGTTAGATAAATGTTTTTATAATGATTTTGATGATTTTGTTAAACTGTGTTTTTACACCAAAACAATGTTTCTAAATGTTGTCCAAATACTCCCGATCGATCTAAAATGTTTTTACAAACTTTTTGTAGTATTTCTTGAAGTTTATTTTCGATAAAAATTGGACAACACTTCTGTATTGTGTTCGAGTGGTCGCCCTATAGGGCATCCCATGTCTGAAGTTGAGTTTTGAAACAGAAAAGAGACAGAAGTACTTTTCACAGAGGTCGACCGATGTGGTCGACTGGTTTCTGAGAGTCTGCAAACCTCCTGTATTGAAAAACAAGAGCCCAACCGGTCCAATGGGGTGTCGACCGATCGGACCCCATGTCAATCGCTCGCCCCATGTAATTTCGTGCAATTTCTTTCAAATGTTTATTTCTATTCGACCGGTTGCCCTACCGTTTTGACAGCAAAATTCTAGATGTTGACAGCAAACAGTTTCTCCTTAATTTGTGGGATTGATTTCGAACAGCTATAATCTTGATTTTTATTGTATTTTTCTGTATATTTTAATCTCCAAGAGGAGCCTATCTTTGATCAAACCTCTCCTATAAATAGAGGAAGCTTTGGAGCAACAAATATAACAATTACTACTACACAACAAGAGATAAACTCAAGCATATATTGTGTTCTTCATTTTCAACATTCTTGTTGTAATAGCCTAAGGTCTTTCACTTTCACATCTTGAGGTCTATGCTTGATTCTTGATTACACTTGCACTTTTGAGTTGTAATATCTTTCAAAGTGTAATCTTGATTATAATTCATCATCCAAACACAAGATATTCTTGTGAGTATTCTTGCGGTAAGAATACACTTGGGTGATCTGAGGTGTTGAAGAGTGTGGTGCTCTTCTTAGGTGAAAGAAGGTTGTGGTAGTCTTCTTGTGGAAGAGTTTGGTGCTCTTCGAGTTGTTGGGGAGTTTGGTGCTCTTGAAGTCGGAAGATTGTGGTAATCTTCACAAGGGGTGCCGTTGAAGGAAGATTGTGGTAATCTTCAAGGGAGATTGTGGTAATCTTCAAAGAGGTGTTGTGAGGTGATGTTGTAATAGTTTTGGTAACTATTAATATAATTCTTTTTTCTTTTTGAAATCCATCCCGGAGATACTGGGGTGGTAGAGAATTAGGCCCTAGGTGGGTTGAATCTCTAAAACTCGACGCGTGTTTTTACTTCCCGCACTTCCATTCTTGTCTTTGCATATTATATTTGAAAAAGAGGGCATAATCGAGAAAATGGGCATAATCTATTCACCCCCCTCTTGATTATCGTAGCCACTTGTACTTACAAGTGGTATCAGAGCCAAACTCTTTGGCAAGCTCGTTCCACATCGCGAGTAAAGAGGAACGATCATTGGCTACGAATGAAGTCTACCTTACTACCGGCGCCTCCACCAACAAGCCACCACTATTTGATTCCAAAAATTATACATTTTGGAAAGAAAGAATGAAATGTTTCTTACAAAGTTGCGGGTTCGATATTTGGAACATGGAATAAATGGAGAATCAATCCCATTGAAAGATGGAACTCAAACTTCCAAAGTTCTCAAGGAGCTCAATGATGAAGACAAGAAAATCCTCTCCTTAAACGGTAAAGCTATTAATATTCTTTATTGTTCACTTACCTCTTCGGAATATGATCATATTCTAGGAATTCAATCGGCACATAAAGTATGGAGAAAATTAGAAGCTAATCTATGAAGTGTATGCAAATGAAAAGAGCTATTCAAAAGTATCTACTTCTCAATTGGATACAAAATCAAATCCAACGACATGGGATGAACTTCTTACAACTTCCGATGATGAAGAAGCCGAGTAATGTCTTATGGGCATTGAAGAAGAAAATGAGGTACGCTCTATCCCATCTACTTCTTTTGATAATGAATTCCAAAATGATTTTGATGAGCTTCAAAATGAATTCCAAAGCTTGCTTGTTAAATACAAAAATTTGAAAAAGGAATTCAATGTTTTGAAAAATGATAAGAATAGCTTATTTACTTCTTATGAATCACTTTCTTGTGCGCACACTACCACACTTGATAAGGTTTGATAAGGTTAGAAACCTTGAAAAGGATAATGAATTTCTTGTGAAGGATATTTATTGCATGAAAAATGATTTGACAAAGTTTAATTTGAGTACCAATAAAATGACCAAAATACTTGATGTTGATCGTTGTGATCACTTGAAACTAGGACTTGGTTATAAGCCTAATGTCGTTAATCATAAGAAAAAGAATCAAGTCTCTAAGCACGTTGGTCATTATGCTCCTAGAATTATTACATGCTTCTATTGTAGTAAAAAGGGTCACACGACAAATTATTGTTGGGCTAAAAATAGCTCTATTTATTATTGGAGACCTAAAAGTCTCAATGCTAATCCCGAAGGACCCAAACACTTGAGGGTACCACAAGAAAATTTCATGATAGGTACTTGGCGCAACAAAAATCAAAGGAAATTCAAATTGTCAAATCGACAACAAACATTTGCGCCACTTGATCAAAGGAGAAGACATTATCAACAAAATCAAATTCCAAGAAGAAGTTATAATTAACAATGTAGAGGACACAATCCTTGGAAATGGCAAAATTGGAGAAGACATCATCAACAAGATGATTTTCCAAGAGGAAGAAACATCAACAATGGGAAAGACATAACCCTTGGAAATGGCGTAATTGGTAAACCGTATCTTCCTTTTAAAATACACATATTGTTTTATTAGAATGCATGTTTTTCAAAATTTCTTTTAAAAATTAAGGTCTCCCTACATATTCTTGGATTTTTAATTTCTTTTGAAAAGAGACCTTGCAGAGAGTCTTGCAAACTCATGTATACTTCTAAGTCTTATAATTTATATCATGGCATGGTATACTTGTGACATTTCTTATATTTCTCTAGTCTATATTATTATGCTCTTGAGCAAAATTCTTTGTCTAGCTTGTGTAGGAGATATATATCCTCATCAATGGTAATCTCCATTATAATTTGTCAAGAGTGACATAAACTATCGAGGTACGTTCACCTTTGTTATTCATCTCTCATAGACTCGATATTTTTGCCGTATGCCTATGTGCTCATTTTTCAAGCAAATCCAAAGAATCTCATATGAGTGTCGTTAAAAGGATTTTTCGATATTTGAAAGAACTATTCAATATGGTTGATTTTATCCAAAGAATGAAACTTTTTCTCTTAAAGGTTATAGTGATTCGGACTATGCGGGAAATATTGATGATCGCAAGAGTACTTCCATATCATGTCAATTTTTAGGCGATTGCCTAGTATCTTGGTTTTCAAAGAAACAAAATTGTGTTTCACTTTCAACTGCCGAAGCCGAATATATTTCCGCGGCCTTTTATTGTACTCAACTTCTTTAGATGAAACAAACTTTAGCGGATTATAAATGTTCTTTTGAAAATGTTCCTATTTTTTGTGATAACATATCCGCTGTAAATATTGCTCAAAACCCGGTTCATGATAACCGTACTAAACATATTGAGATTCGACATCATTTTCTAAGGGATTGTGTTTTAAAACTAAAAATTGAGATATCTTTTGTTCCATCTCAAGATCAATTAGCGGATATCTTTACAAAACCGCTATCCTCCGAGACTTTTGCTTCAATACGATCTCGGTTAGGCATAATGCATATTGAATAAGGTCTATGTTTGCAATTTGCTCGTTTTTAAAACCTAGGGGTGAAAAATCGGATTTTTGGTTTCAAATTCGGACAGAAGCTGAACTGGTGTTCAGACACCGGTCGCCCAAAGGGTCGATCGGTCGACTAGGTACAGGGTTTGTTAGATAAATGTTTTTATCATGATTTTGATGATTTTGTTAACTGTGTTTTTACATCAAAACAATGTTTTTAAATGTTGTCCAAATACTCCTAATCGATCTAAAATATTTTTACAAATTTTTCGGATTATTTCTTGAATTTTATTTTCGACAAAAATTGGACAACACTTTTGTCTTTTGTTCGACCTGTCGCCCTATAGGGCATCCCGTATCTGAAGTTGAGTTTTGAAACAGAAAAGAGACGAAAGTATTTTTCATTGAGGTCGACCGGTCGACTGGTCGACCACATGTCGACCGTGTCTGAGAGTCTGCAAACCTCCATGTATTGAAAAACAAGAGTCCAGTTGAATGGGGTGTCGACCGGTCAGACCCTGTTCGCCAAAAAATATTTTAGTTCATACAACTGCAAGTGTACATTGTAGTTTATAGGATAATGACAAGCAAGGGCGTATTCCTCATGGATTGAATCTCGAAACACTTATGCTATAATAACATCGCATTCCAATTTTATTTAAGCGCCTGAAAAATCAAGTATTTTATTCTAACTAAAATCGAAAAATAAAGAAAAAATAAAAATAAATTTGTGAACCCCACAAGTATTTTCAACATCATTAGGAGCAACCTTAGGAACATAATCTCAATATGCTTCTTCAATATTAAATGCGAATAAAGTTTTAAAAACCAATTCATTCAATTCTATGGGTTCAAATTCCTAATATCATTTACTCCCCTGGTCAGGTGGTGCGTAAACAGTTGATTAATAACAATTGTAGTCTGGTCAGAACGTTATAATTCTTATTGACTCCAAAAAGATTTGTGAATTGAATGACTCCCCACAAACACGCCTGTCACACATGTTTCATGTCTGAATTCGATTTTCATCTTCTAGAACTCACTTGGTCGGATTATGGACTAGAAGTATGACAAGCAATTTATTGGCCAAATAAAAAGCAATTATAAATAAGTGCTCGAATTCATAAAATAGAACGCATGAAGCGAATTAAGAAAACAAGTAATTATATTTAATATAAATCCACAGTTTCGATTATGCCCCTAAGATCCAAAAAATATGTTAAACATTGATTTCAAACTCATAGACAAATCTGAATCAATATTATAACATCATATAAGCACAAACAAGAGTTCTTAGACATAAAAAGAAAACCCCTTCTTGTCAGGATGGATTCCCCTTCCAAGCCCTCGAAGCTCTTGTGCTCCCTAGATGCGAAACCCTTGTGGTGTTCTTTGCGACCTAGCCTTTTGCTCTTAGAAGCTCTTCGATTCCTTCATTCCTGTGTTATTTGATGTATTTTCTATGTCGAGAATGATTATTTTTCGTGCAAGACTTGGTCCCTTTTTATAAATGCTTGGAGAGATCACTTGCAGAGTTGCATCGGGAAAAGAACTCCAAAAACGTGCTGAAACAGAGTCCCACATGGTCTGGCCGTGTGGGTCCACACGGGCGTGTGGCATTGGGCATAGCCCTTTGTCGCACGGGTAGGCATGTCGCACGGTTAGATGGTGTGGTTGGAATCCAAGTCCACACGGGCATGTGATGTCACACCGTCCGACCGTGTGGACCTGCTCCGTCTTCTGTTTTCTTCCTTTCTTCCCACACTCGTGCAATTTTCCAAACACAAGTCCACACGGCCGTGTGAGGCATACATGGTTTGACCGTGTGGACCTGCTTTTGTTCCTTTTTTCCGTCATTTTGATCTTCTCTTTACATTCGGCAATCTTATCCGGGCATCTCTACTGATATTTCTTCATTTTAAGCTTCGTTTCCTGCAAGAATTACAAGAATACGCAGTATCATGCCCTTTAAATGAAACCAAGTAAAAATATAGTAAATATGCGTGCAAATGTATCAGTTATGTGTCATTTTAAGCCCCAAAATGCACGTATATTTTACACACATCAAAATCCCCCAAAATTAAAGCATTGCTCGTCCTCGAGCAAATTTAGAATAATAATATAAGGGGAAAAATGAAAGAACACCCAAGAACACTATAAACATTAAACAACACTCGACTCCCTACTCAAGGAAAACCCTGCAATTCATTATCAAGAGACAAATTATTCATAAGCTCGACATAATTAATACTCTCTTGGGTACTCGACATCGCAACTCACAAGAAGATAGTGTATCACTCGACTCTCAGAAGTGTATGGATAGTGTTTACGCTCAATTTCAATTCAATGAAAGTAGAACTTCCATAAGCTTGCAAATCATCTAACATCTCGACCACTTTTGTGTGCACAATCTAAGAATCAAAAAGGACTTTTCATTAGGTTGTAATGTAGGCTCTTTGGTAAGGGTAGGTAAATTTGGATTAAGTGACTTGACTTGAGCAAAATAGAATTTAAGTACACAGACTTGCAATTCACCAACCCAATTTTTATATAGTATCAGTTTTCTTTGTCAACTCAATTCCACCCTTATTTCTCCTTTTTTTTCATTCTTAGGCCTTTTTGCATTCTTTTCTTTTTCTTTAGCCTCAAGCTCTCTTTTTTTTTCTAGACTTTTCATTTGCTTTGCTTCATGTATTTTCTCATTTACTTAGATACTGTTCATCCCTCTTTCTTTTGCCAACTCCTTCTTTATTTTCATAAATTTGCACCACATCTCCTCCAAACTTATTCATTTTCTATAAGCTCAAGAATTTGTAGGGATAAAAAAATGTAAATTTTAAAGATCAATGTGGCTCAGAATAAAAGTTTTGGCTCAAACTTGGCTAACTAGGGAATCATGAGTTCATAGGTAGGCTTTTTAGGCTAAGTAGACTAAACAAAGATGCCATTAGATCATTTTCAAAAATTGCACACACACATGACTTCAATGAAGATACCAGAGCAAGTTCTAGAGTTCTATCAATCATGAATGACACACTCAAGAAAAAATAAAGTCTGCATAATATAAAGCAGTTTAAGGCACAAAAGCTCACAGGCTTATTTTTCGCAACATGCTCAAATACCCAATTTTCTTAACACATGCCAAGCAAATAAATAACTTTTCTCCCAAGAATTATTACATTATCCTCTCAAGTAAGTTATCTCATGCCATAAAATATTCATAGTAAAATCATAGGGGAGCAGTGGGCACGAATCGAAATTAAAATCACTAAAAATCACACACAAAAGCAAATAAATGTGCTAAAGCGGTAAACATGCTAACACAAAAAATGACTAAAAATTGAAAAACAAAATCAGAAAAAAATGTTTTTTTTTTTCGAAAATAATAATGCAAGTGCTTGTACATGCAGTCCTAAATGCAATGCAAAATGCAACAGTACTGAATTACGCATTCTTGACAATCCCCCAAACTTAAAATATGTTTCATCCCGAACATATGAGGAAATTATCAAACGAAAAGAGGAATGCGTAATAAGTACTTACAAAGATCACTAAGGTGGAGGAGGCGGATAGTAGTGGCCTTGTGAGATGTGCCATCGATCCATACGGCGTCTCGAGACAACGGCGTCAAACGCAGTAAATACTCGTGATACTCATCGGTAGTGGTTGTCAAGCGATATGTGTCATCTAACAATTTCCCCACATCGGTTTCTACTGGGTGATGGCGTCAAAATGTTTGTTTAATGAGGATCGTTAAAATAAAGAACCAAGCTCAAACTTAGGTGATACTCATCAAGTAAGCTCGTATATATTGAACTAATAATTTGATTTTAATTTTAATTTTTCATATTTTTACTTGATAATATAAAAATATTTCAAATGATATAAGTTTTAATAAATATATTATGAATTTTAAATATAAACAATTTTATTTTTGTAATAAATTGAAGAATATTTTACTTTTAATTAATATTTACTCTCATCACCCATAGTCCATGTTTGGTTACCTCTTGGCGAGAGGTTCCGCATATCCCTCACTTGAGCCAAACTCAAACTCTCATCATGTTTGCTCTTCTTGATGTTTGGTTACCTCTTGGCGAGAGGTTCCGGCATATCCTCGCTTGCTCATCCCCTTCTACCCCCACATCTCTAAGTAGCCAATTACCCATATTTCTGGTTGAAGTTGCGTTAGGGTTCGGAAGCCTAATTGTTGTTCTATCTGCCTGAATGAGCCAATAATCATGCCCATCGAATCTTATCATTTTCATCGCAGATAGAACATTCAAGTCAACTAACTTAGGCCCAGCTGCCTCCGCACACCCCTCCAAATTAACATTAAAATGTTCAGAAATAGGGGTAATCATCCCCCTATGCAAATTCCACCCCTCTCACTCTTTCTAATTCGATCAAATTGTCGGGCTATCATAGCCCGGTGTTTGGCACCACTTCAGTCCCTGATGCCATACACCAAATTATAAACAATTCATCAACCCTCAAAGCCCCTTTACTATCCTCCCTAACAAAGATGGTTTCAGCCAAGACTCGCTGAACATATCAGAATACAGGGTTGCGAATACTAGACGTCTTAGAAGTGCCTGGCGTATAAATTCGCTTCCCCGTTATCATTTTCCAAAACCTATCCTTATCGAATTCCTTATGCTCCTCCACCCCATACGCCGGTGTTCGATATATTTCATTTAAATCCTCAATTGATAGTTCCCTTTGCTCATTCCCCAACCGAAATCTAACCCCCATCAGATTTCTATTTCTCACAACCAATTCAAAGCTACTCAAGAATTCAAGAGTAATAACAGAGTAAGTAGCCCAATGCCCATTAAGAAAATCATGCTAATCAATTCTCCCACATAAAGCCGTAAAATCTTCCAATAAACCCAAATTTGTAAGAGTAGGTTCATCGGGGTACCATATATTAATCCATGGACGAAAGTAGAGTATCATCCATCTAGCTCGGTGGGTTTCATTTGGAAAATTAACGTTGGAGGCCTCGGGTTCCTTGGGGTCGAAAATCGGTTGAGGCTCAGGTTCGGGCTCCGGGGTTGGCTCCCTCCTTCTCGCGTTCCTCCCAGTTCCTCTTGCATCCCTAGAAGCCATGAAAGGAAAAGTTAGAATCTGAAATTTGAGAGTTCTTGAAGTTCCCCCAAACTTGGTGTAGAACTTGGAGAAGTTGAGAATTTGAAGGTATTTGGTGATGGGTTTCTTGAGAAAGTGAAGGATTTGTGTTTTTGGTTTAGAGTTGGAGGTGTATTTATAGAGATTTGGAGAGTGGTGTTTGTATTTGGGGAGAGAATTTTCGTGGGTTAGGGTTTGTGTAGAAGAAAGTGTGAGAAAAAGTGGGATTTTGGGGGTAAAAATAGAAGAAATCTGAATCTGTCCGATTTCTGTTTCAGGGGCCACACGGCCGTGTGGGATCACATGGCCAGACCGTGTGGCCCTGCATGTTGGCGCTGCTGCGTCTGTTTGCCAACCTTGGTACACATGGCCGTGTGATGTTCACACGGTTCGGCCGTGTGGTACTGGGCAATTTGCCTTATCGCACGGCCAGGTCGTGTGATATCACACGCCCGTGTTGAGTTGGTTCCGTACTTTTTTTCCAAGAGTTTGCTATGACGCCTCCTACACAACAACTCAAGAAAACTAAACAAAACTAAAAATTAAGTTAATAAATAACAATTAAAATTGAAGGCGACAAAAATGTACGGAAAAATATGAAATAAATTAGGTTGCCTCCCATACAACGCTAAGTTTAACGTCTTCAGCCAGACTTTAAAATTTTTAATCACTATTGCTAAACTATGTCTTTTGAAACCTGTGGACCCTTAATGCCATCCATCAGACGAATTGCGTTGCATTGCTCTCGTGGATTTAGCTCAGTATCGCTTGGGAATTTGCCCTTCTGATGTTGGCCTCCCACAACAGTTGCGATTTGAGCCACTTGTGTTTCCAGTGATTTCAGTCTGGCGTTCACGTTCGTGTTTAGCTGAGTGACCTATTCTTCTATCCTGTCTATTTTGGCTTCATCTTTGTTCAGTCTTGCCCTTTTTCTCCGATAAATGAGGATAACATCTCTTCGACAGATGCTTTCTTTTCATTGGACTCCGCTCTGCCTTGATTACCCACGTTATATCCCTGCGGTGGCTGCAAAATATTTTTATTGTTAGCATAAGAGAAATTTTCATGGTTTCGCAACCCTGGATGATAGTAGTTGGGTATCTTATTATTTCTATAATTGTTGTTGAAGTTTCTTTGTTGGCCCACAAAGTTTGCCTCCTATTCAACAATAGCAGGATCTCTTGGAGGCACTTGCTGCATCGCGTCCAATTTCATATTTAGTACGGATACTTGTTCTATGAGCATGGCGACCTTCTCATCCTGAACCTCTGCCACTCGTCGGACAGTCGGCCTCTCGGATGGCCATTGGTAACTGTTGTTCGCCATCTCCTCTAATAATTCTAGTGCCTCCTCAGGATATTTCACTAGTAGTGCACCTCCAGGCGCAACATCTATAATTGTTCTTGTGTTGCCACTCAAACCCTTATAGAAGTATTGAACCTGTTGGTAGTTGGGATATCCATGTTGAGGGCACTTCCTTAGCAATTGGAATCTATCCCATGCTTCATATAGCGGCTCAGCATCTAATTTCCTAAACTGGGCGATTTTAGATTTCAACTGCAGCGTCTTACTAGGGGAAGTATTTGGCTAGAAACCGCTGACTTAGTTATGCCCAATTTGCGGCTGGTGGTGTTAAAGAGCATAACTGTCCTTTAGCCTTATCGCACAGAGAGAATGCAAAAAGGCGGCATCGAATGATATCCTCAGAAACACCATTCATCTTAATAGTATCGCAAATTTCTAGAAAGTCCGCCAAATGCGCGTTTGGATCTTCAACGGCTCTACTCCAAAACTGGTTTTGTGACACCATCTGGATCAATGCCGATTTTAGTTCAAAATTGTTTACATTGATCGGGAGACGGGCCACACCTCCATAAGTTTGGCTTACCTCCGGCTGAAAGTAGTCCCTAACTGCCCTTCTCGCGGGCCTTTCCACAATTCCGTCCTGGGCGCGGCCCCTGGTGGGCGCTCCTCATTGTTTCTGTTTCCCACTACGTTTGGATTAGTCCCATCCACCATTGCTTTGGCTCTTTTCCTTAGTTGCTTAGTTGTCTTTTCAATTTCTAAATCAATGGGAATTGGCTGGGTTGATCTAGAACGCGTGATCATGTACTATCTGCACTAAACAAAAACAATGTTAAAATCGAACAAAAAAGAAAATAAAAAAATCGAAAAAAATAAAAATAACAATATTTACAAAAAAAATGCTTCAATTAAGATTGAACTACTTATTACTATATCTAATCAATCCCCGGCAACGGCGCCAAAAACTTGTTCGCCAAAAATTATTTTGGTTCATACAACTGCGAGTGTACAGTGTAATTTATAGGATAATGGCAAGCAACATCGTATTCCTCGATTGAATCTAGAAACACTTAGGCTATAATAACATCGCATTCCAATTTTATTGAAGCGACCGAAAAATCAAGTATTTTATTCTAACTAAAATCAAAAAATAAAGAAAAAATAAAGATAAATTTGTGAACCCCACAAGTATTTTCAACATCATTAGGAGCAACCTTAGGCACATAATCTCAACATGCTTCTTCAATATTAAATGCGAATAAAGTTTTAAAAACCAATTCATGGAATTCTATGGGTTCAAATTCCTAATATCATTTACTCCCCTGGTCAGGTGGTGCGTAAAGCAGTTGATTAACAACAATTGTAATGCAGTAACGTTATAATTCTTATTAACTCAAAAAGATTTGTGAATTGAATGACTCCCCACAAACACGCCTGTCACACATGTTTCATGTCTGAATTCGATTTTTGTCTTCTAGAACTCACTTGGTCGGATTATGGGCTAGAAGTATGACATGCAATTTATTGGCAAAATAAAAAGCAATTATAAATAAGTGCTCGAATTCATAAAATAGAACTCATGAAGCAATTAAGAAAATAAGTAATCATATTTAATATAAATCCACAGTTTCGATTATGCCCCTAAGATCCGAAAAATATGTTAAACATTGATTACAAACTCATAGACAAATCTGAATCAATATTATAACATCATATAAGCACAGACAAGAGTTCTTAGACATAGAAAAAAAAATCCTTCTTGTCAGGATGGATTCTCCTTCCAAGCCTTCGAAGCTCTTGTGCTCCCTAGATGCGAAAGCCTTGTGGTGTTCTTCGCGACCTAGCCTTTTGCTCTCAGAAGCTCTTCGATTCCTTCGTTCCTGTGTTATTTGATGTATTTTCTATGTCGAGAATGATGATTTTCGTGCAAGACTTGGTTGCTTGGAGAGATCACTTGCAGAGTTGTATCGGAAAAGAACTCAAAAAATGCGCTGAAACAAAGTCCAACATGGTCTGGCCGTGTGGGTCCACACGGGCATGTGGCATTGGGCGTAGCCCTTTGTCGCACGGGCAGGCATGTCGCACGGTCAGATAGTGCGGTTGGAATCCAAGTCCACATAGGCGTGTGATGTCACACGGTCCGACCGTGTGGATCTGCTCCGTCTTCTGTTTTCTTCCTTTCTTCCCACACTCGTGCCATTTTCCAAATACAAGTCCACACTGCCATGTGAGGCTTACACGGTCTGATCGTGTGGACCTACTTTTGTTCTTTTTTTCCGTCGTTTTGATCTTCTCTTTGCATTCAGCAATCTTATATGGGCATCCCTACTGATATTTCTTCATTTTAAGCTCCGTTTCCTGCAAGAATACGCAATATCATGCCCTTTAAATGAAACCAAGTAAAAATATAGTAAATATGCGTGCAAATGTATCAATTATGTATCATTTTAAGCTCCAAAATGCAAGCATATTTTACACACATCAGACCCATGTCAACCGGTCGCCCAGTGTAATTTTGTGCAATTTCTTTCAAAAGTTTATTTCTATTCGACCGGTCGCCCTACCGTTTCGACAACAAAATTATAGCCGTTGACAGCAGACATTTTCTCCTTAATTTGTGGGATTGATTTCTAACAGCTATAATCTTGATTTTAATTGTATTTTTCTGTAGATATCAATCTCCAAGAGAATCCTATCCTTGATCAAACATCTCCTATAAATAGAGAAAGCTTTGGAGCAACAATTATAACAATTACTACTACACAACAAGAAATATACTCAAGCATATATTGTGTTCTTCATTTTCAACATTCTTGTTGTAATAGCCTAAGTTCTTCACTTTCACATCATGAGGTCTAGGCTTGATTCTTGATTACACTTGCACTTTTGAGTTGTAATATCTTTCAAAGTGTAATCTTGATTGTAATTCATCATCCAAACACAAGATATCCTTGTGAGCATTCTTGCTGTAAGAATACACTTGGGTGATCGTAGGTGTTGAAGAGTGTGGTGCTCTTCATAGGTGAAAGAAGGTTGTGGCAATCTTCTTGTGGAAGAGTTTGGTGCTCTTCGAGGTGTTGGAGAGTTTGGTGCTCTTAAAGTCGGAAGATTATGGTAATCTTCACAAGGTGTCGTTGAAGGAAGATTGTGGTAATCTTCAAGGGAGATTGTGGTAATCTTCAAAGAGGTGTTGTAAGGTGATGTTGTAATAGTTTTGGTAACTATTAATAAAATTCTTTTTTCTTTTTGAAATACATCCCGGAGATACTGGGGTGGTAGAGGATTAGGCCCTAGGTGGGTTGTACCTCTATAAATCGACGCGTGTTGTTTACTTCCCGCACTTCCATTCTTGTCTTTGCTTATTACATTCGGAAAGAGGGCATAATCGAGAAAATGGGCATAATATATTCACCCCTTCTAGATTATCGTAGCCACTTGGACTTACAGGTTGACACCAACACGGTGATCAGCCAGGTTCAAGAGATTCAGCTCATTCTGCATGATATAATTGCAGAAGAAATGGTGCTGAGTGAATCCTTTCAAGTAGCTGCTATTATAGAGAAGCTACTGCCTCTGTGGAAGGATTTTAAAAACTACCTGAAGCACAAGTGGAAGGAGATTGGGCTTGAAGACTTAATTGTCAGATTGGGAATTGAAGAAGACAATCGCAAGTCTGAGATTAAGTCTTGCAATCTTCCAATAGAGGCAAATGCAAACTTGGTGGAGCCCAATTCTAGCAAGAAGAGAAAGCACCCGGGGAATAGTCAGAAACAGGGAAAGGCTAAAGAGTTCAAAGGAACTGCTTCAACTGTGGAAAGCTGAATCACAAGGCTAAAGATTATCATCTTCCTAAGAAAGCCAATCGGAACCAGGTGCATGTGACCGAGGACAAATCAGTACCAATTGATATGTCCAAGCTTAATCTCTCAGTTGTTGTGTTTGAAGCCAACATGTGCTACATGGTGGATAACCCGAGAGAATGGTGGGTGGACATAGGTGCTACACGACACATATGCTCCAACAAAGACATGTTCTCAATGTATACTCCTATCAACGAAAGGAAGTTATACATGGAAATCATGCAACTTCTGAAATTGTCGGTCTAGGAAAGGTGGTGCTGAAGATGACCTCGGGCAAGGAGCTGACCCTCGTTGATGTCCTTCATGTTCCAGACATTTGGAAGAATTTGGTGTCAGGATCGTTGTTGGTCAAGGCAGGTTTTAGATTAGTATTTGAGGCTCAAAAGTTTGTATTAATGAAAAATGGACAGTTCCTAGGGAAGGGGTACTTAATAATGGACTGTTCAAGATGAGTGTAATGAATGTACTCCGAAACTTTGAAAGCAATAAAATTAATGCTTCTTCTTATTTGCTTGAGTGTTCAAATTTATGGCATGTTAGATTAGGACATGTGAATTTTAACACTTTAAAAAGGTTAGTAAACTTGTAATTACTACCTAATTTTAAAATAGATTCACATCACAAGTGTGAAATCTGTATTGAGGCAAAAATGGCCAAAACACCATTCCATTCGGTGGTAAGAGAAACAAAACCTCTAGAGTTAATTCACAGTGATATATATGATTTAAAGTTTGTGCAAACTAGAGGAGGAAAAATGTATTTTGTTACTTTTATCGATGATTGCACAAGATAATGTTATGTATATCTTTTTTAGAAGTAAAGATAAGGCCTTAGAAGCTTTTAAAAGCTAATGAATGATGTTGAAAATCAACTTAGCAAACGAATTAAGATAATTTGAAGTGATAGAGGTGGAGAATATGGAGCTCCTTTTAATGAATTTTACTCAGATTCTGGTATTATTCATCAAATGACAGCTCCTTATTCACCACCATCAAACGGTGTTGCTGAACACAAAAATCAAACTCTGAAAGAGATGATGAATGCTTTGTTAATAAATTCGGGTTTACCTTTGAATTTGTGGGGGGAAGTAATTCTCTCGACTAACCACATTCTTAATAAAATACCACACAAAAATAATGATAAAACTCCGTATGAGTTATGGAAAGGTTGAAAACATTCCTACAAATACCTGAAAGTGTGGGGGTGCTTGGCTAAAGTAGAAATTCCTAAGCCAAAACAAGTCAAAATAGGACCTAAAACAATCGATTGCATTTTTACTGGATATGTTAATAATAGTAGTGCATATCGATTTTTAGTGCACAAATCAGCAATTCCAGATGTACAAGAAGGTAAAATTATTGAGTCAATGAATGTTGTATTTTTTGAAGACGTGTTTCCTTGTCAAGAAAGAAAAGAAGCTAATTCTGGCAAAAGAACACGTGATACTGCTGATGGTGATCATCAAAGTGATGAAGAACCGAGACGCAGTAAAAGGGACAAAATAACTAAGTCTTTTGGTCAGATTTTCTAACTTATGTGTTAGAAAATGAACCAAGGACAATTGGTGAAGCATTGTTCAGTCTAGAAGCTCCATTCTGGAAAGAAGATATTAATAGTGAGATGGATTTCATTATGTTAAATCATACTTGGGAGTTGGTAGATCTCCCACTGGGAAATAAACCTTTAGGATGCAAGTGGATCCTTAAAAGGAAATAAAGTACAAGGCCAGATTAGTAGCTAAAGGATTTAAACAAAGAGAAGGCCTTGATTTCTTTGATACGTATTCATCTGTGGCAAGAATCACATCTATTAGAGTTCTCATTGCTATTGTTGCATTGCATAACCTTGAGATACACCAAATGGATGTGAGAATGACTTTTCTAAATGGTGAATTAGAAGAAGAAATCAACATGGAACAACCCGAAGGGTTTGTTGCTCCTGGGCAGGAGAAGAAGGTGTGCAAACTCGTTAAGTCATTGTATGGTCTTAAGCAAGCTCAGAAAACAATGGCACGAGAAATTTGACAGAACTATGTTGTCAAATGGTTTCAAAATTAACGAGTGTGATAAATGCATTTACATTAAAGACACACCTAATGCTTATGTGATTGTCTGTCTTTACGTTGACGACATGTTGATTTTGGGTAGTAATCATGATATAATCATGAATACTAAGAAAATATTAACCAAACATTTTGATATGAAAGATATGGGTATATCAGATGTTATTTTGGGAATTAAGATCTATAAAACATTTGATGGACTTGTTTTGTCACAGTCCATTATATTGAGACAGTACTTTGAAAGTTCAATACTTATGACAGTCCTCCAGCTAAAACACATGTTGATTTAAGCTTACACTTAGCTGAAAATCAGGGTGAGCCTATATCTCAACTAGAATATATTCGGATTATTGGCAGTCTAATGTATGTAACAAACTGCACTCGTCCGGATATTGCCTACGCAGTTAATAAACTGAGTTGATTTACGAGGAATTCTGGCAATGACCATTGGAAGGCATTGATAAGGGTTCTTAGATATCTAAGACTCACCTCAAATTATGGATTACATTACTCAAGATATCCAGCTGTATTAGAAGGATACAATGATGCTAATTGGATATCTGACACAAAAGATTCCAAGTCCAGTAGTGGTTATGTTTTATCATTGGTGGTGGACTGGTGTCATGGAAATCCTTTAAACAAACGTGTATAGCTCGATCCATGATGGAATCAGAGTTTATAGCTTTGGATAAAGCTGGTAAAGAAGCATAATGGCTTCTCAACTTTTTAGAGGATATTCCTTGCTGGCCTAAGCCGGTGGCTGCAATCATGATACATTGTGATAGTCAGTCGGCTATAGGAAGGGTTTAAAATAGTATGTACAACGGTAAGTCTCGACATATACGTCGAAGACATAACACCGTTAGGCAGTTGCTCTCAAATGGGATTATTACAATTGATTACATGAAATCGAAAGAAAACCTAGCGGATCCATTAATGAAAAGTTTGCATAGAGATAAAGTATACTTCTTATCAAAAGGAATGGGCTTAAAAATCCACAAAATAAGAGTGTTCATAGCGGTAACCCAACCTTGTGAATTGGAGATCCCAAGACCTTAGTTTAATGGGACAACTAAGTTATGAATATTCAGATAAACACTTGGAAGATGTTACGACTATTCCTATCCTAAATCTTTGAATGTGGTGAGGTTAAGTTATAAACTTTTAATGATTCCTATACTTTAAAGAAGTGGAGTATGGCATGATAATCTTAATAGGAGATCACCTATATAAGTGTGAAGACGGGCCACTTCAACGAAACACTTATGAATCCAAGATGTTGTCCAGGGCCAAAATGGACACAACCGTGAGAACCAAATGGTGTTAGGAAAGATATTGTGTGGGTGTTGTTGTTTTGGTTTACATAAACAACTGAACAGTTCAAAACATCGCGTCACTGTGCAGCCTAATAAATCTGATAGTCTTCCACTAAAGAATGTTCAAAGCCACAAGCTACCTCTCCTGATGCAATAGATTTCCGCTTGAACTCTCTTTTGTGTCTGCATACTCATATGCATTTATTTTCATTCATGTGGGGGATTGTTGGAATTGGTTTTAATGAATTGGGTTTTAACCCGATTTTGACCAATTATTTAAGTGGGTTCATTTATTCGATAATGGAATAAATGAGATAAACGTCATCTACGCCGCGGGTAGATAAGTTTAGCATTTTGAATTTCTCAAAACCAATGTCGGGTGATGAGAAATAAATGCATGAAATTGACCACTTAAAATGCTTTTATATATGGAATATAAAAGGGCGGGAATATGAAAAACCATATCCCACATAGGCAACATATTAAAATTTAAATGTTTGACTAGTTAATAAAGAGCTTCACCACTAATAAGGAGTAATCATGTGGAACTCCTTATGGTACACCCTAGTGGACCAAGTCACTTTTGACTAGCCTTTGGCTAGCTCAAAAAGCACCAAAGACGGTGCGGAGCACCGTCCAAGCCGGAGCCGGAGCTGGGCCTAGGCCCGCGCACGTCGCACATAGTCATATTGGGCGCTTTAGAGGCGCACTTTTCAGTCATTCGGTATACACCATCCAGTGTTTCCAAAATGTACTTCAGGTGTAACATTTACATGACCATGTGTTCATTGTTTTCAAAATTGAAATCTTGACAAAATCAATTTTGTTGTTGGTTAATCTCCAAGGATGGGAATGGTCAGTTGTGGTTTCAAATACGAAAGATTAGGGTCATTCTGTTTTATTTGTGATATGCTAACTCATACAGAGATATTTTGTGAAAAGTGATTCTCTTGGCCAGACGGCGAACCTCCGAAGAAATAGGGACCCCACTTACGAGCAATTACTAGGAAGAGCACAGAGATAAGTGCAGATAAGTGGTTAATTGAGGTTGACGACAACATGAAGGAAAACAGGCCTCCACAGGGATCACCTGCATCCTCGGGATTTCAATTTTCCATTGAAAATAATGATGAATCTGGTTCTAGCGGTGGTCGGACGTCCAAATTCCGGCGAAGGCAGTAGGGGAAAATTTTGTGCGATATTAGCAGGAATTCAAAATTGAAGTTGGATGCGGTTACAAATAACCCCCTATTATTGAGTATAAACAACAAATAATCAGGGGAAAAACCACCATGCCATTGACCGTTACTAATAACAGCATAACCAAATCGGGACTGATGATTTGGAAATTATTGAGGAACGGAAGAGAAAATGGGCCGTCAGTGACAAAGAGGCCCAAACCCAGTCCACTTTTTCTACTCCTGTGTCTAGCAGCCCACAACAGCCTTTTTTATTGGCAGGTCCTGGCTCCGGGGCCTGCCAGGAGCCATGATCGTCCTAAGTTGGAATTGCCGTGGGTTGGGCCACCCACGAGCAATTCCAGTAATTTGTGACCTGGTTCGTGCCCATAAACCAAACATTATTATTATATTCAAAACCTTGTCACATGCTACTAGATTTAAGCATATTCGTTCTAGGATCAAGTGGGGTATAAGTGTTCTTTGGAAAGGAAACAATATATGTTATGTGTTTGGATACTCTAACAATCATGTTGACATGGAAATTAACGACTACAAAGGAAAATGGAGACTAACCGGGTTTTATGGTTACCCTGAAAAAAATAGAATGAAGGAATCTTGGAGTTTTCTTGGACAACTTCATGGACTGCATAATATCCATTGGTGCTATATCGGGGATTTCAACGACCTACTACACCCCATGGATAAAAAGGGTAGAGTAGAGCACCCAAACTGGTTATATCGAGGATTTTGGGATGCGGTGGCTGACTGCAACTTAATTGATATTCCCCTCATTAGATATCATTTCACTTGGGAAGCTCGTAGGGGTACTGTTGATGCTGTAGAGGAACGCCTTGATAGAGCTCTTGTTTCGAGTAGCTGGCTTTCATTATTTCCACAGGTGCGTTTGTTAAATTTGTGTGCTCCAATATCTGATCATACTCCTCTACTCCTTAATACCTCCATTGTACAGCACAAAAGAAGTACATGCCATTTCGTTTCAAGAATAAATGGTTATTAGAGCCTGAGCTTCAAGAAATTGTGCAGGAAGGATGGGATGACGCTTTATTCCCTAATATTTTGGGTAGGCTGCAAAGTTGTTCAGAACATTTAAATCGGTGGGGAAAGAAACAAATTAACATTTTCAGAGCAGAACTTTCTAAATGCCATAAGGAGATGGAATATCTCAGTCCTCAGAAATTTAGAAGATTCAGTCTCTGTGGAAAGATACAAAAACACAAAAGCAAGGTATGTGGACCTATTAAATAAGGAAGAAGCTCATTGGCAACAAAGGGCTAAGATTTTCTGGCTTTGTGAAGGGGACTCCAATACTAAATTTTTTCATGCACATCGGAAGAGTAATCATATTCAGCGCTTACAAGATGAAAATGGGGTTTGGCGTGATACTGATCGAGCTATTGGAGATATAGCTGTAGAATATTTTTGTGGCCTATTTTCTGCTAGCAATATTAATCAGGAGATGGACTTGGCTCATGTGCTTCCGAGGGTGGCATTGCAGCAAAATGATGTCTTGTTACAGCCTTTTATTAAGGAAGAATTCAAGAAAGCGATATTTGAAATGCATCCAGATAAATCGCCCGGGCCTGACGGTTTCAATCCGACATTTTTCCAAAGATTTTGGAATCTGGTGGGTGATGATATTTTTTGGGCTGCTTCATCTTGGCTTTCGAATATGCATTTTGCTGTAGGCTTGATGGATACACATATAGTTCTTGTGCCTAAGTGTTAGCAGCCAAAGTCAATGAAGGATTTAAGACCTGTATCTTTGTGTAATGTGTTGTACAAGATAATATCCAAGGTGATGGCTAATAGGCTCAAACTTATTCTTCCACCTATCATTTTTGAAACTCAGTCGGCCTTCATTAAAGAGAGATCTGTAATGGATAATGTCCTTGTGGCATTTGAAATTATACACCATATGAAGCGCAAATCAAAAGGCAAAAAAGGGATGGTTGCTTTGAAGAACGATATTAGCAAAGTGTACGATAGAGTGGATTGGACCTACATGGAAAATATCCTTCTAAAATTGGGCTTTAATTCGAGGTGGGTACAAATGTAAATGTTTATGCTTTGTGTAAAGACGGTCTCTTTTTACTCGCTATGATTGATTGTTAATGGCTCTCAATTATTTTTTGGTAGGTCCAATAAATCCCAAACGGGGCCTTTGCCGGGTTGGTCCTACATGGAAAATATCCTTCTAAAATTGGGCTTTAATTCGAGGTAGGTACAAATGTTTATTTGGGAGATGAGCTTCAACGCATGGTAAACTCATTTTGGTGGGGATCGAAGAAAGATGGAGGTCATGGAATTAATTGGTTGAGTTGGGACAAGTTGTGTGCATCTAAAGAAGCTGGAGGGCTTGGATTTCGGGATTTCCACTTTTTCAACTTAGCAATGGTGGCTAAACTTGGTTAGAAATTACTTTCCAACTCAGATGCTCTCATATGAAGAATCTACAAAGCTAAATATTTCCCTCGTGGGGACTTCTTAAGTGCAGAAATTGGGTCGAATCCCAGTTTTACTTAGCGCAGCATCTAGAGTTCTAAACAGCTATTAAAGTTGGCAACAAGGTGGATTATTTGGAATGGAAAGTCTATTAAAGTATGGACAGATCCATGGCTCAGGGACCCAAATAATTTCTTCATTCGTACTCCGCAAGTTGAAGGGCTGGAAGATATATCAGTAAATGAACTATTCATCCCAGGTACATACGAGTGGGGTATAAATATCATTGAAGAACTCTTTTGTCAGAGAGATATAGAGCAAATACTTCATATTCCATTGTGTGATACTAATGAAGAGGACAAAAGAATCTGGAATTTTTCCAAAACTGGGTTATATACGATAAAGACAATGTATAAGTTGCTTGTGAATTCTATAATAGATGGAAATCAAGGAAATATGGATTGCTGGAGCAGATTATGGCACTTACAAATCCCTGCAAAAATCAAATTTTTCCTATGGCGGGCTTGTCAAAATTGCCTTCCAACGAGGAACAACTTGGCAATGAGAGGGATGCAAGTAACCCAGATATGTGTCTTGTGTGAATCTCAGATGCAAAATACATGGCATTCGTTTATTACGTGTAAATTTGCTGAAGAATGTTGGAGAGAAATCAATTTATGGGGAGTTGTAAATTGTACGAGCTGTAATGATGAATCTTTCACAGATTGGGTTTCTAGTTTATTGAAGGAGAGATCGAATGAGTTTATGGGAAGATTGGGTATGATTGTTTGGAATATATGGAAACAAAGGAATGGTAAATTTTGGAAGAACACACATATGAACGCAAATATGACAGTAAAAAATGCGCTCACGTACCTGGATGTGTGGACTGAAGCTCGGAAAACTCATTTGCAGCAATCGCTGAGTACAGGGGTACGCTGTAAAGGGTGGCACCTGTCTCCAGAACAAACCGTTAAATGTAATATCGATGTGGCATTCTTCAAAGAGCAAAACACATATGGAATGGGTATGGTGATAAGGGATGATACAGGTACCTTTATAGCAGACTCTATTGTAAAAATCCCCGCCTAGGTGCTAGGCCTCCCTTATCCGCCTACAATTTTTTTTTCTGATTAGGCCCGCCTAATCCCGCCCAGGTCCCGCCTAACCACGCCTAGCGCTAGGCCCAGTCTGCCGCCTAGCGAGCGCCTAGCGCTTTTTACAACATTGATTAGCAGGACGGTCTTGCTGGTTTCGGGATGATATTTCAGTACTAGAAGGGGAATGCAGAGGCCTGTTTGAAGGATTAAAATGGACGAAAAATCTGGGATTCTCAAAAGTCATATTCGAATTGGATGCTAAGGGAGTGGTAGATGATATTAAGAGTGATGAGAATGTTGATACTGAGTATGGTAGAAAAATTAGTGCTTGCAAATTACTTCTTAATTCCGAACCTAATTACTCAGTTCAATATGTATGTCGTCAAGTGAATATAGTTGCCCCATGCTCTTGCTATGGCATCTTATTCATATGCTAGTCCGACTACGTGGGTGGAGCCTCCGTCTGTTGTGGTGGCCCATCTTGAAAAAGTTTGTACCTTGCATTTCGCTTAATGATATTTCTTTTCAAAAAAATAAAGAAATAAATAAATCAACAGAAGTAGTAGTACATGAAATTACTAATGGTAAAATAGATTTTTTATATGAATTCCATTAGACCTATATATATATATATATATATATATATGTTGGGGGTAAAAATGACATTTAATTATTTAATATATAATTCGTTTTATATATTAAATTAATATTAATTGTCTAATGTGCTCTTAATAAAATAACTCGGCCCAAAGGAGTCCGGGACTGGCCCATAGGCCGATTTCTCCGACACGGCCCACGCTCCACAGGACCCATCTCTCATGTATAAAAAGGTCTTTCCTATTCATTTGCAAGTTAATTAATTCATAACTCTCTTACACATTTAATTCAATATTCAATTATTGTTTTATTCGTTCACCATGCTGACTTGAGCATCGGAGGGGTCTCCCTGGACAACCCCGAGAGACCCCCCCTAACGTTTGCGTACGTGTGCAAGCAAGTTCCAGTCGAAGGATTTTCCAACTTCTAGAGAAAGAAAACTTAAAAATTTCCTCATCGGGAAGGAGGATTAGCTACATTGTTGACTTTGAGTAAATCTGCCCTAAAAAAGCAATATCGATATATTAACTAATCGTCGTTCAAAAAAAATTATATTAACTAATCGTACTTATAAATTAAGCCGACTTTGGTCGGCCAATCAGGAATGACTAATAAGTTGCATGAAAGTTTTGATTAACGTGTATGCTACTCATATAATATCCCAATTTTGATACAATTGGATGAAAGAGTCACGGGGGATTGGACAAATTTTAAGGATATTTTAATACATGTCATGTATATGATGGGTCAATATTTATTTATTTGGATTTTTAGTAAGTTAGGTTATACTGTAAGTTGATTCAATTTGGGAAATGTCGACTGCTTTGTTTGGAAATATTTTGTATTGATTTGAGAGAATTATTCTCTAAGAATGTATATATTTTGGTAATGAGACTATATAAAAATTGTATGAACATTGAGAAAATTGTTAAATATTTGATTAAAAATGAAATAATTAATCTGATAATTAAGTTTTTACAAATATTTATTTGTTGCAAATGTCTTGCTACAGTTAGTTTGATGTATTTATAATGTTGGTCGGCAGATAAATTGCTAAAGTTATTTTGTTGTAAATGATAAGATATGTTAGAATATGAGATTGTTTAGCTATTTTATGATAATGTCTGGAAATGAAAACACTATTCTATTAAATATATATAAATGGCAGGCGCGTTCTTAATTATTTCATTTTGGGAGAAGGAAAATGCAATTTTAGAAATTTAAACAAAAACTGTCTTAGGAATACGAATATGATCAATATAATTGAAAACGATAATTAGTAATAATATTACTACTAGTATAATTATATACTAAATATTAATTGAATGAAATTAGGTGATAGAGACAGAGTGACAGCAGGGGGCACCATAACTCTTTTTTCCCTATGTGTGCAACCAAATGGTTTGACTGCCAGTTGGAAGAGTGACCGCGAAATCCACGGCGTCCATCACATTGCTTTTCCAAGACAAGTTGCAAATTAATATCGCTATCAAAATTTGTATATTATTTATAGCTCAAAAAAAAAATTATTTAATCTTAAATAAACTTTATTTTTGACTAGGTCTAACGGCTAAAATCTTTTAGACGGATCCCATAATCGATCCAATTGCATTTTTGTAATATTAGGCAGTGACATAGAATCACAAAACCCCTGAAAAGTATTAATTTTTTTTTTTTGACAAGTATTACTAGTCATTCGGAAAAGTATTACCACTTCCTAGAACAATACTTTTAGTAATCCTCATTAAAAATATTTTTTTTTCTTCTCAAAGGTATTACTAATCCCCTTAAAACGTATTAGTAGTCCTCTTGAAAAATATTAGATTTTCCAATTAAATGTATTTTAGTAATCCGTCATGAAAAATATTAGTTATACTCATAAAAAGTATTAGCAGTTCACCATAAAAGTATTACTTCTCCTCCTCAAAAGTATTTAGCGGTTCTCCTAAAAAATATTTAGTAGTCTACTAAAAAATATTAGTTTCCCCACGAAAAGTATTAATAGTCTCCCCAAAATGTATTAGTAATCCCTATAAAAAGTATCAGGAATCCCTGAAATGTTTCAAAGTCGATTTATCTTTGTCAATTAATGAATTCCAATGGAAGCTATTCAAACGGTTCTTCACTTTCTTGAAAACCAGGGCAAAATTGCAATTTTAGTCATGTATCTATCTGCCAGTTGCGTTTTAGTCCTATAACTATTTATAGTTGCAATTTGGTCCTGGACAATTTTGCCCTTATGGCTAAATAGCAGTTTTGGTCCCTTATCTTTCTAAAGGTAGCAATTATAGTCCTATAACTTTCGAGAATTAGCAATTTCAATCCTTTCATACCCTGACTTTGTTTCAATAAACTCAAATTTCTTAGATTATGAATATTCACGTTTTCGGACACCTATTTTGTTCGTGACATTGTTACACCTACTTAGATCCAGTCTCTATTCAGATGTTTTAAATGGATCATGTCAGGTTTCCAGCCTATAAACTCAATAGGGCATACTTCTGCAAAATTCTCATAATCCTAAATAATTTGATTTCAGACTAAGATTTTGATAAAACGGACATAGTCCATTACGACCATATCAGGCCCAACATTCTTCCGTAAAATTAATAAATCCCTTAAAATTCATACATTCTTTGACCAAAACAGCACCGGGTGAGATGACTCGCAACACCACGAGTCGGAAAATTATTGCCCCCAGATCGTTTGACAAACAGAGCCTCACTGTTCAACCTCACCCTCAGGGAAGATGATCTGCAAGTTATTCGACTCCTTCAGCAATTGTTCAGCACAGCCTTGGTTCGTTTCCTACTCCAGGCGTATAAGTAATCTTTAAACGGGATGAATTAATAGAACATTATGAAGACATGTTGAAGCTGAAAGCCCCTTTTTATTAAGAACTTATTGAAATATTTATTACATTAGCAATCTCCTTTTGGGAGGAGAATACTGGTTTAGCCTCTCATAGATAAGGCTTGCACTCGAAAACACATAAAAACTTGAAAACTAAAACACTCAAAATATTACAAATTTTTCTCTCAGACTTTATTATAAGAAAACTAAGGAAAATGTTCGATGTCCCCAGCTTCCTTCAAATCATGCAATTTATAGAGGTAAGTCCGGACTTGAAAGGCGGACTTCAAATCTTGTTGAAACTTATGATGTCACTGCTTACGTCATATCCTGCATTATTGCCTCGCCAGCTGTCTTCCTTTTCTTTCCGCGTGACTCAGCCCATGTGATGGTTGTCGGGGAATCTTTTAAAAAGTTGGTCTGCATGGTCCCCGAGGAAAACGCGTCTTGTGAGTTGGGCCCTTATCCTTTTCAGCTGTATGGTCTTGTCGATCGGGTTTGGGTCGGAAACCTTTCCCAAACTCGGGTTCCTTCTGTTCGGGACATGTTTGACAGATCCGGTCGATCCAACGGCCAACATGCGCCATGTTACAGAATTTCCGGTAAGTTTCTTTACTTGCTGGAATCTTATTCTCCCAGAGAATTCTTCTTTTGGTCTCGAAGAGTTCCTCTGCAAATCATGTGGTTGATACAGTCATCTAATTCAAAAGGAAAAATCCATTTGTTGAATTCTGGAAAAACTTGAATGGATATTTGACTTTGTCCATTCGGGGTTAGACAAACCCAAAGACCCATGCTGCTGCTGGTAGAAGCTTCATCTTGTAAAATGCTCCTACTAATATCGGTCCTTCTTAGGTGAAGATACTTTTATATATTTTAAAGCATTTCCATTCGGTCTTCTTAGCTTGATGAAATGAAAAGCTTCATTAAAGCCTTTCTTTGTTGGTTCGGGAGCTGCACTTAGAAAATATAGTTCCAAAATGTCTCCTCTGGCCAAGTGTGGATTGTTGGCCCAAGTCTCAAATCGCTTCCCCAATCCATTTCGGTAATTTTGAAATTTCGGGAATCCTGGTGATAAGTATAGATTGAAGCTAGAGCTCCAACGTATGCCATTCATGTACTTCATTTGGATGACTTCACGGCTTTGGAGGCTTCATCCAAACCCGGGATACTTGTCTGAGATATCAACTGTAGTTTTTTCTGGGTTAATATCTCTCCTTGTAACTAATTTCTCCCATTGTCATTGATATACCTGCATAGGAGAAATCTTAATCTCGTCAGTTTGAACCTTAGATTTATCGATGCCTCGTGGCCTAAGATTCAACTCTCCCTCTTTTACCCTAGAGGTCTTTGGGTTGACTTGAAGACTCGGGTTGTGACAGGAGCTTCAACATTTGTTACAGTTTGTACACCCTTAGGGGATGCATCACCTGCAACACTTGTAATTATGGTACTTGAATCCATAACCTCTAGGTTAGAGCCCCGTTCTCTATTCGCCCCTTATTGCACCGTAGGAGATGCGGCCTGGAAGAGAGGCCCTTGCATCTTAAGAACAATTGTCCTCGAACGGCATGCTCGTATTTGACTAGAAATGGTTTTGGTCACTGTTGAAGTCGTCTAGCAACTTCTGCATTGAGACATAACGTCCTAAAGTCTCGTTCTAGACTCTCCAGGTTTTTCTTGAGATGTCTTACTCGTTTAAGGACCTCCTCAGCAACGCGTCCTTCCATCTCGCGTCAAAAAATCTGCAAGAATATTTTCATGAGATTTTATAATGACAATATCATAATCATAATATTGACATTCAGCTTGCCATCTAAGTAATCGAGCCTTTTCTGGTTTTGATTCAATTTTATTTTTCAGAAACGCCTTAACACTTGAATTAGCAATTTTTAAAGTAAACTTTTTAGCTTGATAAAAATAGAGGCCATTTTTTAAAAGCCTTTCTGACTGCAAAGAATTCTTTCTCGTTGATATGCCATCTATTTGCTCCACTGGGTGTGAATAAACCGCTGCAATATTGTATGGCACTTCTTCATTTGGTATGACCTTAGTAAGAACTGCTGCCCACCAATCATCACTGGCATTTGTGTAAAGAACCAGTTCATCCTCGTCTTGGGGAATCGCAAGCTTTGGAAGCTTTTTATAAACTTCTTTTAGTTGCTTAATTTCTTCTTGATGTTCATCTTCCCATTTGAATACTGCATCTTTTTTAAGCAATGGGCTAAACACCTTCCTGTAGTATGCCAGATTGTTAATGAACATCCCAGCAAAATTAACAACTCCAAGAAAACTCTGAAGCTGCTTCTTATCTTTCAGGGTATCTGAAAATCCATGTATCTTTTCTACAATATGACTTTGTAGGATAATCCCAGATTCATCGATTGCAATTCCGAGGAATTCAATCTGTCTTGTTGCAATCACTGCCTTCTTCTCTGAAAGCACTAATCCTTCCTTGTGACAAACATCTGAAAATATTTCCAAATATTTAAGATGATCTTTCATGTTCTTTGATGCGATCAGAATGTCATCGATATACACGAACATGAAACTGAAATAATCTTTGAAGAGATTATCCATCTTCCTTTGATATATCTGGGGTGCGTTAGCCAATTCCATAGGCATCACGTTCCAAATATAATGTCCTTGTGGTGTAGAGAAAGTTGTGAACTTGCTCTCTTCATCCATCTTAATCTAGTAAAATCCAGATTTGCAATCGAACTTTGAGAATATCTTGGCACCTTTGATGCAGTTAACCAGATGTTCTCTGCTTGGGATATAGTATCCGTCGAACTCCAGAATGTTATTAATCCTTTTGTAATTAATAACCAGTCTTGGCTTTCCTCTTTTGATTTCTCCATGGTTTCTGACTAAGAATCCTGGACTGATGTATGGAAAAACTCCTTGTGAAATCAACTTAAGGTCAAGATGTTCCTTAAGTATCTTCTGCATATCCTCACGATCTTCCTGGTTCATAAGGATTAGTTTGAATCTCACGAACTCGTACTCCTTTCCTGGCTTAACCTTTAAGGATGCTTTGAGCTCGTTCTTGTCCCACCATGCCAAAGGATCTTCATTATAATTCCTTTGGATCTTCTTCTTTATATCCTCGAGTGATATTTGTTCCTCAAGGGTCACATCACTCTGTGGACTCTCCATTTGGCTCATCCATAATTCTGCAATTGCTTCTGGAGTAACTCGTTCTTCTCCTTGTACTCTGAATGAATACAAGTTATTATCACATATCTTCGTATCCTTTCGGCTTTCGAATTATCTATAGGATAATAACGCTTCACTAAATTTCCTTCGATCTGCCATTTTTGGATTGCGAAGTTTGGCTTCATCACCACGCTTGCTACGAAAATTAATAGGCATTTTTCTGTAAAATGCTTCCCGCAGTCTCTGGACAATGATCTTATGATCACATAATGTTGTGAAAATAAGTCTTCTTGTCTCATTTTCCTGTGTAAATCTCTTGAATGTTTGTAGAAAATTGTTTCCTAGCAATACATCTGCTCCTGTATCATGGAAATAGATTGGTGGCGTTTTCACTTTGTACCATGGGGTACCGCCTATGCCTCCGATCATGATTTCTGCTTGTTTAATTCCTCTGTTAAGAATAAGAATTCTTTTAGGAAAAACATCCGGCTTTGCAGTACATATTCCGGCGTGTATTCAGCATATAACATTCTGATAGAAATGTATATGGAGAATGGACTAGTGGTCATCTGATTCTGTATCTTTTATCAGCCACTGTGAATTCCATTCCATCTCGTAATCTTTCCCAAGGTTTATGTTTCTCAAGATATTCAATTCCCAGTATTAATTGCTCTGGGATTTTTCCAGCAACTCCTGAGATAGTCAATTTGATTTCACCTATCTTCAGGCTTCCTTGATACCTTCCAACTATTGGTTGTTGGAGATAATATAGAACATCACAAGGGAAAATATTATCCTTTTGAGTGATGTCGAATATTACTTCAACTTCTCGCCATCCTTCTGGACATTTCAGCTCTCCTGCTGTTTTGAAAACATCTGGGATACGTTGAACTGTACTTGGTCTCCTTTCTTCCCAACGGCTGCTACTCGTCATTCTGTCATGTTGGAAAGACATCCTTCTTGGCTCAACTTTAAGACTTCGACTTTTGTTGAAGACAGGTTGATCTTGAATTTTCATATCGATCTCCTTGATAGTTGTAGACTCAATGATTTCTGATAGAACCACCCTGGCAAAGTCCTCAAAAATTCTTGGGACTTCAATAAATTTCTTTCTCAAAAATACTTCTGAATGATGTGTATTCGAGAGAGCATAGGATATCTTGTATGTGATCGAGTAGGGCCTGTTCCCTTCTTTCATCAAATCATCTCTTTTGAAATCTTGATGAAGGGTTAGGACTCTGTTGAAATCTCGATCTCCCAAATTGTATGCAATTCTAGGATAGACATTGAATGCCAATTTTCCTGCATACAAATTTCCTGTAACCGCTCCAAGGCACGAATCCTTGAGATGTGAGATTCGCTTGTCAAAGATAGCCAAATTGAGTGGCGAATCTATTCCTTCTTTGAATGTTGCTTTAATAATGACTCTTATGGCTCCGATATGAATCCATGAGAGTGTATTTGCAACTTCTCTTTTAACTCTGCTTTTGATCTCTTGGATTTCTCTAATAGGGACCAACTGCATCTCGATCAGGTTCCCGGTAAACTCCATCAGAATGGCAAATTCTCCGGTTGTTACCCTATGGATAATTTGGTGTTTTCTATTACGAAAACCAATTTTATCCAAAGCCTTTTCCATAGCTCCAATTGTAAATCCATCATATATCTGAAGCTTTGGATCTTCCTTCATAATTCTCATAAGAGTCTTATGGGAAACCGTAGTGTGAGAGAGGAATCCCGACATATCCTCCTTGATCGTCTGCTGAAGAATTTCTTCTTCACTCTGATTCTGAACTGGATTCACTTCCATCTTCAGAATAAATCTCCTCTTCATAGATGCTTTCATCTGAGGGTATATCCTCAAATTGATATACATGTATAAGATCTTGATAATAGACAGCTTCCTCCATTTCTGGTGTAGCCTCGAACTGTCTAACTCCTCATCTCTGGTTGTCTGGACAATCAGTTGAGATATGTCCTCTTGCTCCGTATGTCCAGCAATTACAATCTTTGAAACTTTCATTAGCTCTTGTATGAGCTCGCCTGAAAGTTTTTCTCCCGGGGGTTCTGCTGGTACTCGCTTGATTAGAACCTGATGATGAGGCTCTACTCCTGCTTGGTGCTGGTCTTTGCCCTGATTTGTAACTTCGAGCCTTTTGTTTTGACCAGAACCTTCTAGGTCTCCATGAAGACCTGCTTCTTTTGCTGCTTCCCCGGTGGTATGGATGACTTCTATCCTTCTTCTTCTTGTGCCGCCTTGGTTGACCTCCCACAACTGTTGGGATATTATCGTCCACGTAACATAGAGGAACTGCTTTGTTAATTCCTCGTAATCTCTTATAATTCCGGTGCAGCGATGCTTGGTAGCACCATTCAGATAACTTGGCCTTTAAGAAAGACATTCTTCTGGTCACTGTATCTAATTTTGCTCCATCCTTGTATTCCCTGATTAGCATTTCTCTCCAGGGACTTGGAATCTTAGCAAAAAATAGCTGTGAAGCTTCTCTGTCTCCAATCTTGGATTTCCACCTGTATTCGGTGAACAACTTGATATATTCGTCAATATGACAAATATCATATAACTCAAGGCTACAGAGGACTTGTTTATATCTTTTTCTTTTTTCATCCTCTAATCCCTCAAAGTAACCTGTGCTGATAAATTGGATTTTGAATAATTTTGCCATATCATCGACAATTCCTTTTAGTGATTCTCCTGATGTAACCGCGCTTTTCGTACTTGCATCGGTCATATCCCAGGCAATCTTTACAGATCCCTCAAGACTCATTTCAAGGAGTAAGATGAATGAATTTTTCGTAAGATCGAGGGTTCCTGCTGCAATCCTCATAGCTGATGCCCATACATCAACGAGAACTTCTCGATTTTTCAAATCTAGGATATCCAGATTTAACATCAACCCATATGGATGTATTGGGTCGAGATGCGATCTTCCATAAGACGTTTGATAAATATTTGGCCTTCTAGAAGGTTGTCGAGTTCCTGCAAGAGGTTGTCGAGCTCCTGTTCCTGAAAGTGGTTCATCTCCTGTGGTGAAATCTCCAACGTGATGCATCCTCTCATCCCGGGTTCCCTGATTTGAGCCCGCGCTTTCTTCAACGTTGGGATTTACTGGTGGTGGTGGAGGTGGAATTGGTCTACCTGCTGGGTCATAGGTAACCAAGGCTGATCCATCTCCTGTGTTCATCTTTAAATCTACAATTCCTAATCCTGTGAAAGATTCTGCAAGGTCATGTAGATCTTTAAGATTCATCTTTTACATATCCATCTTTTAATTTATGATGGATTTTCCTTTGATGATAGCAATGAGCTTTTCATCATCCGTCATTTTTCGTACCACTTCGGTTGGTTTTCCCTTTTGATGTAAATAAGTATTGTCCCCAAATCAATACGCTTTTTCCTCGGAAGAACTTGGTCCGTCCTCCATGGGATTTGACTCGATATTTTTGAATATCATGAAGGATTTCAAGAGTATCCATAATTTCGATATTTTACCATCGATTTCCATCCGAGAAGGCTCTGGATTTGATGAACTTGTGCTGGTAGATGAATATGGCGGTTGCCATAATTCTGTACTGTCTTCTGGATTTCTCTAAGATCTGATGAACTTGTGCATACATCGTCAAAATTTGACGATATATCCTGTATGGCGTACATCTCGGACAATTATCCGGATCCATATTCTCGGAGATAATTCTCCTCACCAATTGTTAATTACATAAATATAATAAATATAACCAAAAGTTCTTAATAAACCTGGGCCCTAATACCATTTTGAGCAAAATTCTTAGTCAAATCAGCCATTTGTATGAATAAGGGTAAATCTGGTATTATGAAAATATGAAATTATTCCGCTGGACCGATTTTGCAACAACTCCAAACTTACAGGACTGAAATAGTTTTGGTGTAGAACATACATGACTAATTTTGCAACTTCTTTTAAACTTACAGGACTAATTTGCAAATCTTAATAGTTACAGGATCATTTTGCGACCGGCTTAAAGTTACGGGACTTATTTTGCAATTTCCCCGAAAACCAGTGAAGTTTAAAGAACCCATCATTCTTATTTCTAAAGTTAATCAAGATTGCCTCTAAACAATAATAAATATAAAAAAAAATAAGCCATTAACTGAAACGTCAACATGGGTTTCACAGGGATTCTGATAATTCCAATCTACACAATTGATTAGTCAATATAGTGAAGAGCAAAAGGTTTTTTGCACATCATATACCCTGGAACCAAATGAATTAATGGGAATTGCGCACGAAGAGAAAATTATATATCAAAGATATATGGGTCGAACGTCCTCTCCACCGAAAACTTCTCCCACGGCTGCCTCTTCACGTCAAGCAAAACTCTGATTAGTGATGGAGAGAAAAATCTAGTAGTGTCGGGGGCTGAGACATTCAACTAGTCAACAACAATCAAAGTTTTCAAGTTTCCAACCCTCATCGCGATACAATATTTTTTAAATAAATTTTGAAATGTTTAAAAAAGCGTATTTAATTTTGAAATTTATTTTTTTAACAATTTTCATTGTAATTTCGATTTTTTAACTATTTTTAGTTTTTTAAACAAATTATTATAGTTTTTATATTTTAAATTTTAGATTTTAAAATAAATTTAATCACATGAATAAATTTCAAATTGAACAAAATAAAATCTCTTTTTTTAAGAGTTAAAATAAGTTATAGCACCAGTTTTACCAATTTGGTATATTGTTTTTTGTTTTCTTTAAGAGTTAAAATAAGATACAGGACCAATTGTGCGAATTTGGTTGATTGATTTTGGCTGTTTCTTTTCTTTTAAGAGTGAAATTAAGTATATGACCAATTTTGCTCATAACGGGTCCAAGTCCGGATAGCATCATAATGGCCATGTGCCAGTCACATGACCTTTGTGGCCGAAATCTGTAGCTCCAGTCAATTGAGGACCAAAATTGCGACAATTTTAAAGTTATAGGATTAGATTTGCAAAACTCAAATCGAACATGACCAAAATTGCCAACTAGGTAAAGTTACAGGACCATTTTTACATTTCCCCTATTGAACAAAGAAAAGTCATTTTTTCATTATTTTCGAAACTTGCCAATTTATTTCCCATTAGTCGATTGGTATATTGTATCTTGTATTTGATTGAGGCATGGTGCTCTTATACAAAAGCAATAAGAAGAGTAATGCAATGATCTAGTCTCCTATCAGACGGTCTAACGGATTTAATCCGTTAGACGGAGCCCCAACAACCAATCCGACCCGAAGCGCTCCCTGATCATCATTCCCAAATCCAAAATCCAAACTCTTTTTCCCCAAATCATCCAACCCTAGAAAACCCATCATCTCTGTCACAGAAGGGCACCCATTAAACCCCTCAAGTGGTCTCCGATTGTGAATAGATCCAAAATTCTTGTGGGTTTCCCAATCGCAGTTCTGACAAAGCACGACCGATTCAGTGCAAGAAGATCGAAGAATGCGACGAATTGCACGAATCGCAGGGTGTGTTTCTGGAAGAGCTGGTTCGTGGAGCTTAGTTGAATCGGCCCGGCAGTAGAGGAGCGTTTTTGATTCGTTGCAGAAATCGCATAGCCGGTCGGTTTGATCGACGGAAGCTTGATTTTCTTGTCGGTACATTCATGGTGTTGGGACAAGAGATAGTGATGATTATATGTGGTTGAAATGAAATCCGATAACTGAAAATGTCTAGTACTTTTTAGGTGATCTGCTAATACTTTTCAGTTGGACAACTAATACATTTTATTAGAAGAATTAATACTTTTCAGGGGAATTACAAAAACAAATTTAGGGAAAAAACTAATTTTTTTTCAGGAGTAACAACTAATACATTTTACGGGGACAAATAATACTTTTGACGGAAAAAACTATACTTTTTTCGGATAACTATTAAATATTTTTAAGTGAATTACGTGCTAATACACAATCAAACTTCATGGGTGTTAATTTTTAGAAGAACTCTTCAGGGAACTACTAATACATTTAAGAAGAAGTGCTAATACTTTTTAGAAGGACGACTAATACTTTTCAGAAGGACTGTTAATACATTTTGGGAGAAAAATTTAATTATATTCAAGAGAACTACTAATACATTTCACAAGAACTGCTAATACTTTTTAGAAGGACGACTAATACTTTTCAGAAAGACTGTTAATATATTTCAGGATAAAAATTTAATTATATTCACGGAAACTACTAATACATTTTAGAAGAACTGCTAATACTTTTTAGAAGGACGACTAATACATTTCGGGAGTATATTCAGGATAAATACTAAAAAACTCTTCAGAAAACTACTAATACATTTCAGAAGAACTGCTAATACTTTTTAGAAGGACGACTAATACGTTTCTGAAGGACTGCTAATACATGTGCTCCCTGAAAACTACTAAAACACCGCTGCTAATATTACGAAAATGCCACCGGATCCGCGGGTCATATCCGTCTAACAGGTCAGACCCGTTAGACGGTCTGACAGGAGTTTTTGTGTAATGCAATAAATAAATAACACACACTCTTTTTTTTTTTTGATAACTCAGCTTCCAGGCTTACGTCTGACTATGCCTGAGGACAACAGCTCCGGCTCCTCATTGCTGCCGCCAAGGTAAACCGCGGGATGTGCACACACTGTCCAGTGTTCTGATGGGGTTTGCTGACGTACAACCAGATCCTCCAAGGTAAAGAGAACAATTATGTTCGACCCCCCAATCTAATAATAATGATCTCTCCCCGAATCGAACCCACACGGATGCTATTCAGTATGAGTTACCACCAAATCTTCACCAGCTCGCATATGCCTCGGGGAGCAATTTGATGGAGCAGGGGTTTGAACCCCTAACCTCCACCCCACAGTTTCCTGTGGTGGCCAGGTGGGCTAAGCCACCTGGTTAAAACTTTGGAGGGTAAACTTTTTATACTAGCCAGTCCCATCGGCAGTGCGGTCCCCACCACAAGGAACCCCAACTCCGGCCTGGCCCTACGAATTAGTATACACCGCTTGGCCCTACGCGTATGGAGGGATTTTTTGAGGGGCATGGTTCTAGTAAATACATTTGGAGAATTCGAACCTAGGACCTAATGGTGCCAGGCAAGATCCTTTGACCAGCTGAGCTGGCTCCAATTGATATAAATAACACTCTCTTCTATTCAAAGTAAGTGACCTTTTGACCTTAAAAAATTCTTCAAACTGAATGATGTTTTGACATTTTCAAGGTTGTTGAGAAAATATTTTTCCCAAGTTACCCTTAAATATTATCATTTTTAACTAACACTAATGTCTATATTTGTTTTGTTCTAAAACATCATTTATGATTAATTAAGGGTACATTAGATTTTTTTAATACAATCCTTAATACGTGTATGTTTTTTCCTTCAAAAGTTACTTATTTGAATAAGTGGGAGTAAAAATATGTTCTCAAAACAATTATTCATTAATTGGTTTTCTCATAGTAAAAATATATTAGTTGCTTATCAAATATCGAAAAGCGATGTGCTTCTTGTTGGCATAATCAAATTTATTCCTCTGAGAAAAAAATTCTCCCTCCTATTCAAAATATGTGTCGTTTTGGCGTATAATTGTTTTTTTTTCAAAAGGAATGACGTTTGATATTTTCAAGACTAGTAAAAAAATATTTTTCCCAAAATTACCCGTAAATGCACATTACCAACTAACACTAATACCTAAATTTGTTTTATTCCAAAGCAACATTTATTGTTAATTAAGGGTATACTGGGTATTTTAACGCAATCATTAATATATGTTTTTCCCCTAAAACGTTGATGTAATAAGTTTCTTCCACAGTTAGACATATCAATAAGAGTTTGTCCATCTCGGCCCTGTCCTAACCCTAAAATGCCCTAATCCTTAAGGGCTAGGACTTAAAAACCTTAAAGTCATAAGGGCCGGCCATATGAATTTTTTTTTTGCCCTTTTTGATGAAGTCATTCTGTCTAAACTAAAACACTGCATTATGATGGAAAATAACTTACGGATTTTTTATTTCACACAAATCATGCCCTGCAATTCTTAGATTCCATTTGGATTAAAATATTAAAAAAATTGCCATTTTATTTCAATAATGACATAGTCTAAACTAAATATATTTTAGTTCTTTATAATTATTAATTTACTGAATAATCATTACCAATTACATATAAATTTTAATTTGGTATTACTAAGTTATTTAGTAAGACTAAATTATAAATGAGATCAAAGATTAAATTTGATAATTTATTAAGATTAAATGGTAATTGATAAATGAGATCAAATATAGATTATATAATAGTATTATAAGTATATATTTTGAAGATAAATATATAAAATACGAAAAACTTATCGAAAAAAATCCCTAACGGCCAGCCCTAGCCTGCCTTAGAGCCAATTAAGATCGGACCAAAAATTCCTCATGTTATAAAGGCCTATGAAATATAGACTTAGCTCTCAAATTTTTAGGGTCGGCCCTCAGAAACCCGCCCTTATTGATATCTCTACCCACATTTAATCAAGAAAAGCAAATAAAAACAACTAAGCCGATATATATGTGAACCACATGAATGCATTATTCCAACAAAATTAAAAAAGGGAAAAAAGAAGATAGAATGTCGTTTGGGCAAAACGCACCAAGGAGAGCGTAAGGGCAGATATTCTCTTGGGTGCCAATAATGAAACAAAAGTTCAACTCCGCGTAGATTGAAATAATTGGAACCCATCTGATCAAAAATAATTGGAACCCATATAATGTCTGGTTTCGACCAAAATCCATCAAAACACTTTCATTTGCTTCAGCATTTATATTGTCGGGACATAGCTGCTCATTCATGTCAGTATAAAAAGAACACGTCAATACAAAGATAAAAAAAGTCTATAAGTTCGCATCAAATGCAAAAATTATTTGATATGGAGATTGATGACGCCCGAGCCGAGCTGGAAGAAATTAATCCACGCAATTAGTCCAGCACACATTCGAGTAGGGGGCCCTACGTGTGACGCGTCGAACGGTATCCGGTGACACGTCATGGATTAGGCAGCCGCCGCTACCGAGCCCAACCACAAAGATGTCCGCGAGCCCCGAGCCCAAATTTGGCGGGAAACGCAGCGCGCGTGACAGATTCATAAAAATAACCATTTGTCCATGCTTAGTCTTTATTTGTATAAACCGCCACGTGTCGAGAAAGTTATTAAGAGTGAGTCACCAAGTGGCAAGACTTTGGGCCGACATGCACGATTAGAAGGGACATGTGTCCTTTTCAAATTATTTTACCGATTAGTGATGATTAGTGCAAAGATGATCGTTGAAAAATCACTTACGAAAGGGGTATAAAAGGCCTCAATTAAGGAAAAAGAAAAAAACATAGAAAAAGCACTTAAAACGTGTTATTATAAACAAGACCGACCCGATAGTCCCGGCCTCAAATTGTATCACAAAAGGCGTAATTAGCCATAAATAAACACACGTTACGCACGCTTGTATTTCCACGTGTTAAATTTATTACATATTTTGCTTGTTGACCAAAACGCACGCCAACAAATTGGCGCTAGAAAGGAGGGCCCGTATTGGTCCGATCGAGTTCCGGCAAAAGCAAGTTAAGTGAAAACCAGGTAAAGTTCAACGTTTATCCTTTTCGTAATAGACAAAATGAGTCAACAATGAGAAATGCTCGTTTGATCAAGAACAACACCCTAACAACCAAACCGCCGGACTACTAATGGTCAAAATATGCTCCGCATGTACAGGAGCACTACTTTATTTCCTTTCGCTCGCCTAATTGCTAACCCAACTTTTGTACAAAGAAATGAACCAACTCATATCACAAACTCTCGCTACCACAAACTCTCAAGCACCTCCTCCACTTCTTGTAAATACTAACCCACTCAATCCACAACTAAATGTTAATATCAATCCTCAAGTCCCCAAGCTTCCTCATAATGAAGCCCAAGAGGCTAGTTCAGGCAATGAACAGCAGCGGTCCGTCGTGATAGAAGGCGGCGCGAGAGAAGATGAGGAAGGCAAAGTCGTGTAAGCGGAATCACTCTGGAGCCAACACGACATCGCCATGCCCACTCGGTGTTCGCCGGACGACCGAGTTGATCCTTTACGCCCACTCGATCGATAAGTTCCCGACTCCGGTTTAGGATGAGAGGGAACCGCTAGTGGTCAACAGATCAAGGCCCTAACCTATGGCGGGAAAGGGATGTAGAGATTCAACGTCTTCGCCGTCGTTTGAATGAATTGGAGGGCGGTCGGAAGGCGAGCGATCTGAGACCACCCAAGCGATGAACCAACCAGTTGTTATGTTGCCATTCTCCCTGGTATCCTGGCGACCCGTTACCACCAAAGTTGAAAATCCCCAAGTCGGTCTCATACAACGGGAAACCGGCCCACCACTCACATCCATAAGTACTTAGCATGGATGGGCATGCGACCCTAGCGATGCCATTCTCTCGCAGGCTTTCCCATTGACATTGGGCGCCGAGCCCACCGCGTTGGTTTAGGACCCTACCACAGGGGATCCATTCGGGCATGGGGGGATCTTGTCTCCGCCTTTACGACGCATTTTCGACTTCCAAGGTCCGAGCCGCACCAAAGGACTCTTGTGAACATCGACAAAGGAAGGATGAGCCCCGAAAAGTTATATTTCTCGATTCAATAAGCAAGTTCGAGAGATGGAGCCGGATGGATGACGCCATTTTAATTGCGGCCATGGCGGCCTCGCCCCGAGACTTGGTTCAACTATTCTATCCACGAATCGGGGCGACCTCGCACCAAGAATTCCCGGTCCACGCGAACGCCATATTTGCGTGGAAGAAGCCATGGCGACCGCACCGAGCACCGCCGGGGGGCGAAAAAAGGATCAAGGAAAGAATTAGCAATTGGGCGGGGTCGGGATTCGGACCATTCTCGGAAAACCCGACCACCGGATTTAAGGCTCGCCAGAAGCGCGAGCCGAAAGTTGCCGCTACCGAGAAGACTTTGACCCACACTCCATCACCATATGGAATGAAGCACAGTGGTCGAATTTGTTACCCCGGCTCGGCCTTTGAAGGTTGAGCGGCCAAATTAGATTCACGTCGATACTGTGCCTATCATAAGTCAATAGGTCACGATACCGATGAGTGCCGAGATCTAATCAGAGAAATTATGCGTATTGTTCGGCAAGGCGGTCTCAAAAGATACGTTCATGAACTACCGCCCCCACCGGCACTGACTCAAGGTGTCAACCCGGAGCGCATAACCAATCCAGCTCTCCTGCCGCCACCACCTACCGAGAATCGGGGTAGGGAGATCCTCATGATGTCGAGTGTGAATCGAATCAACACTAAACACACCAAGATAGCCGCTCCAACAGGAAAAGAAAGGCTGATGTCAGACAGGCCGCCCACGCCGAAAGGCAAGTTCGGGTGGCGGAAATCAAGGAAGGCCAACCCACCGGCCGCTTTGTGTTCTCGGACGTGGATGCCGACCAGGTGGTCCACCCTCATTCTGACCCCCTGGTCATTACTGCACCGATTTTGGGTATTCCAGTTCATAGAATTTTTATCGACTCACGGAAGCTACTCATCGGTCATTTACGCCTCGAGCCTTTCAAGATTGAACGTGGACAATAGCTATATCCGTCCATGCAACGACAACATTCTGGGGTTTGGTGGAGGAAGAATAATTCCGCTCGGGGAAGTTGACTTGCACATCCAAATGGGATAAGGGTCGCATAAACGGACCGTCATGACAATATTTAAAATAATCAACGCCGATTCGGAGTACAATGCTATTATTGGAAGGCCATTGCTTTATCATATAAAAGCAGCCGTTTCAATATATCATTTTTGTATAAAATTCCCAACATCTGATGGCGAGGCCATACATAAGGGGAATCAGAGGGAGTCGCGAGAATGCTCTCTCAAACTCCGACCGGTGGAGATTAATGTGATGGAACGAGGAGAAACCAGTGGGACCACGCAAGGCGATCCCCAGCCAAAAGAGGAGCCCGAGCGGGAAGTGGTGATTGTTCAGGAGGATAATCCAGGTCATCGACCTGGGAAGGAACCGATGATGGAAGAACAAGGAAGGAGGATAGGGCCGAGAGATGTACCAAAGAATGAAAGGTGAGCTGACCAAGAACGAGCCAGCCACTAAAGATGAATTGCCCTACGAAAAAAAAAAAGGGAAAGAGCAAGAAAAGAAAACGGGCGGAACCAAGAGAACAAAGTTGATACAATCAATGTCGAAGGCAAGCGAGGGGCGCAATTTCGTATTGGCCATGACCTCCCGTAACCATATCGAACCGAGCCGATTGAGTTTTGGGAAATAATCTCGACGCGTCTTCGCATGGACTCATGCGACATGCCCGGAATTGATCCTAAGCATGCATGTCACCGCCTTAATATTGATCTAACGTCCGCCCGATTATCGAAAAAGCGCAAACTCGGCCCCGACAGACAAGTGCGCTTTCGAGGCCGGCGAGGTTAACAAGTTGCTAGATAATCAATTTATCCGGAAGCCCTCTATCCGATGGGTTGCCAATCTGTTTTGGTAAAGAAAAGCAATGGCGATGGCGCCGTGCGTGGATTTCACCGACACGAATAAGGCATGCCCTGGGCGACGCTTATCCATTACCAAACATTGACTATATGGTAGATGCCACGGCGGACACGAGTTAATGAGCTTCATGGATGCTTACTCGGGTTACAACCAAATACGAATGCACCCAGATGATGAAGAAAATACATCATTTTTTTCTGCTCGTGGAATTTACTGTTATAAGATGATGCTCTTCGGGTTGAAGAATGCTGGCGCGACCTACCAAAGGTTAGTAAATAAGATGTTTGAGAAAATGATAGGTCGTACTATGGAAGTCCATGTAGATGACATGCTGGTGAATCACTGTATATATCTGATCATCTCAATGATCTTAATAAAATGTTTGCTATGTTGAGAGAGTATAAGATGATGTTAAACCCAAGAAAATGTACGTTTGGGGTCGGCTCGGGTAAATTCTTGGGATACATGGTCAGTCAGAGAGGGATCGAAGCTAACCCCGACAAAATAAAGGCCATCATCGATCTTGAACCCCCGAACTCAGTAAAAAGGGTACAAAGCCTGACAGCCGATTGGCCGCCCTTAATCGATTTGTTTCACGGTCCACGACAAATGTAAACCTTTCTTTGAAATCATAAAGAACAGAATTTTGAGTGGACCGAGCAAGCACAGGCTGCCTTTGAATCCCTTAAACAACACCTCTCTTTAATTCCTATATTGCAAAAACCTACCCAGGGGAGAACTTGTATTTATACCTAGCGGTATCCGAATACGCCATCACTCGGTGCTAATCGGCTAGATGGTTCTATTCAACATCGATCCTATTACACCGTCAAGCGCTACACGACGCCGAACTCCGCTATCCGCCAATGGAAAAATTGGCTTATTCATTAATCCGCGCACGAAAGCTTCGTCCATATTTTCTAGAGCACAAGATTATAGTTTTGACGAACTACCCACTGAAGCGGTATTACACCGACCCGACACGGTCGGGGATGATCAAATGGGCCGTTGAGCTCGGTCAATTTGATATTCTATATGAACCGCGCATAGCAATAAAAGGACAGTGCTTTAGCCGACTTTGTGGCAATTCACACCTTCCATACAATTAGAAGTAATGGAAGACCAGGAATGGAAGTTGTTCGTTGATGGCTCTCAACCGCAGCCGAGCGGGCGGAATCGTGATAATAGATCCAAATCAAAAATGCTCTTTTGTTCGCCGTGCGATTTGATTCCCGCAACGAACAACGGTGAATACAAAGCACTCTGGCGGGTTTGGATATGGCATCTTCTATGGGCCTAAAACGATCGGGCTTTGGTGCACAAAGTGATTCTCAGTTGGTCGTTCATCAAATCAACGGTGAGTACGAAGCAAAAGAGCAAAAAATCGCACAATATTTGGACTTAGTTAGGAAGAGATTGTTGCACTTTAAGGTAAAAGTCCTACATGTGCCCCGAGCCGAGAACATGCAAGTAGATGCCTTAGCTCGGCTCGGTTCCAGCCCAGGGACAGATGCCATTGCGGATGTCACTGTCACACAATTGTCCGCCCCGTCACTTGGCGCAAAGAAGATACATGCCACCGAGGCCACCGAGCAGACCTGGATGACTCCGATCATTCAGTATTTAGAAGAAGGAGTTCAACCTGAAAACAAAGCCAAGGCCAGGACACTACGAACCCGAGTGGCTTAGTTCACAATAGTAGACGGTGTCCTATATAAACAAGGATACTCCGTCCCACTCCTTCGGTGCCTGTCCGAGACAGATGCAGATTACGCACTTCGAGAGGTTCACGAGGGAATATGCGGAAACCACGCCGGGGGCCAGACATTAGCTTATAAATTAATATGGCAAGGATACTACTGGCCGTCCCTAAAAAAGGATGCAACCGGCCTTGTCAAAAGATGCGAGAGGTGCCAAAGATTCGCACCACAGGTCAGGTATCATCCCGAGCAACTTACCTTCGTATTTAGCCCTTGGCCGTTTGCCAAATGGGGAATGGACCTTATCGGACCACTCCCCACTGGCAAAGGGGGCGTCAAGTATGCCATTGTTGCGGTGGATTATTTCACAAAATGGGCCGAGGCGGAGCCCTTGGCGAAAATAGATGAGGAAAAGATTGTTGGTTTTGTATGGAAGTCCATTATCTGCAGATTTGGGATATCGCATTCGATTGTTACGGACAATGGGAAACAATTCGATAACCGGAGGTTTCGAAATTTTTGTGAAGGTTTCCACATCAAAAACCATTTCTCGACTCCATATCATCCCCAGTCAAATGGACAGGTTGAGGCCGTTAATAAAATACTCATGTATACCTTGAAGGCGAGATTGGAGGAGTCTAAAGGTAATTGGCACGAAGAACTCCCAAGGGGCCTTTAATGTGGTCGCATGAACGACACATCGAGCGGCCACGGGAGAAACACCTTTTTCTTTGACTTATGGAAATGAGGCGGTCATTCCTGTGGAGATTGGAGCCCCTACCTTTAGGATTGCAAACTTTTCTGAGGATAGCAATGAGGCTGCGCTCCGAGCCGAGCTGGATCTGCTCGAAGAAAAAAGAGGTAGCGCTGAGGTGAAAAACGTTGTGTATAAGCAAAAGAGTGAGAGATACTATAATTCAAAAGTAAAGGAAAGGAGATTTCAGGTCGGCGATCTTGTGTTGAAAAAGATAACGGGTGTTGAGCCCAGCCCATTGAAGACAACACGGGAGGGCCCATTTTGGTCAAAGAACGTCTTATCTGGTGGGGCGTACGAGCTAGAATATTTGAGTGGAGAAAAATTTATACATCCATGGAATGTAGCATACCTGAAAAGGTACTATCAATAAAGACCTCGGTTTACGATCCAAGATAAGATTCCAGGGAATTACCCTTTCATCTGATATTCTGTGAGCTCTCCTAAGGGGGAGGAAATTTTTACTCACCTCGGCTATGGCCGAGCACAAAGAAATCCCCTCGCCTAAAAAGAGTGAATGCCGGCAAGTCGTCTCGAGTACGTCCCGAGCACAAAACAAAGACTTGGTCATGCACCAAGCACAAAACAAAGACTTGGTCATGCACCAAGCACAAAACAAAGACTTGGTTACGCACCGAGCACAAAACAAAGACTTGGTCATGCACCAAGCACAAAACAAAGACTTGGTCATGCACCAAGCACAAAACAAAGACTTGGTCACGCACCGAGCACAAAACAAAGACTTGGTTACGCACCGAGCACAAAACAAAGATTTGGTTACGCACCAAGCACAAAATAAAGACTTGGTCATGCACCAAGTACAGAACAAAGACTTGGTTTATACACCAAGCACAAAATGAAGACCAGGTTCATATCGAGCACGCAGAGCCAATTAAAGCGAGATAAAGTCCCTTATTCAGATAAATGGCAACAATCTTACAAAAAGGAGAAGAGCCAAGCATCTACAAAAAGCTTAAAACACATACACAGGTGATAGAAAGAAAAGTTCATTTCTACTTCAAAAGTAGTTACAGATGGGGGGGACCGGAGTCCATTACATCCCAAGGCACGAAGCCAAGTAATCTACCTACGAATACATATAAAAGCTTGTAAAGGGGCAAACAACACCAAAACTAAGATGGGGGCGGAATTTCAACAGCACCACTGGAGGCAACTTCTTCTGCGTCCGGAGCAAAATTGCTCAATGCCTTTTGTCCAGGCACGAGCTGGGACATTCATTGCGGCCCGACCCGCCTCCGGCAAAACTCTCGACTGCTCCTCTATCGGCGTCGCGCACCGGACAAACTCCACGAACCACTGAGGGCGTATCCCACTCATTCCCTCGCAGTACTCGTCCCTCACTTGGCTCGGAGGGATAAAGTGACCCTCGCGGCCGAGGTCGTCCGAGAAGGTCCGTGGGACAGCCCCTTCAGGAGTCTGTTCGGGATACACCGGTGCTGTCTGACCAACCCTTTCGGTCTGCCCGGGCTCTTCAATCACAATCCCTTCTCTTCTCCTTTGGAGGGGGGGTTCCACTGCCTCAGGCACCCCATCCGAGACGTTTGCGGCCGGGATCTCGCTCTCCGAGCCACTCCGCATCGCGGCGGGCTGGTCCGATCGCCGAGTCCGATGCGCGGCCGTGTTCCTCACGCTATGAAGACGTGCGCGCAAGTCCAAGCCACGCCCTACAAAAAGTGACCACCGTTAAAAGATCAAAAGAACACGAAGAACATTTCAAAAGAAAGAGAGTGTAAAATACTAAGTACATTTACCTCGGACGACGCCACGCTCTCGCCGTTCGGAGTCTGCGTTGCCAGCAGCATGGGCGATCGCCACGGGGATCGCCGCTACGGGAGATGGCCGGCTCGCTCCGTTCGCGCATTTGCGCCGCTCTCCGGAAGGTGGGGTTACTTCTTCATCCCCGGAGGACTCTGTTGAGGCTCTCTTCTAGCCTCCTCCTCCTCCTCGGCCGCCTCGTCCCGAGCCGGCCCCTCGGCCTCGAGGCCGGCGGGCAGAGCAGGTCTCAAGCCGGCTGCGGCTAAGTTGGCCTCAGTGGCTAACCTATCAATCCGCCTATCCCTGATGCCCCTGGCCTGGATGTTCTCCAGCCTTCGGATAAAGGTGGCCGACAGAGGCCCTTTTGATGCTCGGTTCTCTATAAAGGTAAAAAGACGAAAAAAGAAGCAAGGTCAATCACATAAAAGGAAACAATAACAACAAAAGCAGAGAAAGGAAAAAAAGATAGACTTAGTATAACCAAAAACGAAATTTGAAGGGGGATGAAGGATAGTTTCCCTTGCTCCATCCTCCACGATAGCTTGCCACTCGCCGCTCACCCAGAGCCACTTGTCTTTCCACTCCTTCAAGGATGAAGGGAGACCTTCCACTAGGCCGTCCGGATACCCCAGTCGGGTCTGTACGTAATACCACTCGGACGGCTGACCCCGGGATGAAGGAGTCGCTCGCCAGATAAAGAGTTCGTTCATCTCTTTGAACTTGGGGCGAGGGTATTTCTCTAAGTGGAACATCACCAAGAGACCGATGATCCTACCCCAAGAAATAGGGTGCACTTGGGTCAGATGCATACCCCACTTGCAAAACCACCGCGTGAGGAAAACCGGCAGTGGAAATCGCAGCCCATATAGGAGTCGGGCGACATGTATGGCCACGCAACCCGGTGGGTGGGCACCGAGGAACCTCCATGCCATCGGTACCCAAAAATTGATGCCACTCGGAATACGGTACCTCATTTGGAGCTCTCCCATTTCCGGATCATCAAAGCATGCTAGGGATGTCGTTTATATCACACGGCGTCCACCGAGGCTCTACACGAAGGCGGCGGGCTCTCTCGCGGCCATCGCCATTACGATGGCCCATGGGCACTTGAGGCCTCTCCGGCCTCGAATCTCCGGAGGGTTCGTCTACCCGCTCCACGTTATCACGTCCCGGTTCCGATGGATTCATATCCTCTTCTTCCTGTTGATACTGCTGAAGATCAGCACTCGGGGATATTTCATTAGAATTCCCTCGTGCCAGTCTGGGCTGATACACTATGCCTTCTCGAAAAACAGTCACTGGCGCCGGATTAAAAATAGTGTGCGTCCGCTCTAAAGATGTTCCGCCTCGAGGAGAAGAATCCGGAGAAGAGATCTCGAATGATGCTCGGTTGTAAGGCGAAGATGGCCGTCTTTGGAGAGAAATAAGCGAGAAGGTTGAGAGGGGGATCCTCGATTTCAACCTCTATGCTATAGCTACGGCTTCTACTATCCTCGAAAGAAGACATTTTATAGGTAAAAGGAGAGTATTTCGAAAAAATACCTAAGTTTGGAGTCTCTTAACTTTGAAAGTCGACCCAAAATTTATGCTCAGTCTTAGTCAGTCTAGCTCAGAGGTTAATGGATGCGAAAGTGAATAATGGAGGGAAAAAGAGGTATTTATAGATGGAGTTCCCTCGATAAATGAAGCGTTTATCCGAAAAGACGCGCCTTTTCAGCCTCCAAAGTCGTCGAAAATGTCAGAAAACGTCACGTCCCCATGCCCGCTGACAGAACTGATGCGCCTTTTCAAATTCCTGCGCAAGATTGGTCCAACCACAAGAGACCACGTGTCTGTCATTATGGCACCACAATTAATGCGCCGCTACAGACATTAACCACTACGCGACAGATGTCAGGAATGAACAAACCTTTGAAGATTCCGTTTCCTCATTAAATGTTTATCATTAGCATTGAAGTTTAACTCCGACTTCAGAAATTCTTCTCTCGGAATTAAACTTGGGGGCCTTTGATGACGCCCGAGCCGAGCTGGAAGAAATTAATCCACGCAATTAGTCCGCAGACACATCCGAGTAGGGGGCCCTACAGGTGACGTCAGTAACGGTATCTGGTGACACGTCATGGATTAGGCTCGCCCACTACCGAGCCCAACCACAGCATGGCTGCCGAACCATGAGCCCAAATTTCGGCGGGAAACGCATGCGCGACAGATTCATAAAAATAACCATTTGTCCATGCTTAGTGCTTTATTGGTATCAGAAACCGCCACGTGTCAGAAAGTTATTAAGAGGAGTCACCAAGTGGCAAGACTTGGCTGACATGCACGATTAGAAGGGGACATGTGTCCTTTTCAAATTATTTTACTGATTAGTGACTGATTAGTGCAAAGATGACTGTTGAAAAATCACTTACGAAAGGGGTATAAAAGGCCTCAATTAAGGAAAAAGAAAAAAAAACATAGAAAAAGCACCAGAAAACGTGTTATTATAAACAAGACCGACCCCGATAGTCCGGCTCGGCATTGTATCACAAAAGGCAGAATTAGCCATAAATAAACACACGTTACGCACGCTTGTATTTCCACATGTTAAATTTATTACATATTTTGATTGTTGACCAAAATGCACGTCAACAAATATATTATTTGCAAAAGAACTTCTCATTATACTATCTTTGTGTTCAAAGTCGAGTAAGCTATTGTGACTTGAGATGAAAAAGTTTGAGACTGTTTATTTTTCACGTGTCAAAACAAAGCATGTGAACAAGTCTCAGAGAAGGCGCATTTGTATATATGGAAAATTTATTACCTATTATAAAATCATATATGCAATATATATTTTAAAAATATTGCCATATGACGAATCATATTATTCTATCGGAAAACTCACATCTTACAATATGTAAGTGAATACTAGATTTTGGTAAACCCAATCACATCTTTTGGTTAATGCATTAAATGTTGGAATTTTGTTTTGGTAAAATGGGTGTTGACCCGATTTTGACCAAATAATTAAGTGGTTTCCATTAGTGAAAAATGGAATTAAATTATTTGTAAAACTTCTACTAAGAGAATAAATGAGAATAACATTTGGAATTTCTCAAAATTAATTCCGGGGGAATGAGAAATTAATGTTAGAAATTAGTCACTTAATACTAGAAAATGATATGGAAAATGGAAAATGTGGGGAATGAGAAATGCTCCATCCCACATAGGAAAAGGAGGCAAAGTTTGCTCACTTGATGTATCCCAAGTTGGACTTATGGGTTTGGGCCCTTAGGGGCACCCAAGTTTTTAAAGGGGTGAGGACCTACATGCTTGTGGGTTTGGTTCAAAACGCAGCGCGCCGCCGCCGCCTCCCGGCCCGGCCCAGCCTGGCCCGAGTCGTGGGTCGAGGTCGTGGACCTAGGTCTAGGCTTGGGCTAATTAATGAATTCCAACTAGGAAGTGTTCGCATCCGTGCACGGGCCATGCATCGGGTCGTGCGTCAAGACGAACTCGTTCGCATTCGAGCACGGCCCATGCATCGGGTTGTGCGTCAAGTCAAAACTTTGTCATTTATGTTCGTATCCACGTACGGGCCGTGCACCAGGTCGTGCGTCGATGCGAAAGGCTGAACAGATGCGTCTGTTTAGTGTAAATATGTATTTTCGAGCCAAAAGACATGATCTTTCCATACGGAGCACCTGATGCCTAAAGAATTCGAACCCCTGCATATGAATTTACCGACGAAAATCATCAGATAAAAAAAAGTTCATTTTGCATTCGAGCATATTGACATTTCCCTCTGTTCAAAAGCTTGAGAGTCTAAACACCTTTATAGTTCGCTGTAGTTCCGATTTTTGCAAGTGCTGCTAAACTGGAATAGTAAAGTCGTTGTATCTTAGAGACGAACACCGAAATTGTTAGCACTTTGTGTGCGGGGCATTTTTCATCTTGCGAAGACTGAATCGAATTCAGGCATCGGCTAGCCATACACTTCAAACACTTAGCCATATTCCTTAAACAGAAACCTTCCCAGATTTTACCCAACAATCGCAAGACGAAAAAATACGTTTATGTTCAAGATGATGGCTTCAGTTTCGTTCACTTCAATGGCTACTGCTCCTGCTCACTGCGAGAAACCGGCGAAGTTCTCCCGTGTTGACTTCAAACATTGGCAACAGAAGATGTTGTTCTATCTGACAACTTGGGTCTGTCTCATTTTCTGAAGAAGGATCCCCCTACCATTGGCGATGAAGAATCCGACAACCAACGGAGAATCGTTGTGGATGCTTGGCATAACAACGATTTTCTGTGTTGTAATTATATTTTGAATAGGCTAAACAATACCCTATGTAACGTCTATAGCACGTTCAAAATATCCAAGGAGTTGTGGGACTCTTTGGAGAAGAAATATAAAACAGAAGATGCCGGCACAAAGAAATTTGTTGTCGGAAAATTTCTGGATTATAAGATGGTTGACACCAAGATGGTGATTAGCCAAGTGCAAGAAATTCAGATCATACTTCACCGACTTAGTGTCTGAAGGGATGATTCCGAGTGAGTCGTTCCAAGTGGTTGTGATTATCGAAAAATTGCCGCCATCATGGAAAGATTTTAAGAATTACCTCAAGCACAACCGCAAGGAAATGGGGGCTTGAGGATTTGATAGTTCGACTTCGGATTGAAGAAGACAACCGGGATTTCGAATGGAAATTGGCAAATGTGGGGGTGTGAACACACTTTATAGAACACCAGTGGAGCTTTTGTTGTTTTTTTAAATATAACAGAAGGTGTTGCCAAAAGTGTTGTGGGATCAAAACCACAATTGCATTAAGTGTTGCCCATAGTGTTGTAACACTAGAGGTAGATACACTAACAAGTTAAATCCGAAGTCTTACTAAAAATGTGATAACACCAAAAGTTACACACCTTGCAAGAGGTGTTAATGGAGTTGTTGGAACTAAGGGATGAAATCTGGTAGAACGAGGTTCTAACTGGATTATTGATACAAGGTTCTAAACAAAATAAAAGAAAAGTGGCCGAGAGCCATAGAAGTTCTGTATAATCTTGTTTTGAACAAGGATATCAGAAATTGTAAGGGAGCTTTACTTTTTAGCAAACCACATAAAGGAGAATACCTTGAAGTGTGGGGGTACTTTGGCTAAAGTAGAAGCACCCAAGGAAATAAATTCGGCATTTATGATATAAATGATGGTACGATCATTAAATCAAGAAATGTTGTATTTATTAAAGGTGTCTTTTCTTGCAAAGGAAAGAGGTAAGTCTAGATATTTTTTGTCATAGACATAATACCAATAAACAGTTGATTTCGGATGGGGTTATTTCGGTTGACTACGTGAAGTCAAAGAAAAACCTTGAGGATCCGCTTAAAAAGGCATAAATCGAGATCAATTGTATAAATTGTTAAGGGGAATGGGTTTAAAATCCACAAACTAAAGAATGTTCATAGCGGTAACCCAACCTTGTGAATTGGAGATCCCATGACCTTGGTTCAATGGGACAACTAAGTTATGAATGTTCAGCTGAACACTTGAAAAATGTGTTAGCTCATTCTCGAAACATCAAAGTGAATGAAAAACTTGTTGAATGTGGTGAGGTTAAGTTTAAGACTTTTAATGATTCCTATACCGAAAGGTGGAGTATGGTAGGATACTCTTCAATAGGAGATCACCTATATAAGTGAGAAGTAATGACCGCTTCAAAGAAACGCTTATAAATCTAAGATATGGTCCAGGACCGAAATGGGCACAACGTGAGAACAACAAGTGTTAGAATTGTTATTGTGTAAGTATTGTTGTCTCGGTTTACACAAACGGCTGAGTAGTTCAAGACATCGCGTCACTAAACAACTAGTAAATCCGATAGTATTTTACTAAGGAAAGTTCAAAGCCACAAGCTACCTATCCCGATGCAATAATAGTTTGTCGAGACTTTCGAGTGAATTTGCATACACGCATGCATTAATTTCATTCATGTGGGGGAGTGTTGGAATTTTGTTTTGGTAAAATGGGTGTTGATCCGATTTTGACCAAATAATTAAGTGGTTTCCATTAGAGAAAAATGGAATTAAATTATTTGTAAAAATTCTACTAAGAGAGTCGATGAGAATTACATTTGGGATTTCTTAAAACCAATTCCGGGTGAATGAGAAATTAATGCTAGAAGTTATCCACTTAATACTAAAAAATGGTATAGAAAATAAAAAATGTGGGGAAGGAGAAATGCTTCATCCCATATAGGAAAAGGAGGCAAAGTTTGCTCACTTGATATATCCCAAATTAGACTTATGGGTTTGGGGCGTTGGGGGCACCCAAGTTTTTAAAGGGGTGAGGACCTACATGCTTGTGGGTTTGGTTTAGCCCAGGTCTGGGTCTGGGTCCAGGTTCGGGTCGTGGGTTGAGGGCCATGGGCCTGGGCTTGCGCTTGGGCTTCAAGGCCCTTATTCTTTTTGGACCAAAAACCTTTAAAATAAATAATTAATTAATTTTAATTAATTAATTAACGAATTCCAACTGGGAAGTGTTCGCATCCGCGCACGGCCCGTGCATCGGGTCCTGCGTCAGGAAGAACTCATTCGCATCCAAGCACGACCCGTGTATCGGGTCGTCAAGTCAAAACTTTGTCATTTCCGTTCGCATCCATGCACGGGCACACGCACGGGCTGGGCGCCAGGTCGTGCGTCGATGCGAAAGGCTTAACAGATGCGCCTGTTTAGTGTAAATATGTCTTTTCGAGCCAAAAGACACGATCTTTCCATACGGGGCACCTGATGCCTATAAAATTCAAACCCCTGCAGATGAATTTACAGACGAAAATCATCAGATTAAAAAACGGTCATTTTGCATTCGAGCATATTGCCATTCCCTCCTGTTCAAAAGCTTGAAAGTCTAAACACCTTTGTATTTCGCTGGAGTTCCAATTTTTGCAAGTACTGCTAAACCGGAATAGTAAAGTCGTTGTATCTTAGAGACGAATGTCAGAACTGTTAGCACTTTGTATACAGGGTGTTTTTCGTCTTGCGAAGACTGAATCGAATTCATGCCTCGACTAGCCATACACTTCAAACACTTAGCCATATTCCTTAAACAGAAACCTTCCCATATTTTACCCAACATTAAACACTCATCAAATCACAAAGTACCAAACCACCAGTTTGCAGCTGATAAAGTGATATTGCTCACTCTTTGTAAGGGTGTTAACCATGGTTCGAACCATGTATCTTTCAATTTCTTTGAAATTTATCCCTTTCCCCCAACCACTACTCCCAATTTATTAAAGTAGTCACAAAATACCAATCAACTCGATCTATTTTACCAAATAATTATTGTAAGAGCTCCCATTTTACAACTATAAACGGGGGTCACCACCAAAAGGTTAAACGCAAGTTGAAGAGAAGGAAGCTCTTAAGATGATTGAGAAATTTATTTCAAGCTAATCTATCAAATTCAAGTAGATCCACAAATATTCAAGGTGAATATCAAGTCGTTCATCTGGGAATCCATTCAAATAATAGCGCCCTTGAATATCAAAACGTTCATTCCGGAATCCATTCAGATAATAATGATTAATTTGATAATACGATGCTAAACTTTTAAATTAACATTATTGAAGACCAAATCTACGTTGATGAGATTGGAGAATTAATTCCACCAAGAAGTTCTCAAATTCAAAATTTAAACATTTATAAAGTTCCAATGTATGTTCCTTTGATACTCGACTTAATGTTTACTGAAGAACCAAATCAAGTTCGGAGGAGGCCAAATCGGCAATTCCACCTTCAAAGTTTCAAATCCCAAAATATGTCGTTCTTGAAGAGAAAAATAAGAGAAAACACGAAGATAGTAATCATTGAAGACATTGATTCAATAAATTATTATTTCGACAACTTTTCTTGTTTGTAAGATTTGCAAACAATGGGGAATCTAGTGTGGCGCATGTGGTTTGATGCTCAATTTCCCCTTTTAGGATTGTACTAAAAAAAATATTTGCTAACAATGGAAGTTGTGTTACACCTCCTTTTTTTTCGAACGATAATATTTTATTAGAACAACTCAAAAAACTGGAATTACAACTATAGACGTAGCCAACTGGCTATGAGCCGACTTGACTAAATAAAAGCCAAGCGGGGAATTGGCAAGACCAATTCAGAATCCACTTCACAAACTAAAAACTACACACCCAAAACTAGACCACTCCCACGCTGGGAGACTTCAACACTCCTTAATGGAGACTGTAACACACTAAAAAAACCAAAATCGGGCACGAGCAACCACTACATACTACAGAACAGATAAAACTGATCCGCCTACGAGTTTTGCAAATCAATCGGGAAAAGAAAAGACAAACAAAATAAGAAAACTACAACAATATAAAGCTAAAAAACGAGAGAAAAAAACACAATAAGAAAAAAGAAAAATGCCTCTCCCTCACCCAAATCTACTGCTGCCGCCCATCGTCTACTCAGCTCCGAGACACCTCCGTGAAGCTCCGACCCGCTTTCACCCTGGAACGAAAATTTCGGCCACCTTCGGATGTCACAAGGGACCGCCATCGTTGGCCCTCCAGTAGGAAGCATGGGGGGGGGGGGGAGAGAAGAGAGGGTGGCGGCTAAGATGGGGAGAGGGAGGGGAAAAAAATTGGGTTAGAGTTTTTTTTGTAGAGAGAAGGGAGAAAAAAAGGGTAAGAGAGAGAGATGACTTGTTGGCTACTTTGTTACACCTCCTTTGCTATGATAGAAATGTCCGGATAACTTTGATATTTTTTGTGACCACCATCACGAAATGTCAAACTCTTCAATATATATATCACTAAATCCAAACATAATTGATAAAGTTTCCATGGTATTTGATAGTTTGTTGATAGATAAATATGACCTAAAATAAAATAAATGAAATAAAAACACGTAGTTGAGATATAATTGACAATTGGAATTTGAAATTAAATTGAGAGTTGAGTGCATCATAGAGAGAATTAGAGATTTTAGTAAAGGAATAATGAATTGGAGGTATTTATAGAAAATGAAGTAAAATTATAGAAAAAATGAAAAATGGTCATATGACTGTTTTCGGACGACCAGATCATCGCGGATGTCCGTCTCCAATAAAAATAAACTGACCGTTGGAACCACAATGCGGTTAGGAAAATCTCAACTCTTAACTGGCCTTAATTCCTAGGGCCATTTCAAGTATGGTTTTGTATGGTCAACACTCAACTCAATCCATCATCAACGGGTAAGTTTCGGTCCAATTATCGTGTTCTGGTTCGGATTGGCCAACTCTATCAACTTGAATTTCAAGTGATGTGACCATTTTACTTTTGAGGAGTTTAATTTAGGGTGGAAAAAGTTGCATACACATCTACACATGAGAAGATGACATTGATTGTCTTGGCATCAGCCTAGGCTACATATGTTGGATCATTAATCCAACATTGGGCTTATATGTGAAATAACTATGTATTGTGGACTGTCAATTAAGGTTAAGCCCATTTTATAAGTGATCAAATAAGGTTTAAGGAATTGGGCTTTAATGTATCTAATAGGGTGTGGGTCTTTAATGTGTAGATACTTAATGAGCTATTCCTATTTTAATGATGGGCTAAAATAGGGTACCCAATATAACACAGTTATATAAGGGTTATGGTCCCTAAGTCATACGTCTACAAAATTCTATTCTGCTATCCCATCGCCAGACAGAAACCTATGGAGAAAACTAAAGGGTTCTCTAGAAAGCTTTGAGACGTGTAGATCTAGAAGGCCAGATCCCAGGATTCAACTGTTATAGATTCAGGTACGCTTCCGCAATCTAGTATTGATTCTTGATAATTCGATATGAAAGCTCCTGGATTAAAGTGATTGTTTTCACTAAAGTTTATTCCAACAAGTGGTATCAGAGACAATTCATATTGGATTATTAGGAATCAAATTTATTTTCGACATGTCCGTGTATTCGGTATTATAATTCAGATTCAGTTGTTGCTTTTGGACCTTTGGTTGAGTTGCTTGAATTTAATGAGATTTTCTGAATTGAATATTTCGGATGAATTAAGCTTAGAATATTATTCTATTGTTCGCATCTAAGGATTGTGCTTGTCTTATGGTTTATTTCTGGTGTTGATTGACGATTGATTATTTTTCATAAATCGTGTTGGATTAAGTTGGATGTTCATTGCGGCAAAGTTTTTTTTGAATGAACATTATTTCTAGATCTACTGTTTCGGATGTCTGTGTATATGTTTCGAATCTAGATTTGGGATTTGTTATTTCATGGATTTCAGAATTGAGAACATGAAAAAAGGTTTGGTGATGGTATACTTTTCGGACTGCAATAGGTTGCCGCAGTCATGGATTTAGATTCAGTTTTTTGCAAAACCCAATTTTTTAAGTATTAAGGCTTTCATTTAAAAACAAATTACAGAAACTGAAATCTGTTTTCAGAAACATGAATTTGGTTGTTTGAGGGAGATGGCCTTTTGGTCAAGAAAAGTTGGATTTTGGGGTTACTTTGGAATTTTTAGAAAAATTGGGTTTTTGGTTGTGAATTAGCCTTAACGTTGGGTTCTTTTGCAAATAAAGGATTATTTGGGCCTACCTACTAATAAGATTTATTTTAAGGGCCCATTTATTGTTTAAAGGAAATTAGGGTTTTAAATAAAAAGGTTTTAATTTGGGGCTTATTAAAGTTTGTTTATTTTTAAAATTGGCCTCAAATAATATGGAAAACCCTAAATTAAGTTTGATCTTGGAATTTAAATTTTAAATTCGAATAATGGTATGGATTATATATTTTGAGATGAATTAAATGAAACAACATGTCACCAAAGTGACCTCTCTTGTGTAAATTAATTTGTTTTGAAATATAAATGGTTGTGCGCGTGTAACTTATGTGAATATTAACCGGCCGAAAGGAAGGTTAATATTTATCAGAATTGCACGTACGCCTGTGGTAATAATAAACCGTGATAATTATTCGGTTTACATATGAATACTAAATCGGCCCAAAGGAAGATTTATTGTTTGATATGTTCTTATTATCAGGTTTGATTACTGCACCAAGATATCAATTACAAGTTAATATTTTGTCCAAAGATGAAATATTGGTGGAGTGCCGATATCTTGAGATGGGAATTACCAATATTTGTATTTATCATTATAATTCTAAGTATACTTTATGTGAGCATAATTAGTTTATTTTTTTTGTTTTTGGATTCAGCTATGTCTACTCCTGCTAATATTACTACCAGCATCAACTCAATTCCTATGCTAAATGGCACTAACTTCAAGTCATGGCAAGAGAACCTTCTGATAGTTCTCGGAGTCATGGACCTCGACCTTGCGATAAGGACTGATTCTCCACCCCCTCTTACGGATAAAAGTACTTCAGATGAAAAGAGGGATATGGAAAGGTGGGAGAAATCGAATCGCATGTGTATGATGATCATGAAGAAAGCCATTCCGGAAGCATTCAGGGGCACTATGTCTGAGAAAATTACTACAACTAAGGAATTCCTTGCGGATATTGAGAAAAGGTTTGTCAAGAACAAAAAAGCTGAAATTGGTACGCTCTTGACAAATCTGATTTCAATGAGGTATGGAGGGAAAGGCAATATCAGAGAATACATTATGGAGATGTCTCATACTGCTTCAAAATTAAGAGCACTTAAGCTAGAACTCTCAGAGGACTTGCTAGTGCATTTGGTTTTAATATCTCTTCCAGACAATTTAACCATTTAAGGTGAGTTATAATCGAAAGAGACTTGGTCTCGAATGAACTCATCTCACACTTGTGTTCGGGGAAGAGGAAAGGTTGAAGCAAGATAAGACAGAAAGTGCTAATATTGCCTCAACTTCCAAGCATAAGGGCAAGGGATTGAAAAGAAAGAAGGATAAGGAAGCGCAAAGACAAAGACCACAAAAGAAACAACAAAAAGGCACCCACCGCAATGAAGGTACTAGCACCGATGATGGCATCGCTACGGGTTGTTTCTTTTCGTGGTGGAGTCAAGGACATGTGAAAAAGCAGTGTACCAACTATCATGCTTGGCGTGCTAAGAAAGGTATGCTACTTAATTTGGTTTGTTCTGATGTTAATTTAACTTCGGTTCCTAGACACACTTGGTGGATAGATTCTGGTGCAACAACTCACATCAGTGTGTCTATGCAGGGTTGCCTCCATTGCGAAAACCAAGTGATGGTTAAAGATACATCTATGTGGGGGCGGCAAGCAAAGAGTTGAAGTTGAAGCAATAGGAAAATTTAGATTATTATTAAAGACTGGATTTTATTTGGATCTTAATGAGACATTCGTAGTACCGTCTTTTCAACGGAATTTGATTTCTATTTCTGTTTTGGACAAATTTGGTTATTCTTGTTCATTTGGAAATGGGATATTTAGTTTGTTTCATGATTCAAAATTAGTTGGGTCTGGTTCTTTATCTAGTTATGATAATCTTTATTTGATGGATACCATTGCTTCATTTAATGAATCCCTGCATCTATATACACGAGGTGTGAAAAGAAAATTAACCAATGAGAATTCAGCTACGTTATGGCACAAGAGATTGGGTCATATCTCCAAAAAGAGAATTGAAATACTTGTGTCAGACGAGATTCTCGATCCCTTAGATTTTACAGACTTTGATATTTGTGTTAATTGTATTAAGGGAAAACAAACCAACAATAGGAGATTTGTAGCCAACAGACTTGGGGACGCCTTAGAACTTATACATACGGACATTTTGTGGGCCATTTCCTACGATTGCTTGGAATGGTCAACAATATTCTATAACGTTCATGGACGATTTTTCTAGATATGGTTACATATTTCTCATCCATGAAAAATCACAGTCATTGGATGTGTTCAAATCCTATAAGGCTGAAGTTGAGAATCAACTCAACAAAAGGATTAAAAGCGTCTGATCTGATCGTGGTGGCGAGTACTATGGTAGATATGACGGTTCAGGTGAACAACGTCCAGGACCATTTGCTAAATTCCTAGAGAAATGCAGTATTGTCCCACAGTACACCATGCCGGGTTCGCCCACTATGAATGGTGTTGCTGAAAGACGAAACAGAATGCTTAAGGATATGGTGAGGAGTATGATTAGTCATTCTACCTTACCAGAATCACTCTGGGGAGAAGCACTTAAGACTGCAGCATATATCCTAAATAGGGTTCCAACTAAAGCAACAAACAAAACCCCTTATGAACTTTGGACGGGCAAGAAGCCTAGTCTAAAACATTTGCACGTTTGGGGATGTCCAGCTGAGGCAAGGCCTTACAAGCCTAATGAAAAGAAACTGGACCTAAGGACAGTTAGTTGTTATTTTTTTGGATACTCTGAAAAGTCCAGAGGGTACAAATTTTATGATCCCACAACTAAGACTATTTTTGAGTCGGGAAATTCCCGGTTCTTTGAGGATGTTGAGTTTGCAGGGGGAGATAGAGTAAAAGACTTTGTCTTTGAAGAGGAATACATTGATATTCCCATAGGTGTCGTTGGCATTGATCAGAATTTCATTCCTGACCTTGTTCAAGACACAAATCAAGACAATGTCGGAGAATCTCATGTTCCAGAAATTATTCCAAATGAACAAACTCTACAACCTCAAGAACCCATGCCATTAAGAAGATCCACTAGGGAAAGAAGAAGTGCAATGTCAGACGATTACATTGTATTTCTCCAAGAAAATAAGGTTGACATTGGAATGATGGAAGATGATCCAATCAGCTTCCATCAAGCCATGGAAAGTTCCAACTCTCAAAAGTGGATAGATACCATGAATGAAGAGATAAAGTCCATGAGGGATAATGACGTATGGGAGCTTGTCTCATTGCCAGAAGGTGTGAAACCCATTGGTTGCAAATGGATATTTAAAACCAAGAGGGATTCAAGAGGTAATGTGGAAAGGCACAAAGCTCGTCTTGTCGCAAAGGGCTTCACACAGAAAGAAGGCATCGATTATAAAGAGACTTTCTCTCCAGTTTCTTGAAAGACTCTTTTCGGATTATAATGGCATTGGTGGCACACTTTGATCTTGAGTTACATCAGATGGATGTGAAGACAACGTTTCTCAATGGTGACATTGATGAGACAATTTATATGGTGCAACCAGAAAACTTTGTGTCAGAAGACTCAAAGGATATGGTTTGCAAACTAAAGAAATCCATCTATGGGCTCAAGCAAGCATCTAGACAATAGTATTTCAAATTTCATCAAGTGATCATCTCGTTTGGTTTTGAGATGAATTTGGTCGATGATTGTGTATACCATAAGTTCTGTGGGAGTAAGTATATATTTCTGGTTTTGTATGTCGATGACATTTTGCTTGCCAACAACGATATAGAACTATTGCATGACACCAAGAGATTTTTAGCCAAGAATTTTGACATGAAAGATCTTGGTGACGCATCTTTTGTGTTAGGGATACAAATACACCGGGATCGCTCTCGGGATACATTGGGATTGTCACAAAAGAGCTATATCGAAAAGGTTCTTAAAAGATATGGCATGCAGGATTGTAAACCAGGAGATACCCCTGTGGCTAAGGAGACAAATTCGATCTCAAACGATTGCCTAATAATGATTTTGAGGAAAAGGAAATGCAGAAGATTCCTTATGTGTCAGCAGTAGTGAATCTGATGTATGCTCAAGTATGTACGCGTCCAGATATTGCGTATATAGTAGGGATGTTGGGCAGATATTTGAGCAAGCCAGGAATAGACCATTGGAAAGCATCCAAACGGGTCTTGAGGTACTTGCAAAGAACAAAAGGTTACATGCTCACATATCGAAGGTCGGATCAGCTTGAGATCGTTGGATATACTGACTCGATTTTCGTTGGATGCCAAGATAGTATGAAATCTACGTCATGCTATATTTTTCTGCTGGCTGGAGGTGCTGTCTCTTGGAGGAGTGCTAAACAGTCCATTATAGCCTCTTCTACTATGGCAGCAGAATTTATAGCATGTTATGAGGCATCCAACCACGGTGTATGGCTTCGAACTTTGTCAGGGTCGCGATAGTAGATGGCATTGAAAGGCCACTCAAGTTATATTGTGACAATAAGTCGGCAGATCTTTATATTCCAATAACAACAGAGCTCGACGAAGTCAAAGCATATTGACATCAAGTTTCTGGTTGTTAAAGAAAGAGTTCAAAGTGGACAGGTGTCTATTGAACATATCGGTACAAACTCCATGATTGCGGATCCGCTTACTAAGGGATTGCCACCCAAAACGTTTCATGGGCTTACTGCTTGTATGGGTGTCATGCCATTTGAGGATATTTAGTTCTAGTGGGAGTTTGTAATTATAATGTTCTTTTGATGTAGACACATTTTCAGTTATTTCAGTATATGGATATGTTGAAGTTATTTTCTGCAGAAACTAAGGTTATTTGGTTTATTCACACTTTGATTTTGGTATATGGTTGATCTCACTAAGTTAAGGTGGACCAGTTGGAAATATACGTGTTACAATCACATTACATGAAATTTCCATGCTACGCATCCACATCATAATCCATGTCATTTAATTGTATTGGCATACGTGACCATTGATGGGTCGAGTTACGATAAATGTAACGAAGGCCGCTTTGATCATGTGTTGGTGCGATTAATGGACCAGATTGGTTATAGATACATTTGGTTATGACAGCAAAGCTGAGCTCATATGGTTATTTTTACAATACATAATTATAAGGTTGCACATATAGCCCAAGTGGGAGATTGTTGGATCATTAATCCAACATTGGGCTTATATGTGAAATAATTATGTATTGTGGACTGTCAATTAAGGTTAAGCCCATTTTATAAGTGATCAAATAAGGTTTAAGGAATTGGGCTTTAACGTATCTAATAAGGTGTGGGCCTTTAATGTGTAGATACTTAATGGACTATTCCTATTTTAATGATGGGCTAAAATAGGGTACCCAATATAACACAGTTATATAAGGGTTATGGTCCTGGTCAGGTCATACGCTCACGAAATTCTATTCTCGCTATCCCATCGCAGTATTTAAACCTACGGAGAAAACTAAAGGGTTCTCTCGAAAAGCTTCGAGACGTGTAGATCTAGAAGCGCAAAATCCAGGATTCAATTGTTTATGGATTGATGACACTTCACAATCTAGTATTGATTCTTGATAATTCGATATTAAAGCTCCTGGATTAAAGTGATTGTTTTCACTAAAATTTATTCCACATGTAGTTTATTCCAACAACATATATTCATACTAGAGTGAAATTGGGAAAGTTGTGTGTAATACTGTTTCAATTAAGAGAACAAACATGATCCAAATTTCCAGAAAAGTGTAAAAGTCGAAATGAGTGGTTGAAAATGTAATCATACAAGGCTAGAATTTTATGATTTCAATAACTTTTATACCAATCCACAATTAAGAAACGTGAATGGAAAAACTTGGTCATACCTCTAGTCTAGGTTTTGCCACCCATTGGTTGGTATGCATATACAAGGTCATGTAATAGAGCACGTTTTTTCCTTCCACGTTTAGTCATAGCTTTACTTTCTCTAATGACTAATATGCAATGGCGGAGGGGCCCAGGGAACATGGCCCGCACGCCCCCCTTTATTTTATTTTTTTAAAATTATACTATGATTTATTTTTCAAAAAAAAAAAATATTTTAGTTCTAATTTATATGTTATTTTATGTTCTTTTTATCCGGCACACTATATTTTTGTGTATCACTTCACTCATATATTTTTCATATCTCAGTCATTGCTAATATGCCGTGTCTTGATATCATTACCAAGGGTGAAACAATATGATAATTAGCATCATGTTTAACTTAAGAGAACGTAACCAACCCAATCCAACCCGTAGCGCTTAATTGGGGTGCATTCACCTCATGCCCAACCGTTGCTTGGCACGGTGTTATGCAAAGCCAAGAGTTTAAGGAAATAAAGTTGTGCATCTGCTAACAACTATAATTTATATGGACAATAATAAATAATATGTATGAAATCACTGCTTGAATGGGGCATGGAACACTAAAAGCATATTTCCAAGAGCATCTTTCAATTTAAAGAGCATCTCTTGCAAAATAAAGAGCATCTTTAAATTTAAAGAGTGAAATTTTTGACATTTTCCAACACTCTCTTTGTATTTGACTCTTTATTTTCTCTTTTTCCAATATTAATTTATTACACATGGAATATTGGAAGTAACTTATGAAATTTTCAAAATTTGTGTGGTTTTTAGAAAGGGGTAAATCATACTTTACCCACATATATTCTCATTGAATATCAATTTACCCCCTTATACTTTCAATTGTATCACTTTACCCCATTGTACTATCGATTTGTATCACTTTATCCTCTATCCAATTTAAATATTATTTAATCCTTCTATTCTATTATTAAATGACTTAATTGGCTCTACTATTATTTTAACTGAACAATGGCATCAAATACATATAATTTTTTTTGGGAAACTTATTTGCTATTTATTAAAATTAATATAGTTACTATTAAATAACTATATTGTATGTTATTTCTGTAAATTAATATATTCATACATTTTTTTCATAATAAATCTAAAATTATGTATTATATTGTAAAATAATATATTGTATTCAAAAAATAAACCACTAAAATGACTATATTTTTCTATTAACATAGTTTTATTAAATTATGACTATCCAATAAATTGTTGAAAAATTACTAATAATATTTCACATCTTTAATAAAATTATAATACATATACTATATAATTTTAACTATGTGATGAATAATAATAAATTAAAGTATAAATGTATTAGCTAATAGAAATCTTTTATTATATATTAATTTAATAGAGAGTATATTAAAGTTAAATAATTAGCAACTAAAAGTAAAAATAATAGATTTAATATTAAGTGTTAATTAATCAAGTTGTGAAAGTCAATTTAGAAAAAAAGTAGAAGTTTATTAATATTAGATACTCTTAAAATAATATTTTATTTAATATAACTTATATATGTAAGGATAAAATAGTCATTGTTTTGAGTATGGCTTCAAAAAAAGAAATCTAAAAGCATAAGAGAGTAACGTGATACTAATTAAGAGTATAAGAAGATAAAATGATACAATTGAGAGTACAAGAGGGTAAAGTGATACTCAAGGAGAGTATATGAGGCAAAATGAGATTACATTTTTAGAAAGGTTAAGCCAAAAAGGTAATTCAAAGTGCAAGTGTGTTTTGGTTCTTCAAATTTGGAGATGAAAACTCATTCTCTAAATTTAAATGTTAAAATAAAGAGTTTGTTGGAAATGATTTTTGGTAGATGACTCTTCAAAATAAAAATGAGTTTTCATTTGAAGAGTTATTTGGGGATGGTCTAAAAATGCAATGTGGTTTGGTGAGATGGAGCTAAAAAGATGTTATAAGCTAAAATACCTGCTATGCTAATGCCTTTTAAATTAGTTCTCCGCGTGGCACGGCCGAATACATTGGCGCAAAGATTAGATGTTGCAATCACATATACATATGTTAGACTAAATGCAGCTAAATCAACTTGATCTAATGCCAATGTCTTGAGTTAATTTCCCTACTTAATTATACATTTCAAACACATCATGTTCTCATTACAGAATTACTGCTCCTACATTAACTTGCCATTTTCAGCACCAAAATGTCTCTCAAACAAATGAAGAGAGTTACACCACAGCAATTAATCCTCACCTGTCAAAGTAAACAAAAAGAGCCTATCTTAGATCCCTCCCCTATAGAACATAAATGAGAAATAGATTTATATACCATATAGTTATGCCATTGCAGTTCCTAGACGAAATAATTTTGATTTCTGATAGTGCCTAATCAACAAAATGGAACTCCCTTAAGGTTTAGTTTAATTACACAAAAACCCATTTATCTTTCCAAATTATAAATATGTCGAGCCATTGACATTTGTTTCAAAGTTTTACAAATTGCACCTATTTCAGGGGTATATAAAACCTCACAAACTTCGGAAGGGTATTTCTAGTAATTAAAACCTAATTTGATAGGAACGTAACAGTTTAAAAAATGACCACAGCATATTTACCTTGTAAATCAATGTTCCATGGATCACATTCAACTTTGCTCAATTCCAGTCTTCCCAGCATTATCCACCCTTATAATGAACACCTGAGAAAGCCATATATATAATAGAGATGAAACAATAATGAGTGTTGTAACATAAGCTGCAATGACAAAAATAAGTATCATGAGCAACAACAACAAAATTCGAGAGTCGAGTCATACTTTGAACACTGTTGGTTTGATTAACTGGAAAACCAGTGCATCACCATCAACCAAGTCATGATCAACAGCAAACTTTTTCCAACCACCACTTAGTCCAGATTTCCGAGCCAAATGGATAACTGGCCACTCTTCTCCTTGTTCATCTACCAACAATAATACTCCATCGTTTCGTGGAAGTATTCTCTTGCACAAAACAGATGAAAGGCCCTGCCATTTCAAAATCATAATTGATGAGTACCATAAGTTCCCAAGCTAGATAAAAGATAGCTTATCATGCTGAAAATTCAATTGGTCTTCAATATAATCATAGCGCATATCTGATTTACTGAACGACTAAAGCAAATCAATCCAATTTCATTATTGAAATGTTACTGAATCAGTGTCGATAACAGAATCTCACTGTTGGATACAGAGAAAACCCAGAAAAAAAGGGTTAAGGAATTAAAGTTAAAGTATCATCAGCATCATTGACACAATACAAATCAAAAATTACTCATACCAATCAAAAGTCTCATTTACAGCATTTCCAAATTCCACAATCTTAAATTTTATAAATAATCCTAAGTAACAAAATAAAATATTCGTATAACATCAAACATTCGAAGAAATTCTAAAGGGGAACTATAAACTTAAGATTCTAATATGCTCACCAGCCAAAAACCTCCACTAACATGGGAAGGAAGCATTGATCTCACAAATGTAGGGTTATTAGATCCCAGAGTTGATTCCAAATCCTCTGCTTTCTTTATAGCACATTCTCTTGCTTCGTCCGATGCGTATGCTCGGTTCGACAAATCCCTCGTCCTATGTGTTATTCTATAATGTTGCAAATTTATATTAACACGAACACAAAAAGAAAAAAATAATTAAAAAAAAGATTGATTTATCAATGATTGAAATGGTTCACTTAAGAAATTAAAATAGTAGTCTTATAGTATTTAAGTATTTCAACCTTCTAGGAATCTCCACACGCTCGTAAAATGTGACCTGTGAGAGTTTATAGAGATCAATACAAGCTTACAACAAATTGGGTTTATTGAATTAAAAACCCAAAAAAAAATAGGAAATAATTTTTTTGTAAGAAGGAACAGTAAGAATAAGTACCTCCTTGTACTGAGGAGCTGATTTGTTGGAAAATCGTTCTGATCTTCTCACAGGAACAAGCTCTTTCCTGGAAATCCTTGGTTTTGTTTTCTTCATCTAATTTACGTTCATTACCAAACCAAAAGAAAAAAGAACACGAAAGATTTTTCAGTTAGTATAGAACATACCATAAAAAATCATGACTGTGTGTGTGTGTGTGTGTGTGTGAGAGAGAGAGAGAGAGAGAGAGAGAGAGAAGGAACCGGAGAGGATTTAGGAGAAGAGGCATTTCGAATGGCTTGAGAGAGAAGAGGGAGATGGAGTTCCTCCATTCTTTTCTTGTTTTCTTCCAATCTTTGCTGTCGTAGAGCTTCATACTTCACCTTGGACATCACCATTTTTTTTTTTTTTCAGATATCTTCTTTTAGAAAATATTTCTTTTGATTCTGCAAAATTTTTCTTTGAGAGGACAAAAGAGAGTGAGATTGTAAAGAGAAGGACCTGTTTGCTTGTTTAAAATGCTGGTGCCAAATTTGACCGTTGGAATCCCACTTCTGAAATGTGGTAATAAATATGAATTTTTGTCTGCACTATTTATTTTTTCACATAAATTTTTTACCCGTACGATGGGACTAGTTTAAATTTTCTGACTAAATTTGGTAAGTTATTTGAATTTTACTTTATAAAATGGAATTTTTAAATATATATTTGGCTTTGAGCCTTTGATCACATATCTGGTATGTATCTATGAAACGAAATATGAGATAAAATACTAAATTGGAATACCACACGAGCTTGTAGGGTATTGACCAGGGTCTAATCTGGTATCACATACTCAAGTAGTATCACTCATCCTTTGTATGGTATTGACCGGAGTTCAAATCAAGTATCTTTTAGTTTCTTTAAAATTTATGCCCTTTAACCAATATTCCCAACTTATTAAAAAAAAAAAAAAAAATCAGATGTTGATGAATCATTTTCAATATGCCTTTCCTACATAGGGAAAGATTGGTATAATAATGTTTGTTTTGAGGTGCACCCATAGATATCGAATAGGAAACATATATGAAAAGGTTAGAAATAGCCTCTTTTAAAGGCTCATGTTCAAATTTAGCCTTATTCAAAAGTTTCAAATATAGCCCTCTTTTATGATAAATTCCCAAAATACCCCCTTATACAAGGTTGAAGGCAACTAATGGTTTTTAAAGATTTTAGGGGCCGTAAAAATGGTATCGAGCTCAGTTTATTAAGAACTTTTAGTTAAATTTATTATATTTATGTAATTAACAATTGGTGAGAAGAAATTACTCCGAGAATATGGATCTGGACAATTGTCCAAGATGTACATCTTACAGGACCTATCGTCAAATTTTGACGATGTACGCCCAAGATCACCAAGACAAGATAACATATTGGCAAAACCAATATGATGAAAAAGAACGTGCAGGGCCGAAGGGAAACCGAGACATCGCTAAAAGAAAGAAAGCATATTATTTGAGTTTCTTAACAGTAAACCAGATAATATATGTCGATCTGATGAATCGCCAAGAATCAGTCCATGAGAATGCCCATCAGAATCATGATTCCTGATGGAGTACCAGAATGGAACGAGATACTTCCGGACACATCTAAGATCTCAAAGATATTAGAGAAGTCCAGAAGACGGTGCAGAATTATGGCAACCGCCATATTCATCTACCAGAACAAGTTCATTAGATCCAAAACCAGATGGAGACGATGGTAAAATATCAGAAGAAAACTCATGAAATCCTGCATGATATTTAAAGACGAGTCAAGAACCTGGAAGACAGACCAAGTTCATCCGGAGGAAAGAAACGTATTGATTTCGGGACGGTACCTTATTTACACCAAAAGGAAAAACCAACCGAAGTTATACGTAAAATGACAGATGATGAAAAGCTTATCGCAATCATCAAAGGAAAATCCATCACACATTAAAAGTGATGGATATGGAGAAAATGAATCTTAAAGATCTACATGACCTGGCGGAATCCTTCGCAGGATTAGAAATTGTAGATTTAAAGATGAACGCAGGTGATGGATCAGCTTTGATTACCTATGACCCACAAGGTAGATCAATTACACCACCACCGCCACCAGTAAATCCCCACGTCGCAGAAAGTGCGGGTTCAAATCATGGAACCCAGGATGAGAGAATGCATCACGTTGGAGATTTCACCATAGGGAATGAAACACATTCAGGAATGGGAGCTCGACCACCTCTTGTGGGAACTCGACAACCTTCTAGAAGGCCAAATATTTATCAAACGCCTTATGGAAGATCACATCTCGACCCAATACATCCATATGGGTTGATGTTAAATCTGGATATCCCAGATTTTAAAAATCGAGAAGTTCTCATTGATGAATGGGCATCAGCGATGAGGATTGCAGCAGGAACCCTCGATCTTATGAAAGATTCCTTTATTTTACTCCTTGAAATGAGTCTTGAGGGATCCGTAAGGATTGCATGGGATATGACCGAAGCAAGTATGAAAAGCGCGGTCACAGCTGGAGAATCACTGAAAGGAATTGTCGATGATATGGCCAAATTATTCAAAATTCATTTTATCAGCACAGGTTACTTTGAAGGATTGGAGGAAGAAAAAAGAAAAAGATACAAACAAGCCCTCTACAGCCTCGAGTTACATGATATTTGTCATATTGATGAATATATCAAGTTGTTCACCGAGTACCGGTGGAAGTCCAAGATTGGAGACAAAGAAGCTTCACAACTATTCTTTGCGAAGATTCCAAGTCCCTGGAGAGAAATGCTTATCAGGGAATATAAGGATGCAGCGGATTTAGATACCGTGTCTAGAAGAATGTCTTTCTTGAAGGTCAAGTTATCTGAATGGTGCTACCAAGCAGACTATACTGGAATTACAAGAGATTACGAGGAATTAATAAAGCAGTTCCTCTATGTTGTATAGATGATCATACCCAACAGTTGTGGGAGGTCAACCAAGGCGGCATAAAAAGAAGAAGGAGAGAAGCCATCCATACCGTCGGGGAAGAAGCAGCAAAAGAAGCAGGTCTTCATGGAGACCTAGAAGGTTCTGGTCAAAACAAAAGCCCGGCTACAAATGAGGGCAAAGACCAAAGACCAAGGAAAGAGAGCCTCATCATCAAGTTCTAATCAAGCAAGTACCAACGAGAAATCCGGAAGGAGATCTTTCGGGCGTGCTCACACGTAACTAATGAAAGTTTCAAAGATGTAATTGCTTTGGACATGCGGAGCAAAAGGGCATATCTCAACGGATTGCCCGGATAATAAAAAAGGAGTCGAGGAGTCGATTCAAGCTACCCCAAAAATCGAAGAAGTTGTTTATTATCGTGGATTTAATATGGTTATCAATTTGAAGATATTCCCTCAGATGAAAGTATCTATGAAGAAGAGATCTATTCTGACGATGGAAGCGAATCCAGTTCAGAATCAGAGTGAAGAAGAAATTCTTCAACAGACGATTAGGGAGGATATGTCAGGATTCCTCTCTCACACTACGGTGTCTCATAAGACTCTTATGAGAATTATGAAGGAAGATCCAAAGCTTCAAATCTATGATGGATTTACAATCGCACCAATGGAAAAGGTTTTGGATAAGATTGGCTTTCGTAACAGGAAACAACAAATTATCCATAGGGTGACGACCGGAGAATTTGCCATTCCGATGGAGTTTACCAGTAACCTGATCGAGATGCAGTTGGTTCCTATTAGAGAAATCCAGGAGATCAAAAACAGAGTTAAAAGAGAAGTTGCAAATACACTCTCATGGATTCATATTGGAGCCATAAGAGTCATTATTAAAGCAACATTCAAAGAAGGGATAGATTTGCCACTCAATGTTGCTATCTTTGACAAGCGAATCTCAAACCTCAAGGATTCATGCCTTGGAGAAGTTACAGGAAATTTGTATGCAAGAAAATTGGTATTTAATGTCTATCCTAGAATTTCATACAATTTGGGAGATCGAGATTTCAAAAGAGTCCTAACCCTTCATCAAGATTTCAAAAGAGACGATTTGATGAAAGAAGGGAACAGACCCTACTCGATCACATACAAGATATCCTATGCTCTCTCGAATACACATCATTCAGAAGTATTCTTGAGAAAGAAATTTATTGAAGTCCCAAGAATCTTCGAGGACTTTGCCAGGGTGGTTCTACCAGAAATCATGGAGTCTCCAACTATGAAGGAGATCGATATGAAAATACAAGATCAACCAGTCTTCAACAAAAGTCGAAGTCTCAGAGTTGAGCCCAGAAGTATGTCTTTCAAAGGAGAGAATGGTGAGCGATGAGCGTTGGGAAGAAAAGAGACCAAGTATAGTTCAGCGTATCCCAGATGTTTTCAAAACAACAGGTGAGCTGAAATGTCCAGAAGGGTGGCGAGAGGTTGAAGTAATATTCGACATCATTCAAAAGGATAATATTTTTCCTTGTGATGTTCTATATTATCTCCAACAACCAATAGTTGGAAGGTATCAAGGAAGCCTGAAGATAGGTGAAATTGAGCTTACTATCACAGGAGTTGCAGGAAAAATCCCAGAGCAATTAATACTGGGAATTGAATTTCTCGAGGATCATAAACCTTGGGAAATATTACAAGAAGGAATGGAGTTCACAGTGGCTGATAAAAGATACAGAATCAGATGACCACTAGTCCATTCTCCATATACATTTCTATCGGAATGTTATATGTTGAATACAAGGCTGAGTATTTTGCCGCCTATATTGATTCAGGTATCGGAATATGTACTGCAAAGCAGAATGTTTTCCCTAAAGAAATTGGAGAAGATTTACCAGCTATTGCAGGAAGAGATTTCTCTAAAAGAATTCTTATTCTTAACATAGGAATTAAACAAGCAGAAATTATGATCGGAGGCGCAGGCAGTACCCCATGGTACAAAGTGAAGACGCCATCAATTTATTTCCATGATACAGGAGCAGATGTGTTGCTAGGAAACAATTTCCTACAAACATTCAAGCGATTTACACAGGAAAATGAGACAAGAAGACTTATTTTCACAACATTATGTGATCATAAGATCATTGTCCAGAGACTGCGGGAAGCATTTTACAGAAAAATGCCTATTAAGTTTCGCAGCAAGCGTGGTGATGAAGCCAAACTTTGGAATCCAAAGATGGCGGATCGAAGAAAATTTGGTTCGAACCAAAAGGATATGAAAATATGGGATAATAACTTGTATTCATTCAGAATACAAGGAGAAGAACGAGTACCTCCAGAGGCAATTGCAAAATTGATGATGAGCCTAATGGAGAATCCACAAAGTGATGTTACAATAGAAGAAGAAATATCACTTGAGGATATCAAGAAGATGATCCAAAGGAACTATAATGAAGACCCTTTGGCATGGTGGGATAAGAATGAGCCCAAAGCTTCCTTAAAAGTTAAACCAGGAGAGGAGTACGAGTTCGTGAAATTCAAACCGATCTTTATGAATCAGGAGGATCGTAAGGATATGCAGAAGATACTTAAGGAACATCTGGACCTTAAGTTAATTTCACCAGGAGTTTCTCCATACAACAGTCCAGGATTCTTAGTCAGAAACCATGGAGAAATCAAAAGAGGAAAGCCAAGACTTGTTATTAATTACAAGGGATTAACAACATTTTGGAATTCGACGGATACTATATCCCAAGCGAGAGAACATCCGGTTAATCGCATCAAAGGTGCCAAGATATTCTCAAAGTTCGATTGCAAATCTGGATTTTACCAGATTAAGATGGATGAAGAAAGCAAGAAGTTCACAGCTTTCTCCACACCACAAGGATATTATATTTGGAATGTGATGCTTATGGGATTGGCTAGCGCACCCCAGATATATCAAAGGAAGATGGATAATCTCTTCAAAGATTATTTCAGTTTCATGTTCGTATATATCGATGACATTCTAATCGCATCAAAGAACATGAAGGAGCATCTCAAACATTTGGAAATATTTTCAGATGTTTGTCACAAGGAAGGATTAGTGCTTTCGGAGAAGAATGCAGTGATTGCAACAAGACATATTGAATTCCTCGGAATTGAAATCGATGAATCTGGGATCATCCTACAAAGTCATATTTTAGAAAAGATACAAGGATTTCCAGATACGTTGAAAGACAAGAAGCAGCTTCAAAGTTTCCTTGGAGTTGTTAATTTTGCTAGGATGTTCATAAACAATCTAGCACATTACAGGAAGGTGTTTAGCTCATTACTTAAAAAGGATGCAGTATTCAAATGGGAGGATGAACATCAAGAAGGAATTAAGCAGCTTAAAGAAGTTTGCAAAAGGCTTCCAAAACTTGCAATTCCACAGGATGAAGACGAACTGGTTCTCTACACAGATGCTAGTGATCATTGGTGGGCAGCTGTTCTTACAAAAGCCACACCAAACGGAGAAGTGCCATGTAGATATTCCAGCGGTCTATTTACAGACAAGCAACTCGGTGGCCTAACAACGAGAAAGAATTCTTTGCAGTCAGAAAGGCTTTCAAAAAATGGCCTTTATTTTTACTGGCTAAAAGTTTATCTTAAAAATTGCTAATTCAAGTGTTAAAGCTTTTCTGAAAAATAAAATTGAATCAAAACCAGAAAAAGCTAGAATACTTAGATGGCAAGCAGAATGTCAATATTATGATTATGATATTGTCATTATAAAATCTCATGAAAATGTTTTTGCAGATTTTCTAACAAGAGATGGAGGGAATTGAAGCTGATTCCATCCTTACAGCCTCAAGACATCTTGGAGACCAGCTTGAAATGCTACTCCAAGAATTTGATACCCTGGTCATCAATGCTGAGTTGGCCGGGAAATTACAAAGGAATGATCGGGACAAAGTAACCGATCGTATACGAGCATGTGTCTGGTCTCACTCTCAATTGAGAACGGCATTTCAAGGGCCACTCCTCCGGGCTGCTAATAAGCAAATGGAGCGTTTAGAGCGCAGGGCTCCCCAACCTGTAGCAGAGCATTCAAGTACCTCTAGCATAAGTCCTAAGCTGGCAGAAATGTTGGCCTAAGGAAAAACTGATACTCCAGAGTCAAATCCCGAGTTATCACATCAACCCAAAGACGTCCGGTAAAGGGCGAAGAGATCAATCTTAGGCCTATGATGGGCAATTCTAAGGTTGATACTAACGAGATTAAAGTTTCTTCTTCTTGGAAGGAATACCAGGCGAATTGGGAGAAACTGATCACCAGGCAAGGGATATCTCCAGAAAAAACAAAGATCGATATTTCTAGAAAATACCCAAGGGTTTGGATGCTTCCAAATTCTAGCCCACAAGAAGTGAAGAGGTGGTATGAGTTTGGGGCTTTGGCCTCAGTCTATACTACTTCACCTGCCTTCCTGGAGATCAAGCAATTGCCAAAATGGATACAGGAAGCAGTTTACGAGTGCTGGTCAAATACTGACAGCTTGAATCGAGGGGATATCTTGGAACTGTATTTCATAAGTGCAGCTCTAGAACCCATTGGAAAAGGCGGTCATGAAGCCTTTCATTACATCAGGCTTCGCCGACCAGAAGAAAGGGCCTTCAAAAACATCAATGAGGCAAATTCAGAAGAAGTACAATTGGCCATGACCTTCACCGAAGATCAGATTACGACAAGAAGGGCATGTGGATTGTGGGTATGTCTCACTGAGATGGACAAAGTCAAGTTTCCGTTCAAGTTTTATCAAAATTCAGTGAACGGATCATTCCTGTTGAATACTATGACAGGAAAAACTGCAAGATTTGCAGAAGACCTGTTCGAAAAGAAAAGAAATCTTCTGTGGGAAAACAAGCTGTCGGGGAGTAAAGAAACTCGCCGAAAATATTGTAATATGGCTCACATCGGCCATTGGGAACTTCGAGTCTGTCCCGAATGTCAAAACCAAAAGGAACCAGAATTTGGCAAAGGATTCCGGCCAAAAGTCGATCGGAGAAAACCCGACGACGGAGAAGACAAGTCACAAAAGTATCCAAAGTTTCGGGGACCATCAAAAAAGTAGATTCCCCGACAAAGTTAGTGATAACATGTGATTCAAGGATAACCCACTCAGTAAAGAGACAAAAGGTGGGTCAGGTTTAGTAATTGGCATCCAACTAATCAAGATGCTGATAATTCAAGTAAATGATGTAAGCAATGACGTCATAAGATTCCATCTAGCTAAAAGACGGAAAAACAAAAGTCATCAGGCTTTGGAGCCTTATCAAATTGCCTTGGATACCAGACAAGGAGGGTCCTAAGTCATGTGAAGATAATAAAGTATTCCACTACTTTCAGCAAGTGGATGGGAGACTCCAAGAAATAGAGGCAGTACTTACCTCTATATAAAGAAGAGTTTTCAGAAGGCTAAAGGCATCGAACATCTCCCTTAGTCTTCTACAATAAAAAATATCTTTGTAAACAGAGTTGTGAGTTTAGATATCCAGCGTGTTTGCAGTTTTAGATTTTAGTTTTTTAATTTTATGTACAAGAGTGTGATAGCCTTTATGAGAGGCTAAATAAGTTTTCTCCTCCCAAAAGGATATTATTGATGTAATAAATTTTTCTTTAAGTTCTTAATAAAATAAAGGCTTTTGTTCAACATGTGTTCATAGTGTACTATTGATCTATCTCTTTGAAGAATTACTTATACGCCTGGAGTAGGAAATGAACCAAGATTGTGCTGAGCAGTTGCTGAAGGAGTCGGATAACTTGTAGATCATCTTCCCTGAGGGTGAGGTTGAACAATGAGGAGCTGTTTGTCAAACGATCCGGGGGGGCGATAATTTTCCGATTTGGTGGTGTTGCGAGCCATCTCACCCGGTCTATTTTGGTCAAAGAAGGTATGAATTTTAAGGGATTTATCAATTTTACTAAGCATGTTGGGCCGATATGGTCGTAATGGACTATTTCCATTTTCACGTAAACCTTAGTTTGAATCGATAACATAGAATCGACATCTTTTAATTATATGCCCTGTTATGTTTATCAAATTTGAAACCCGACATGATCTATTTAAAACCTCCGAATGGAGACTGGATCTAAGTAGGTGTAACAATGCCACGAATGAAACAGGTTACAAAAATTGAAAGTGTTCATATTCTGTGAAATCTGGAACGAATTTAATCATGTTCCTTATTTGTTATAAAAGGGTATAATGGGAACTTCAATGAATGTTTGAACTCTTTTACGAATGAGGGCCAAACTTGTGACTGAAACTTGGAAAAGGACCATTCTTGAACTTACCCCTATATCTTCGGAGACATGCAAGGAAAATTAATAACATATGCAAAATTATGGAAATCTAAATAGTTAATCTCTCATTTTTCTTGTGCTGGGAAATTAGGAAGATTTTTTTTTTACTCTAGATTGAGTTTCATCTCTTATTCAAAGTAATCATCAATATACGTCAAATATATCATTAATATATACTTTGTGTAAAGAGATATACGATAATTAAAAGACAAAGAACCTCTTTTTGGAGGAAAGGGAATTAGCGGTTTGATTTGTTTCTGTATACACTTGAAATTAAATAATAATAATAATAATAATAATAATAATAATAATAATAATAATAATAATAATAATAATAATTGTTAGAATTTGTTATTACAAATTAAATTAATTTAAACCAGTTTACTGTTATGCTGATGCTGGATCACAATGTTGCAATTTTACTGCACACCGGAAAATTAGAAGACACAGTAATAATTTTCTATTTCATTGTATCTGATGAATGCTACGTGTACAAGATGATGTCACAATTGTATACATGTCTTTTATCCAATATATGAAATAGGGAGTGAAACAGGTAAAGTATAACATGAGATCTCACCCCTTCCATGAGGGGACGCAATTGACGATTCGTCCTCTCCCGAAGACTCGCGTTCTTCCTCCCGAAGAATGAATTTGCGTATAAACTTTAAAGCATTGAAGTCAAAAATATTCCTCCAGCTATTTCTTGAAGACCACTCTTACGAACAGAATATCAAGTGTTGGAGAACAAAAATAAGGCTCAGATACTTTCTTCTGTGTGAATCATATTTTTTTTCTCGTATGTAACCCCTGCAGCTCCTTATATAGCCTTATAAACCCAATTTTTAATGGAAAATTTGGAAAAATACCACATTTTCACAAGGTTTTTTGGAAAAATGCCACCCAGCCTAAATCCTTATAATTATGACCCTCATCCCTGTAAAAAGACCAACATACCCCTTAGTTTGTCAAATATTATGGAGTTGTTATTCTTCTAGATATCAAATCCACCGTGCTCGTCTCCTCTTCAGCCACCTGCTCCCTGTACGACGGCGGTTTACGAATATTGGAATGAGCCGACGGAGACTTATTTTCATCCAGCAATTACAACACCAAATCCTCACTGCCGAGTACCAAAAATTGAAAATCTTTGGGATTCTTTCATTTTTTAATTTATTTTTCCAGTTAAACAAATACACACACACATATATGACCTAAAAGTTAGTGTAAAAAAATTTAGTGAAAAATCATACATCAGAAGGTTCATTTGTAGAATCAATTTGAAGCCTGCGACACTTCCTCGAAACCACCAGTTTGTCGTCACAGACATACACTCCGCTGCTCGAAGAACTTTCCGGCGCCAGCGTTGGAGGCGACCACGACACCACCTGATTCTCCTCCAATTCCTCCACCGCCAGTTCTTCTTTCCCACCACCTGATAATGTAAGAAAAAATTAAAGAAGAAAGACGATTTTGGAATAGTTGGTATTTCGATTTTGGGTTGCTTGTTGTAATCGTAGTTGTCTATATTGTCACGCGATCCCGACGTTTATCGACCATTCGACCAATATTCCGTCTAAACTTTTTATATTTATAATTTTCGTCCGTCCGATCTTACATTTATTTTTTCTGGAATACAGAGTAAAAGATGACTCTCGTTCCCGTGAAAAAGACCATTTTAAAGCCAAATTTTCATGTCAGTCTCTATTCAATACAATGCACGTGATAAAAGATGGTTTGAAGAGGGATAACATTGAGGTGTTTAGGAGTTCGTGCCTTGAAAAATTCATTGACACAGACAAGATAAACTTCCTGATATAATTTTTGTTACAAACGTTTTTTTTGACAAAATTGTGGAGAGTTGACTAAAAGGAATATTTTTCACGTTAACATTTATTATCCTTATGAATGTCACATTTCATAATTATTAGATAAAAACATACAGACGAGTTTTTGGGCACCATTTTACTTGGTGACAAAGTCAAGGGACTCCAAGTGTCTACACAATCTAAAAGGGTAAAATTGAGTCAATCGTGGATAATTTATGTTACCATTTATTGGGTTATTCTTGTAATTTTTTGAACGTATATATTCATTTTTTAAATTTTTTTTGTATAACCGTGTATTGTTAAAAGTTCAATGTATTCATTTAAAAAAAAACTCAATGTATTAAATGTTAATCTAATAAAGTCATTCATCCTTCACTTCCAATGACTCCAAAAATCCAAGTCTACTAAAAAGCTACCAAAAATCTAATCCAATAAATGTTAATCTAAGTCTACTAAAAATCTAAAGCTCTATTGCAGACACACATCCTTCGCTGCCAATGACTACTAAAAAGCTCCGAACAAAATCTAAGTCTAAAATGGATATACACCCCAAGATCTACTGCAGACACACATCCTTCGGTGCCAATGACAAGTTTGCCTTTAAACTGGTTCTTTTCATTTGGAGCAAAGCCAAATTGTCCCCGCAACACACAAAATAACAAATTGTAAGGTCGAAATATGGAATAGTTGGTCGAAATGCGGTCGGAAGAATGGTCGTAAACTGAAAAGTCAACAAAAAAGGGTATTATGATTGACACAATAGTCGGAAATGAAAAAACAAATATTTAACAGATTTTCAGCAACACAAAATATGACCAAAACCAAACAAAGCATCACGAGAAAGCAAAAATATCAAGACCTGCAGGAGAGCTTGCCTTTAAACTGATCATTTACATCTGGAACGAGAGCCATACTGTCCCTATTTAACACAAAAAAAATTATAAAGTAAGTCAGAATACTAGTCGAAATGTGGTCGGAAACGTAGTCGGTGCTAAAAAAACAAATAACAGTCGAAAAAATGGCCAACATACAGTCGGAAACATGTTCGACATATAGTCGTAAATGCATAAAAAACCAATGACAGAAACTAAAAGTAAATATTGAACACAATTTTTGAAACGCAACAAAAGAACCAACAAAATATCACGAAAAAACATCCAAATATATAATAATCACAAAAACTCCTGTCAGACCGTCTAACGGGTCTGACTGTTAGACGGATCTAACCCGCGGATTCGGTGGCATTTTTGTAATATTAGTAGTGGTATTTTAGTAGTTTTGAGGGAGTATCGGTATTAGTAGTCCTTCTGAAATGTATTAGTCGTCCTTCTAAAAAGTATTAGCAGTTCTTCTGAAATGTATTAATAGTTCCCTGAAGAGTTTTTTAGTATTTCTCCTAAATATACTCCTGATATGTATTAGCAATCCCTCAAAAAAGTATTAGTAGTTCCTCGAAAAAGTATTAGTAGTTCCTTGAAATAAATTAAATTTTTCTCCCGAAATGTATTAACAATCATTTTGAAAAGTATTAGTCGTCCTTCTAAAAAGTATTAGCAGTTCTTCTGAAATGTATTAGTAGTTCCCCTGAATATAATTAAATTTTACTCCCGAAATGTATTAATAGTCCTTCTGAAAAGTAATAGTAGTTCTTCTGAAATGTATTAGTAATTCCCTGAAGAGTTTTTTTGTATTTCTCCTGAATATACTCCCGAAATGTATTAGTTGTCCTTCTAAAAAGTATTAGCAGTTCTTCTGAAATGTATTAGTAGTTTCCTTGAATATAATTAAAATTTTCTCCCAAAATGTATTAACAGTCCTTCTGAAAAGTATTTGTCGTCCTTCTAAAAAGTATTAGCAGTTCTTCTGAAATGTATTAGTAGTTCCCCTGAATATAATTAAATTTTTCTCCCGAAATGTATTAACAGTTCTTCTGAAAAGTATTAGTTGTCCTTCTAAAAAGTATTAGCACTTCTTCTGAAATGTATTAGTAGTCTTACCAAAAAGTATTAGTATCCCCTTAAAAAGTATTAGTAGTGTCTCCAAAAAGTATTAACATTCCCTGCAATTTCTCCACTTCCTTCCCAAGTATCACAACAAAACTTTAACCCACTTCCTTTCTTTCGTCTTTCTCTTCAAGTAGTTCCTTTTTCTTGATTCTCAGCACGAAACTCCGAGAAACGATTTGTGTTTTGTCATCTCTTTCGATTTTATTGAACCATGAAAGGCGGGCACCAATGAAAGTGTCGATTATATCCTTTTTCTGTTCCTAACTCATTTTCTGTAAACTTGAGAATAAAAGAGACAATTGACAAAGTTTGAGGTTGGATATGATTGGAAATTTTAGGTTTATCTGTGAATTTTTACGTGCGGTGGCGAAGCCGCGTGTTTGTTTCTAATGTGGTGGTGAATTGGGCTATTTCACTTTAACCCATATGGCAAGACGGGTTAGGGTTTTTGGATCCGTCTAACGGATTAGGATCCGTTAGACCGTCTAACAGGAGACCTACTCTATAATAATATATGTTAGACATTTTGGAAATGAGAGGGAGAATTGATTTGTGACCTTACAGAATTCAAAAGAGCTAGTAAAAGTTGCATGATTAAATCCAAACATACTCAATAAGAATGAATATAATATATAGGGATAATTACACACAAAAAAAAAAAAAAGAGGAAAGTTTCAAACTTACAGAAATGCCAATTAATATTTCGCCTCAACCGTTGGTTAACTTAACGGAGACATCATCAAATATTTTACAATTACATTGCCATCTTACATTTAGCCCCAACCGTTAAGTTACCGAGACATCATCAAACATTTTACAACTACATTGCCGACATTACTACGATGCCAGCAAAAACTTGCTCACAGTTCATGAGATGAAGGGCCTCTTGTACAACTGTTTCATAAGATCAAATTCCTGTACTGCTGCTAATCAAGAAGCATAGATGAATGCACAAAGGGAGTCAGTAATTCTCTGAATTTCCGGGTAACAAGAAAATTAGCAGAGTCACTATTTCAATTTCTTGACACGATTTAACATTGAGTTTAAATATATACATCCTTTATTCGTATACAACACGGTGGAAATTTGTGAAATTTTCATAATGCTAATAATCATTCGGGCACAGAGAGGTCGCAAGTTACAGTTGCGGTAATAACGATAGTCCTTGTACACAGTCAGAAGATTTAATGTCCTAATATTTAATCAAGCCCAAGCTCTTCAACCAGGGAAGCATCTCCGTCAGACCTTCTTTCAGACTTCTAGGGCTGTAATCCAGCTCTGTTTTGGCCTTTTCACAAGTGTAGGCCCACTGATGTCTAAGAACATCAACAGTCTGTTCAACAGAGTACAGAAACAAATCGGAATGTAAATCAGGACGCAAAAAAAACAGTAAAAGCAATTGAAATGAGAAAGAAGGAAATTTAACTATCAGATCATGCATGGGAGTATGCTTGGAAATCCTAATACAGTACTGAAATGTGCATATTCACAGTATGCAAGCATCAGATCTGATACTAATAAGGAATTCCCCCAGGTTGCGTTTGGATGGAAGGAGAAGATTCGTGGAAATGATATCAAATGATTCCATATAAGATAGATTTGAAATCCACCAAAATTGACTTAAAAATAACTCAAAATAGGACCTAAAGATTCAAAATTCATTGAATTATGAAATTAGACAAACAAGCTCAATGGATTTGTCATTATGGATTTGAAATCCTTAAGCTATAAATCCTTTTATAGAAATGCAACCACAAAGATATTGTGCTAATGGCTATGTGATCCCTGTACTGTTTGAAAAACCAAGCTGTATGGAGGAGAGTGTGGATGGGAAATGCCAAAGGTTGTCCCTACAGGAGTTAAAATGAAGAATTTGCCTCGGTAATAAATTGAACTTTTGGGCACTACACTTACTGAAAAAAAGATTGGGGCATTATGATGTTAATGATCTAACACTATAGGACAGAAGAATATTAAAAAAAGAAAAAGAAAAAGGAAAGAGGAGTTGTGAGATATGGCAACTAATGAATTTCTGCAATAGCCTTCCTCTGTTTAGGGTTTCAGGTCACCAAGTAAAACAAGAAAAGAAACAATTACACAGCTCAAACAGAAAAGTTCCATACCGGGGGACTGATCAGCGGAAGCTTCCCTGTTATTCTGGAGACAAGAACACACAACCATCCATAAACTTCGATAAGAAAAAGCGGGATGCGAAACCGAGGCTTTGCTGTCCGAGTGATCATCGCAGCCATATCAAAAACATCTTTGAAAGATGCGTTTTCTCCTGTAAGAAGATATCTTTCACCTGGCAGACCTTTGGTCATTGCTGCAATATGCCCTTGCACTACATCATCGACATGGCAGAAAGAGAACCCTTTTTCTTGGCCCATGTAACCTGGCAGCCGGCCACTAAAGCGTTCCACAAGCTGACACAGAATATAAAAGCATTCAAGTTTCAAAGTCGATTACTTGCAAATGCATGTCAAGAATAAACACCCAATGTCTTACGTCACAATGCAAACAATCATTTTTATAAAATTCACATCTCAATAAATATAAGGGATAATTACAAAAAATACCAGAGGTTCGGGCTAATTACCAAAAAAAAAACCAAAGATTTTTTAAAATTGCAAAAACCTCCTTGAGCTTTGATCCGTCTTACATTTTCTCCCTTCATAAGAAAAAAACATTTCAAAACCCCCCCTAATATTTATAAAAATATTACAACTACCCCCTTAAATTTAGAACTGAATCAAAACTGAGGGTTTTTTTGTTGTAATTTTGAAACATCTCTAGGTTTTTCTGTAATTAGCCCAGACCTCAGGGGTGTGTTTGTAATTATCCCTAAATATAAGGGTTAATTACATTAACCATCCTTGAGATTTTGCCTAATTACGAACTCAGTTATTATTCAAAATCACAAATACCCGCTTGACATTTGTTGCTCTTTTACAAATTGTACCCTCAAGAGGGTGTATTTGTTAGGTAATACAAACCTCAAGGGGTTGTTTGTAACACTGTAAGGGGCATTGTAATTTTGAAAGATAACTGGAGTTTTTTTTTTTTTTTTGTATCTAGGCTACACGTAATAGTAGTTATCGTAATTATTCCTAATTATAAAGAATAAGGAGTTCGCAAACAAGATATACCACCGGAAAATATGAGAAAATTATCCCATCATAGAAGAAATTCACACTAAGAAGAAACATGTTCAGTTCTGAAGGAGGAATAAATCACTACTATATTCCATGCTTACTGTTATAATAAAGCAAACTTCAACTTAATCAATGACATTTTCATTTTTAACCAAATATTTTCCATCTCTTCAGCATGAAGCACCAAAATAGTATCAAAATTAAGCTCAACTAGACCAAGAACACAAACATTTTTACCATAAGCGCGATCAAATTTCCAGTTGTGACTTTGCCTGGACCATATATAACTCCAGGATAGACCGGCACTATCGGCACCCCCTCAGCTGCAGCTTCTAAAGCAATCTTGTCTGCTATGGCCTTGGATTTCTCATACTCGGTACAAAAATGCTTGGCAGAATGCACCTATAAAAAATCACACCAGAGAAAAATCCTTAAAAATCAAGATATTCTTTTTTTTCTTTTAAAAAACTATTTTGACTTGAATTGCATAGTAATGAACTTTCAATACTTGAGTCTCATCCCCAATGTGCCCATCAGTCGACCCCAATGCGAAAAACGACGACGTATAAATGATCTTCTCGATTGTATTGGTCTCCTTATACGCCTTCAAAACATTCCTCAATCCTCCAACATTAACCTAGCCAATTTCAGTCAATAAAACCAAACTAACGCAATCTTGTTCAAATAAAATCTGGGTTTTACTTAACTAGTTAATTATAAAACAAATTGACAATTAATATTCAGAGTTGAGCTCACTGAAGAAAATCTCGAGGGGTCAGGAATCCAGGGCTCGACAAGCGCAGCAGCGTGGAAGATGACGTGGCAGCCGGAGAAAGCTTCCAGAAGCGATGGGTAATCGGTGACATCGCCGTAGGCAAGCTGGAGAGCTCCATCGGTTGCGCCGCCGTCGGTGGGCGGAGGCAAGGAGGAGATGTCGCTGGTTTTACGGACAAAGGCTTTAACGCAGTATCCTTGGTTGAGAAGGGCGTGGCAAAGCCTTCCGCCTAAGTAACCGGAAGCGCCGGTCACCAATACCACTTTCTTCATCGTGGTGGCCTTTTCAAGTCAACTGGGTGGGAGCCTCTGAAATTCTTCATTTCTTACGGAGGGGCCTCGGTGTCTGACTTTTTAATTGTGTTCCCCTCCTCATTTTCTTGAGAAATTCCATTAGGCACCATTGCACCAAGTTGGGACCTTTAGGATGCGATTGTATATGCTTTCATTTTGAAATTTTTTATTTTGCTAGAGAATAGTGGTAAAAAAAAATTGGAAAGAAAAAGATGATTTTTGAGAGTGATTGGATGTGAGATAAAAAAAAAAAATAATGATGAAAGTTGATTTGATTTAAAAATAGTAAAATAATGATTGAATATAATTGGTAGTTAGAAATGTGTGAGTGAGTGAATAGTGAAATTTGTGGGAGAATGTGTAATAATGATTAGTTTTTTGTAAAAAAATGTGTAGATGTGATTGGAAAGAGAAAAAATGAGAAAAAGTGAAAGTGAAAGAATAGTATATTTTTTGAAAATTTTCATAAACAATCGCATGTTTGGTCAAAAAAATTCTCCAGCGGAACGAAAATGAAATCCCTTTCATATCAAATCGCAGCCTCACTACGTTCTTGAAAATGTTTTTATACGTCAAACAACAATTATAGCTTTATTTAAGGAATATATATATTTGTGGCATTTTCCATTCAAAAAGTCTTAAATACTCTTATATATATACACACATATATATAGAGAGATTGGATCAAATGAGACCACATAATTAGAGTGAGACAGTGTGGACTAATCATGTCCACAAATGTGTAATTTTAGATGGTTGAGATTTACCCAATTTAATAAATATTTTTTATTTATTTTAAATCTGAAAAGGACAGATTGGTTATTTTATTTTCATCCCAATTATGTGGTCCCCCAAGATTCAAAGTCTCTTGCTGCAGCTTGCATTGCACCATCGGGTTTTCTGAGAGATGAATCTGCTCATGTGGTAGATGATATTAAATTTTTGCTAGGCTTGTTCGAGAGTGGTATGAACTGCTCCTTTATACCTCGTGAATGTAACGAAGTTGCTCACCTTTTAGCTAACTCTGTCTTTAATCATTCGCATTTAGAGTATGGGATGTATGTTGTTCCAATTTGGTTGAGTTCGGCTATTTTAGCTGACCTTCGTTAATGCAATGAAATTTTTCCCTAAAAAAAATATCCCGGTGGCTTCAGACTCAAAAAATATCCCGGTGGCTTCAGAAAATTTCAAACATATATGAATTGTCTTGTAATTAGCCCAAACCTCACGTGTGTTTTGTAATTATCCCTAAATTGATTTATCAAATTATTTTAAAAAGAAAGGTGTAGTTTAGACAGAGTTCGAGAGATATTTTTGGGGTTTTAGAATAAAGGACAAGATCGGAGGATTGGTGAAGAAGACGATGCTGACGTGGAGAAAACGAGGGCCTACTAGGATGCAGTGAGGATTATTGTACACTTAGATGTTTTTTGATGTATACTTAGATGTGTTTTGTTGTATAAATAGTTAATTTTTATGTATATATTTATGTTGTTGTATACTTATTTTTTTGTTGTATACTTATATGTGGTTTGTTGTATACTTATATGTGTTTTGTTGTATACTTATATTTTTATTTGACAATTGTAATATGCAGTAAAATTATGTTAAACATACATCAAAATAGTGTTAAGTATACATCAAATATATGATAAATATACAGCACAATAATGAGCATGATTTTCTCTCTCTCTAATTGATTTACTTAATCCACGGTCCCCACATGTTAATGAGCGTGATTCTCTCTCTATAAATGATTCCTTAATTAATGGTCCCCACATATTTTTGTTTGACCATTTTAATATACAATAAAATTATGTTAAACATACAGCAAAATAGTGTTAAGTATACAACAAATCATTGATAAGTATACAACATACTGCATGGCAGAGCACATGCGTGATTTTCTCTCTCCAGCGTGATTTTCTCGCGATTTTCTCTCTCCCCACGTGATTTTCTCTCCCCTAATAACTGATTCCATATTTGGATGGTCCCCCACATGTTTGTTTCGACAATTATACCCTTATTTTGCCTTAATTAAATGTTTAATGTAATTTTAACCCCTATTTATCTTAGCCATTGATATAGATAAGGGAGGGTTGAGATGAGTCCACATTGTCTCATTATAATATGTGGTCTCATTGTATCCTCTCCATATATATATATATCACATCATTAGAGTGAGACAGTGTGGACTAATCCTGTCCACAAATCTGTAATTTTAGATGGTTGAGATTTACCCAATTTAATAGCCTTTTTAATTTATTTTAAATCTGTAAAGGGCAATAGTGTAATTGTAATTACACCAAATCAAACTCTGTCAAATTGAGTAACTCCATGACAATGCTCAAAAGAAGTGAAATTGGTGGGTGCGATTCCAATGGTTTGCCGGAGATTATTGTCGGAGATGATACAAAAATGTTGCAAGTTCAGTGAAAACGTGGTGGATTATTAAATTCCAGAGTTCGTAAGGGAGCATATAAAATCTTTACGTGATGCCGAAACATATTATCTGAAATCGAAAATTAATTATCTTTTTCCCCAAAATTTGAATCTCATTAGGAACCTGGAATTGTTTGTAAAAAGTTATATTAGTCGACCTATTTTGTGCAGCATTTTTCATGTGTATAGATTAATTAAGAAGTCTATCGCGTATATGTGTACATGCCTGTTATATGTTCATGTCTTCATTTGAACCATGTTATTTTAATTCGATAGACACTACACTCATGCATAAAGGACATGATTGGAGGATTGGTGAAGAAGACGATGCTGACGTGGAGAAAACGAGGGTCTACGAGGAGGCAGTGAGGATTACTGTATACTTATATGTGTTTTGTTGTATAAGTAGTTAATTTTTTATGTATGTATTTATGTTGTTGTATACTTATATGTGTTTTGTTGTATTCTTATATTTTTGTTTGACAATTCTAATATGCAGTACAAATATATTAAATATACAGCATAATAGTGTTAAATATATAGTAAATATATGTTAAATATACAGTACAATAATGAGCGTGATTTTCTCTCTCCATAACTGATTCACTTAATCCACTGTCCCCACATGTTAATGAGCGCAATTCTCTCTTTCTCTCTCTCTATAACTGATTCCTTAATTCACGGTCCCCACATGTTTTTGTTTGACCATTTTAATATGCAGTAAAATTATGTTAAACATACAGTAAAATAGTGTTAAGTATACATCAAATCACTGATAAATGTACAACATACTGCATGATAGAGCATATGGGGGATTTTCTCTCTCCCAGCGCGATTTTCTCTCTCCCCACGTGATTTTCTCTCTCCTAATAACTGATTCCATATTTGGATGGTCCCCCATATGTTTGTTTTTATAATTTTACCCTTTCTAGGATTTAATTAAATGGTTAATATATTATTATCCCAAATTATTCCTAACCTTTGATGTAAATGAGGGAGGGTTGAGATTAGTCCATACTGTCTCACCATAAAATGTGGTCTCATTGGATCATCTCCTATATATATATATATATATATATATATTATTAGAATATATTGAGATTACCAAAATGGAAGTAACAATTTCATTAGAAAAGATCATAGCTAAAATAACCATGTCTACAAAAAAAAAAAATGGTCATAAATGTAAAATCATAAATGTATATATTTCCAAAATACGATAAGTCTTACGTCTGGGCGACATAATTTGTGGTTCATTATAATGAAAACCCAAAGCAAAACTAGCTAAATGGCTTCTATCGATAGAATTACCCAATCGTCTCACAAAAAAACTAAAAAGATCATAAATGTAAGATCATCAACAATATATTTTGCCATGCCCAATCCATATGTCAAGAAACTCCATTCGTTCATTGATCCAATATCCGAATCCCAGTATGAGCTAAAAAGCTTATTTCGAGCATCCCATAAAAAAAGAGCATAAAAATTGGATGGCAATCTCTTCAAAACGCATGTTCGAAGTTTCAATTTCCATTCGTTCATTCGTTCCACATTGACCACAAAGCGCACCCAAAAGTGATATCGACTCCATTTCGAGAGTTCAATTTCCGTTCCACATTGACCACAAAGCGTAGTGATATCGGATTTCAAGATCTTGCTTTTGTCGGAAGAATGCCTTGGGCACATTTCCAAAGAAAATTGACTTCAATCCTTTTTTTTCTAAAACACAAAATTGACCTCATTCCTTTTTTTTTTAACAAAATTGACTTCAATCCTTCATTTATTTCACACAATGGGCTTCTTCAAACTTGAGCTAGTTCTATAGCTTAGAGCATTTCGGCTAATTTTTGGAGGTAAATATCATCTATTAGTTCTACATTATCATATTGGTTGAGATTTATGATATATTTTGATTATTACTACGATGATTAGTTGAATCTACGCATGCTGATAAAAAATTTTGCGACAAAACCACACTGGTCATTTCGGGTCATTTTTTGGTCGTTTAGACCATTAAACGATTCTGGTTTTTTTTGGTCTTTTTTTATTGATTTGTTTCTGGCCGACTCAAAATAAACGACTTTAGTCGACTTGGATCATTTTTCGCAGTGCATAGAATTTTATACTATGTGGTTTTTTCTCTTACAATTTTTTTCTTCGAAGTGCAGGCATGACCACCATTTTAGGTAACTGTATTTTATTTTGACGAGCTTATCAATGAAGATGGCAGATGGGTATGGAGGATAGAAAATAATGACAATGTCGGTGTAGAAGGTATTTCAATCACTGTCATATGTCATACAAAGAATTATATTCTCAATTTCATGACATTTGCAATGTTGATTCTTCATTGTCTGATTTTGAGATGAGGTTTCTAGCTCCCTGGGGGCTTTGATAAAGTTCCAATTCGTATTGATTGTGATAGACGATTGAATGAGTTTTTAAGTGTCAATACACAAAGTCAACATTTTCCAATTTATGTAGCACTTGTGACAAATAGTCCAGTTGAGCAAGCAAATGAATATGAATCAAACAATTACCAACAACCAGTAGGGGATAATGAATATGCAGTAACTTGCTCGAAAAAAATGAGTGTTGGCGGGGAAAGTTTGACCATAGTCTTTCCTACACTACCAAGGTCATTTCCAAAACGACCAAGGTCATTTCTATATTAATCTTTGTTAAGAAATTTATTGAGTAGATTTTGATGATACCATGTAAAACTTAAACTAGGAAGTTGGCAACCCATTTTCCTTGTAATTTGTTTTGTAATAGATAGGGCTGGAAAAGCTAAGTCAAGTCAGCTATGCCAAGAAATACAAGAAGTCAACTGCAGACTGGATTGAAGACTCTGCTGTGTGTCAGCTAAGTATGGCCAAGAGAGAAGTCAAGGACTCGATTGAAGGAGTGTCACCTGAGGAACAACTGTGAGAAGTGTTAGTCAAGTCAACTCAAGAAGTCAAGTCTCAAGGTTGAAGTGACAATTGAATTATCCAATGACTGGAGCTGACTCAAGTCACCTGGGGTAAAGACAGCAGTCTAGTCAAGACAACTGACTTATATCCGTTGATTAAAGTCAAGAATATTACTCAATAAAGTAATATGATAAAGCTGTCAGGTCTAACGTGTTAGTCCCAGAATTGTGCAAAAGGAATAAACCAATGGGAAACACTGCACCTAGTGTCAGGCACCTGCAATGCTGCGAAGACATTTAATACGAGGAAATGTCAACATCAAGGACTGCAACAAGACAAGCCAATGACAAAAGTGACATTTGAAATTAGCCTATCTCTTCAACGGGCAAAATTTCAAATGTGCACTATAAAAGGCTGAGGAAGTTATTGAGAAGAGGTTACCTGAACCACGAACAAGCAAGCAATATTCAAGCATTTAACCTGCAATATTCTCACAAACAAGCAAGCAATTCCTCAAGTCTGAAACTCAAAAGAAATCGATCAAACACAAGTTGTGAAGGAAACACAACTTCAAATCTGTTGAAGAGGAAACATTTGAAGAAGCAAAGGGGTCTACTATCCAAGCTAGGATTGTAGAAAGGTTCCAGGTCGAACCATTATCAAGTTTGTTGGAGGGCTTCGTGATCAAATCCAAAAACTTGAGAAGTGAGCTGAAGTAGCAATGTAGCTGCCCTGTGAAAAAGCTGAGTCGCAAGAGAAGCCAGCTGTGTGATCAAGGCTGTCTCCAAACTGTTCACCGCTTTGTAAACCGATTTGTTACATAGTGGATTCCTCTAGGAGTTGGAGAAGAGAGGATTAGAAGAATTACCCCATCTTCGAACCTCTATAAAATATTTGTGTCATTTACTTTCAGCAAATTTACTTTCCTGCATATTTACATTATATCGGCTGTTAGAATCATATTTGCTATCCAAATGATTAATAACTAAGTGCTAAGAATCAAATGTTAAAAACAAACTTAAAATAATTCTAAGGGTGTTAAGTCTTCTGCTGTTAAAAACCAATCAGCCAAGTTAAGTATTTGGCTTGAGAAGCTGAGTTATACTATCAACAGCTCTATCGAGTCTGTTGAGTGGGTAACTTAGCTGAAAAGCCAACTTAGCTGTCCATCAAGGACACACCTATTTGAGTCAACTCTGTTGAATTAATTTAAAAGGGCTAAATCGAAAATTTGGTAAGGTTTATTCAACCCCCCTTCTAAACTTTACTTCATACCCCTTGGGACCTACAAGTGGTATCAGAGCAGTTGGTTCATTGAGCCTTCCGCACTGGTTACTGAACTAGATCTCTATATTTTCAAAAAGGTTTTAAACACTTGTATTTCCAAAATCTTTCATTTTAAGCAAAGTTATTATCATGGAAGCAAATTTGACACGCATTCCTATGTTCACTGTTGAAGAATTTGATGATTGGAAAATTCGTATGCAGGCTCATCTATCTGCATTACATGATGAAATGTGGCTTGTGATAGAAGATGGGCCACTGCAAATACTAAAAGTGAACACGGTTGTAAGAAAAGCGACTACAATTTGAAGGACAAGAAAGTCATTCTTTGAAGCAAGACCAGCCATGGTTGAAAAACCAAGAACTGAATGGACTAATGAAGATAGGAAGAGATACAACTTGGACAATGTGGCCAAGGACATACTCTACAAGACATTGGACAAAGCAATGTTCGATAAAGTCAAATCTTGCAAACTCTGCAAAAGAAATCTGGAATAAATTGACTTTAATTTGTGAAGGATCAGAACAAATTAAAGAAAATAAACTGTCTGTTGCTGTTAAAAAATATGAAAATTTCAAAATGCTTGTAGGTGAAACCATGGATCAGCTGGATGCCAGATTTACTAAGATCACAAATGAGCTTTCAACTCTTGGGAAGGAATATACACAAAAGGAAATGTGTATGAAGATCTTAAGAAGCCTCCCAGCTAAATGGGAAATGAAGACTATGGCCCTGAGACACTCAATGGAACTCTCAAGAACATCCAATCATGAGCTATTCTCAGATCTCAAAGCCTATGAGTTTGAGCTGAGAAGGAAAGAGCAAGAGGAGACAACTGTACCCAAGACAGCTGCACTGATGGCTAATGATGGAAAGAGAGCTGAACCAAAGGAAGCCATAGACCAGGAGGAAATTGCCCCAATGGTTAAAAGGTTCAACAAGTTCTTCAATAAGAACTATAAAAGAAACAAGGGTGAAACCTCCAGGAGACATTCAGCTCCTTCCAAATCAAGAGAAGACAGGCCACCCAAGAGAGCTGAACATCAAAGGGTTGAATATCATAGAGCTGATAATCCAAGAACAGAAAGGGCTGATCAAAGAGTTGAAAACCTGTGTTGGAACTGCAAACAACCAGGACATTTTGCAGTTGACTGTTCCTATCCACCAGTCAACAAATATAGGAATGAGGAAGATAAAAGAGTCTTCAATGAAAGAAGACAGGAAAAGAAGAAAGCCATGTTGGCTATTGAGACTGCTGAGACAGTCAAGTCTAAAGAAGCAGCAGACTCAGAGAGTAGTGAAGCTGACTACTCAAGTGACTCTGAGGAAGACGCTATGATTTGCCTTATGGCTAAAGAACAAGATCAACCAGATCAACAAGATGAGGTACACTCTAACTCATCTCATTCAGAATCAAACGATAGTGATTGTGATACACACACTTCATCACCCACTGATCTTTATGATTCATTAGGCAAAATGATGAAAGATTTTGAACACATAAAATCCTCACACACAATTCTAAATGAGGAAAACAACCATCTTAAACGCCAAAACTCACAGCTGACTAAAGAGCTGAGTACTCTGAGTCACATAGCTGATGTGAACACTAAGCTGAAGGCTGAAAATGCCAAGATTATAGCAGAGTTAGCTGCTATAGAAAAGAGGGAAAAAGATCTAAAAAATGTGATTGTCTCATATACATAGGCATCCAAATCATTAGATGATCTTATCATGAGTCAAAAAGAATGTGGAGATAAGACAGGCATATGATTTAATTCCTTTGTGCACAGTCAAACTCCAAGAGTGATTTTGGAAAAAGGATCTTCAAGTAATGAAGCATCTCAAAAATCCAAAACACCAAATGCTGCACCCACATTCACTCCAAAGCATAATCACAAACTAACTGGCCTTGGATACAAAGGAAAAGGAAAACAACCAGTTGAGTATGCTGAGAGGACAGTTGAGAAGAAATTCGGCCGAGTTCCTCAGCAAACTCCAAAAGAAAAATACTGTAAAAGGTAAACAGAGCTACCAGAAACCCCAGAAATTTCATCAGAGAAACACACATGATGGGAATGGTAGAAACTATCCAAACTAGCTGATTGGAATAATGTGAAACATCAGCAAAGACCTATGGAATACAAGCCAAGATGGCAAAGACCTAAAACTCAGCAAAGGTCATTCCAAAGGCAAAAGAGCTACTATCAGCATACATACGCACCCAAGCACTACACTCAGAAATTTCACAACTATCCCAAGAAATCAATTGCTAAAACACAAACATAGGCATACAGACAAAAGAGACAGCTGTATGAACCTAAAACCCCCAAGCAATTTGCTAATGTGCACTATGATTATGGCACTGATAGATGACAACCTCTTAGAGTCAAGTCTTTTGGCTATAGGTTGGTTGGATCATCTTATAGCACTAACCCCTCAGGACCCAGGCAAGTATGGGTACCTAAAAACTGATTTCCTTGATTGCAGGTTCAAGGAACAGCTGAGTGCCAAGGAACCTAGTACATGGATAGTGGCTGTTCCAGATATATGACAGGAAACAAGAAAAACCTATCAAGATTCAAGGAAATTAGAGGTGCAAAAGTCATATTTGGAGGAAATGAAGCTCCAGGGGAAATCAAAGGCACATGATCTATCAAGAAGAATGGATTGGAAATCACAGATGTTGTTTATGTTGAAGGCCACAACTTCAACTTGTTAAGCATCGACCAACTCGTGATAAAGGCTACAATGTTGGATTCAACATGGGAATGTGCCGATCAAAGATCTTTGAATCAAATGAAATAGTCTTTGCAAGGATCAAGACAGAGAAGAATATGTATGTGGTAGATTGGTCCACTGCTACACCAAACACTTGTCTGCTAGCAAAGAGTACAACTGAATCAAGTTGGCTGTGGCACAAGAAGCTGAGTCATCTGAATTTCAAGACAATCAACAAGCTTGCAAGAAGTCATCTTGTAGAAGGATTTCCAGACTCAGTGTACAAGAAAGAAAGTGTATGTGATGCATGCCAAATGGGAAAGCAAATAAAGTCTTCATTCAAGGATAAGCCAAGTTCTTCTTCAACAAGAATATTACATTTGTTGCATATGGATTTATTTGGTCCAGTTGAGCCAGCCAGCGTAAGTGGAAAGAAATACACCTTGGTAGTGGTAGATAACTACTCAAGATATACATGGACAATCTTCATGTGTAAAAAGAAGGAAACTTTGCAGAAGTTACCTCAGCTGATGAAAAGAGTTCAAAATGAAAAGAGCCAAACCATTATAAAAATAAGATATGACAGAGGAACTGAGTTTGTTAATGGGATAATAACTCAGTATTGTGTTGAAAATGGAATTGCTCATGAGTTATCAGTTGCAAGAACTCCACAACATAATGGAGTGGCTGAAAGAAGGAATAGAACTCTCAAGGAAGCTGCAAGGACCATGTTAGCTGAAGCTGGATTGCCTAAGAGATTTTAGGCTAAAGCCATTAACACAACCTGCTATACTCAAAATAGATGCATGATCAATAGGCAACTGACCAAGACTCCCTATGAGATTTAGACAGGGAGAAAGCCAAATGTTGGATATTTCAGGATATTTGGATGTAAATGTTTCATCCATAACAATGGCAAAGATAATTTAAAGGCTTTTGATGATAAAGCTGATGAAGGTATCTTTTTGGGATACTCAGCTGAGAGTAAAGCCTATAGAGTGCTGAACAAGAGGACTATGGTTACAGAAGAGTCCATCCATGTGGTTTTTGATGAACCTAATGTAAATGGAGAAGACATTGAAGAGTTAGCTGATAAGCTGAATCAGCCAACAATACAGAAAAGTCCTTATGTTGAAGCTGAAGTAGGAGCAATCAACCCATATGAAGATGAGATTGCTGAATCTCAAAGACAGCTGAATGAAGATGAAAGAGTTGTTCAAGACAACTTAGCTGCGAGACGGCTGAATCCAACAAACTTACTCCAAGCTGATGTGAGATGGCTGAGAGACCATCCACCAGAGTTAGTTATTGGAGATGTTAGAGATGGCATAAGAACCAGATCTAGAGCACAACATGGAGCTATGTTCACTTGTTTTATTTCCCAGATAGAGCTTAAAGATGTGTCTCAAGCATTGGATGACACACATTGGATTCAAGCCATGCAAGAAGAGCTGAATCAGTTTGAAAGAAACAAAGTATGGGAATTGGTGCAGAGGCCAACCCATCAAAATGTTATTGGCACAAAATGGGTTTTCAGAAACAAGATGAATGTGGAAGGATCTATTGTAAGAAACAAAGCAAGATTGGTAGTCAAAGGGTATTACCAAGAAGAGGCTATAGATTTTGATGAAACCTTTGCTCCTGTTGCAAGATTGGAAGCAATAAGGATGTTTTTTGCTTATGCTGCACTTAAGAACTTCACTGTGTATCAAATGGATGTGAAGAGTGAATTTCTAAATGGATTATTAGAGGAAGAAGTCTATGTTGAACAACCTCCAGGTTTTGAGCTGAAAACTATTGGAGATAAGGTGTATAAGCTCAAAAAAGCATTATATGGATTGAAACAAGCACCAAGAGCATGGTATGATACATTGCCTCAATTTCTAACTGACAATGGATTCACCAAAGGCAAAGTTGATAGCCCACTCTTCAGAATTCAAGATGGAGAGAGTATACTGCTTGTTCAAATATATGTGGATGACATCATTTTTGGTTCCACAAATAAAGAGCTGTGTGACAAGTTCTCAAACCTCATGCAAGGTAAATTTGAGATGAGCATGATGGGAGAGCTGACTTTCTTCCTAGGACTTCAAGTCAAGCAAATGAAGGATGGAACCTTCATAAGTCAGACAAAATATACCAGAGATTTAATGAAGAAATTTGGTATGGAAGAGAAGTCTTCTGTGAAAATTCCAATGAATACATTATTCAAGATTGATATGGATGCAAATGGCAAAACTGTTGATCAAACCAGATATAGAGCACTCATTGGATCATTACTCTATCTAACAGCAAGCAGGCCAGACATCACCTTTGCAGTAGGTGTATGTGCAAGATTTCAATCTGCACCAAAGGAGAGCCACATGACTGCAGCTAAGAGAATCCTAAGATATCTAAAGCGATGCTAGGAAGTTGGCTTATGGTATCCAAAGAAAGGTGGATTCAAGCTAATTGGTTACTCAGACTCAGACTATGCTGGATGTAGAGTTGACAGGAATACTACTTCAGGTACATGTCAAATGCTTGGAAATAGATTGGTTTCTTGGTTTAGTAAAAAACAAAATTAAATTGCCACATCCATAGCTGAAGCAGAGTACATAGCTGCGAGTAGTTGTTGTGCCCAAGTCTTATGGATGAGACAACATATAAGAGACTATGATATTGAAGAAAAAGAGATTCCAATTATGTGTGATAACACTAGTGCTATTGCAATCACTCAGAATCCTGTGTTGCATTCAAGAACAAAGCACATTGATGTCAGATATCATTTCATAAGAGATCATGTTGAAAAGAAAGACATCACATTGGAATACATCTCAACTGATAAACAGTTAGCTGATATATTCACTAAGCCTCTATGTGAATCAAGATTTGAAGAGCTCAAGAATGAGTTAGGGTTAATTGAGCTGAGTTGAATATCAAAAGACTCAATCAGCAGAGAAAGAAGATGAGAAAATCAAAGCAGAGCAAGTTTCACACTTCAACCAAGTGAAACAACCTTATCGGGAAGTCAGCTGTATCGAGTTAGCTGACAGCTGAGTTACTTCACAAGAAGAGAGAAGCAGAGTTAAGTCACGTTGGATATAAGCTGAATCATTTATGAGCTAAGTGACAAGAACACAATTGTTTTAATTGAGCGAGAATGTTTTTAAGGACGACATCAGCGTAATAATGACGGTCACAGTAAAAGCTGCACAGTAAGCCATATGATTGGATATAAATGCTTCTGCATTTAATGGGGGGAATTAAATGCGGTTTTGACGTTTTAATCTTAGCCGTTGATTTTGATCAAAAGTTTCAAAATCCAAAATATGTCCCTTCACGTCCCTTATATACGAAATTTTGCACTTCTCTCTCCTCGCACAAACTGTTCATATTCAAGCATAGGAAGCATTTTCTCTCTGAAACCGAGTGCAAACCCTAGTCTTTCTCAAGCAAGATTTTCGTATTCTCGATCGGTGGAAACATATGAGAATGGCCCCAAAGTATGATTTTGTGAAGCTTTCAAAGCAAATCCATACCGGTTCCTCAGTGGATTTTGATGGAATGATCAAACAGGGTATTGATGAGACCCTTGTCAAGAAGATTGCTGCGATGTTGGAAAAGTCCGGGCTGAAGGACTTTTTGTCGATGGAATACTCTCATACGTACCTCGAGGAGGTAACCATGTTCTACGTACACGCAGAAGTGCAGGACAACAAAATCAAATCTTCTGTCCACAGCAAGGTCATAAAACTCAATGCAAAAGATCTTGCTGAGCATTGTTTATTACCCTCGGAGGGCTTGAAGGACATCTATGAGGCAGATGTCGACTTAGCTGCAGCTTGGAAAGAAATTGCCAAGCCTGAGTGTGCTGCGAAAGTGGTCTATACGGCCAAGAATGAGCTGTTGAAGGACGACTATCGCAAGCTAATGGACGTCATCTCAAAATGTGTTGACATGAAATTTGAAAGCTTCAATCAGCTGTGCAAGACTAAGATGATCGTGATGGTTGCGATCATGCAAGGAAAGAAAGTTAACTGGGCTGAGTTTGTCTACAACAGACTCTGCCAGAATGTGCTGAATAGGACCTTTAAGGAGGACGGGTCCTTTGGATGCTCTTTGGGCTATGGTCTTGTGATTGGCCATCTCATGGAGGTGAAGGGCATTGCTCTTCGACATGGCAAGCCCTTCCACGTAAACAAGATGATGTTCAGGGCCAATCTCTCCGGTGCCCAGAAGAGAGCTCATGCTATGAAAGCTGATACAAGTGAGGAGGAATCTGCTGAGACCCCTCCCCCAAAGAAGAAAGCTGCCCCGGCAACCAAGCCAAAGAAAGCTCCTGCCCTTGCAGCCGAGTCACACCGCCCTGCGGCCCGAATCTCTCCCCCGCAAAAGAGAGGCGAGAAGGAACCCCAACTCCCTTCTCATAAATAAAGAAGAAGAGAAGCGCCAAGTCGAGGAAAGGCAACTACCTCTAAGAAGAGTGCCCAAGTCCCCACTTCTCAAGATTCTCACAAATTGAACCGAGAAGTTCCAGTTCGTCCTAGGAAAAGAAGGTTGTTCGAGGTGTAACCGAGCTTGAAAAGACAGCCAAATTGGTAAGATTTCACCGAGAAAGAAAAGCGAGATCGTATATTTAGGAAGAGCAGTCTCGAGATTGTTGATGATGTGATGCAGTCTGCTGATGATGATCATCAGAGATCTGTCGAAGACTCTGCTGTGAGAAAGACAACTGAGGAAAGCAAAGAGGCTGAGACAACTGTACCTAATGTTGAAAGAGTTGTCTCCCCTCCTAAAACTGATGTTGATGTATCTGAGGAAGAGCAAGGTCTCTTGCCTCTCATTCCGGAAACTGGAGGTGAAGATGATGATGATGATAATGTAATCATGTATTCTCCAGTCTATCCAGACATTCAACGACGCTTAAGAGAATGGAGAGCGTGGAAATTGGATCACTCCAGGGTGCAATTCACTCGACCTGAGTTCATCGAGGAAGAAGAAGAACTTCTCCAATTTCTTGGTGTTGCAGATGTCAGATCCGCCCTTGATGAAGACAACTGCATGGATATCCTCCACATCTGGAAAGAGGATGAAAAGGAGAAAGGTGAGGAGCAAGCTTGTGCCCTAGAATAATCCAAGATGTGCATGTTCACTGGTACTCACGAGCACACCCATGAACATCTTCATGAGTACACAGACAGTGATGAGGATATGGATCCCACTGCTGCAGCCGAGAAGTCCGATATGCAGCAGGCTTTGAGGGAATCAAAAGCCATGCACGAGCAACGTTTGTTGGAAGGTCTAGGAGAGTCATCCCAAACTCTTCTGCAGACTGATCCTCTGGGAGTGGCACAATAGATTGCGACGGACATTGCTGTAGCCACATCCCCCGTGCAATCAGAGAATGGTTCCAAGGGAGCTGGCGATAAAGCTGGAAAGTTGGGCACCCAAGCTAAGCCTACCCCTGAAGAAGGTTTTCTCACACCTGCCCCGACGGCTGAGCACTCAACGGACAAAGCCGCGTCTCAGGAGCAGAGTGACCCCTCTATCAGTCACTCAGTTGATGCGCCAGCTGAGGGGAAAACTCTCTCCACCACAGCCGGGTTGGAGGTTGCTGTGGAGACACATCAATGAAGGAAGGAGGCGAAGGTGAGAAAGAAATTGAACCACAACAAACAGACATTGACGAAGCTCGGACAATTGAGTCTGTCTCAGCTGAAATGTCAATTGCTTTGAAGGCCAATGACACTGTTATCACAGTTGAGGCAAAGGATGGTGAAGCCCCGGGAGTTAACACTCTGGGCTTTGAAAGTGCAATCCAAGGGGTTGAGACTCCTTTGGATGCCAATGTCCAAGACCCTAAGACAACTGAGTCTGTCGAAGGGAGAATAGAAAACCCTAAGGCAGTTGAGACTGTCGAAGGGATTGTTGAAGGCCCTGCAGCAGTAGAGACTGCTGGGGGTATTGAAGGCCAACGGGAGGTTGAGACTTCCCTTGGTAAAAGTGCTGAAACTGAGAACATTCCTCAACTTGAAGGTGCTGCCGCAGAAGAAGTTATTGGTGCCCTTCAAGACTCCCAAGAAAACATTGACACATCATTTCTGGGATCGAAGATGAAGCTGAGTCTGTTCAACATGATGATCCTACGAAGGACACAACTGAGGATGTTCACAAATCTCAGACCCAAGTCAGTTAAAAGACGGCTCCCATGAGATTCAATTTTGATGATGAGCCAACTCCACAGGTCTCATCATCCTCCGATGACGCTGATGATACAGCTGAGGACACGTTTACTCAATTGAAAAAACCCATTGAGACCGAGGAAGCTGTTGAGACAGCTGAGGCTCAGTCAGCTGGGCAAAACATCTCAAATGCCCCAGCTGGAACCGAGTCATCTGCACAGGATCCCACAACTGCAGCAGTAACGACTCTCTCAGCTCCGCCACAAGCTCCCACAGCTGTGAACACTGCCGATGAAGCTGCCGCAGCTGAGGCATCGAGAGCTGGATCCACTCATCTAGAACAAGGGAAGGCGATGAAAGTAAAAGACACGGAGATCCCTTTTGTTTGCGATGATATTTTTTGAGGAAGAATTTCCTTTCAACATTGAATTGCAAGACTTAGAAGCTGAATCTGCCAGTGAATTAAGGAAATACACAGTGCGCGAAGAGCCAGTCATCCCCTCGGATACGATTGTTCCAATGAACTTTGACTTTGATGCAGAATGGCCAACAACCGAGTCTGCCTCCGCAGCTGAGTTTCGGAAAGCTTTCAAGACTATCTGTGAAGAGATTGAGAAAATGGAATGCCATCAAGCATCGTTGAACCTCCGTCTAGACAATCGTGATGCCACCCTCACAGCCAATTTAAGAGGGATTGTTGTCCGCATCAGAGAATGGGCTGCGCAGCAGATAACTATGAGATCTGAGCAAGTCCGCTACTTTAAAGCATTGTTTGCAAAAATGCTATTGTGGAGTGCGGATAATTCAGCATATCAGAAGAGAATGAAGGAGTACATCGAAAGGATCAATCAGTCCCATAAGTCGGAGATGGAGCTGCTGCAACATTTCCACAAGAATAAAATTACCAGACTCGAGAATGCCATGAATGACAAATTCAGCCTTCTCATGGCTGAAATAAAGATAGTCTCAGCCGAGTCTAAGGCAACATGCTCAGAATTTCGTACATCGTATGATGCAGCTGACTCCAAGCACAACTCCACTATCAACCGACTGGACTTTATCCTTGGTGGTATGTTCCCAAAAAGGGGAAAGAGGAATACCTCAAGAGTTTGAAAGAAGAAAAGCTGAAGAAAAGTGATGCAGCTGAGGGGGAAGGAAGTTCAAAGAAGTTAAAGTGATGTTCGCTGAAACCCCTCAGCAAGGTCAAGTCACTGCCTCTATCCTCAGCAAACTTCCTGCGACCTTACCAATTGAGAAAGTTGTTGTGTCAATGGCAGACAAACGAAAAATCATTGAAGCAGGATTTGAGAAGTTAGCTAAAAAGCAGGATGCTCGCGTTCAAGAAATCATGAAACAATTTGTTGGTCTACCAGCCGGAAAGGACCAGGATGCGATACCTGATGATGGATCTGAGCCTAGATCAATTGAAGAGTTTAAGACTCTTGAATCAGAAGGCTACTTCCAAGGAATGGTTCTGTCTCAAGCCTGGGATTTGTACTAGGAGAAAGGATTAGCCTAGTGCAAAGAAGCTGATAAGCAGCATACTTCCATCAGTCACTCGGATGGAAAGCAGAAGACTCGACAAAGACACGCCCGAGGGAAAGATGAGTCAGGAAGAGGTAGAAGTGGTGGAGGAAGAGGCTCCCAGCCTCGACCAAAACCAAAGGATGTATCGTATGTGGATTGTTTACTGGGCTGTATATGATCACCTTGCCAACCAGGAGGTTGAAAGAAATAACGCTAAAGCTGCAAGGAGGCAAGAAGAAAAAAATCAAAGGCAAACCAGAGAATGGCTCAAAAGGAAGCAAAGGGATGACCCTGCTGCAAACGGGCCTACGAAAAGAAGAAAAGAGAAGAAGAGGAAAGAAAGAGGAAGAGAGCTGAGGCTGACAGAAGAAGAGCTGAAGAAGAAAGAGGAAGGAAGCAACAAAGGCGCTTAAGTGTTGCTGCAAACCCCTTCATGTATTTTTGTTGTAAATACATCTATGTAAGTCTTCTGTAATAAGCTTAGTGAATTTCCCTGTAATTTTCACTCTTTATGTATCTTAGCTTAGATATACCATGTTTTGACATGTATACATTTTTATTGCTCTGATACCAATTGTAAGCAGTTGTGTAAAGGACAAGAATGCTATGATCAATAAAAATCAATTTTAAGCATACATTCTTTGTTACTACATTATCTGTATGTATCTTTGTTGTTTACTTTCTTTGAATTTTTTTAAGTTTTGGCATTATCAAAAAGGGGGAAATTGTTAGGAAATTTATTGAGTAGATTTTGATGATACCATGTAAAACTTAAACTAGGAAGTTGACACCCCATTTTTCTTGTAATTTGTTTTATAATAGATAGGGCTGGAAAAGCTAAGTCAAGTCAGCTATGCCAAGAAATACAAGAAGTCAACTGTGGACTGGATTGAAGACTCTGTTGTGTGTCAGCTGAGTATGGCCAAGAAGGAAGTCAAGGACTCGACTGAAGGAGTGTCAGCTGAGGAACAACTATGAGAAGTGTTAGTCAAGTCAACTCAAGAAGCCATGTCTCAAGGTTGAAGTGACAATTGAGTTATCCAATGACTGGAGCTGACTCAAGTCACCTAGGGTAAAGACAGCAGTCTAGTCAAGACAACTGACTTAGATCCATTGATTAAAGTCAAGAATATTACTCAATATAGTAATATGTCAAAGCTTTCAGGTCTAAAGTGTTAGTATTAGAATTGTGCAAAAGGAATAAACCAATGGGAAACACTGCACCTTGTGTCAGGCACCTGCAATGCTGCGAAGACATTTAATACGAGGAAATGTCAACATCAAGGAATACAACAAGACAAGCCAACGAACAAAAGTGACATTTGAAATTAGCATATCTCTTCAACGGGCAAAATTTCAAATGTGCACTATAAAAGGCTGAGGAAGTTATTGAGAAGAGGTTCCCTGAACCACGAACAAGCAAGCAATATTTAAGCATTTAACCTGTAATATTCTCACAAACAAGCAAGCAATTCCTCAAGTCTGAAACTCGAAGGAAATCGATCCGACACAAGTTGTGAAGGAAAGACAACTTCAAATCTGTTGAAGAGGAAACATTTGAAGAAGCAAAGGGGTCTACTATCCAAGCTATGATTGTAGAAAGGTTCCAGGTCGAACCATTATCAAGTTTGTTGGAGGGCTTTGTGATCAAATCCAAAAACTTGAGAAGTGAGTTGAAGTAGCAAGGCAGCTGCCCTGTGAAGAAGCTGAGTGGCAAGAGAAGCCAGCTGTGTGATCAAAGTTGTCTCCAGACTGTTCACTGCTTTGTAAACAGATCTGTTACATAGTGGATTCCTCCAGGAGTTGGAGAAGAGAGGATTAGAAGAATTACCCCATCTTCGAACCTCTATAAAATATTTGTGTCATTTACTTTCAGCAAATTTACTTTCCTGCATATTTACATTACATCGGCTGTTAGAATCATATTTGCTATCCAACTGATTAATAACTAAGTGCTAAGAATCAAGTGTTAAAAACAAACTTAAAACAAATCTAAGGGTGTTAAGTCTTCCCCTATTAAAAACCAATCAGCCAAGTTAAGTATTTGGCTTGAGCGTGATTATACTATCACTTATCGAAGCTCTGCTGAGCATTGAGTGGGTAACTTAGCTGAAAAGCCAACTTAGCTATCCATCAAGGACATAACTGTTTGAGTCAACTCTGTTGAATTAATTTAAAAGGACTAAATCAAAAATTTGGTAAGGTTTATTCAACCCAACCCCCCTTCTAAACATTACTTTACACCCCTTGGGACCTACAATCTTTAAGAAAATATTGTGAATTGGATAATTAGTGAGATTAGGAAATTAATATATTTAATTACACTTGAGAATGCTTTACACTTTTTTGGTAAATTTGATTCATTGAAGAGAGAGACAGAAAACGACCACGGTTTGTCCTACACTACTTGGTTGTTTATAAAACGACCAGGGTTGTTCTGTATTCGATCAGGGTCGTTTTTGGAACATTCGGAGGTCGTTTTTACCTTTTATAGCCTATTAAGTGGTATTTCAATATTCACACATTGTTAATCTATGTCACAATCATAACATTAATCCTTAAGAGAATGTTGTGAATTTGGATAAGTAGTGAGATTGCAAAATTAATGTTTAATTATATTTGAGAATGCTCTTAACTTGTTTGGTAAAAATGATTCAATGAAGAGAGAGATAAAAAATAACCACAGTCTCTCCTACAATACCAGGGTCTTTTCCTAGACGACCAGAGCCATTCTAAATTGACCAGGGTCGTTTTGAAACATTCGGGGGTCATTTTTACTTCTTATAGTCTATTAAATGACAGTTAACTACTACGATGCACCTAAATATGTTAAATCATCACATTTTAAGAGTTTAAATAGTTTTAGTAATACAAATTGCACATTTGGTTCCAACAGTCAAACACATAAAGAGATATCCAACTTTGTTTCAACATTCATGATCATAACACTATTCCTTAAGAAAATATTGAGAATTTGGATAATGCACCTATCTATGTTAAATCATCACATTTTAAGAGTTTAAATAGTTTCTGTCATGCAAATTGTATAATTAGTTTCAACATTCAAACACGTCAAGAGATATCCAACTTTGTTTCAACATTCATACACTGTTAATCTATGTCACAATCATAACACTAATCCTTAAGAAAATTTTGTGGACTTGGATAACTAGAGGGATTGAGAAATTAATATGTTTAATTACACTTGAGAATGCATTAAACTTGTTTGGTAAAAATGATTCATTGCGAGAGAGACACAAAATGATCACAGTCTTTCCAACACTAAGAGGGTCGTTATGTATTCGACCAAGGTCGCTTCTAAAACGACCACGGTCGTTCTGTATTCGACTAGGATCGTTTCCCTACACTAATAAAAATATCCCAAAAATACATTGTACTATTTTTCAATTAGACAAAAACATCTAGCAATTACACACACACACGAGAAAAAAATAGTTTTAGTAACACTTAAGTGTCAAAGTTTTCATCGTAGATATCCACAACCAATTTCTCCATCCATATATGTATGTTGTCTCAAACCACATCTTTTACAAACTTATCTATGCTCAAGAACTCAACAAACTTGATCGCAAGAATCCCGCAATAACCTCTATCAAACGACAAAGCAACACTTAGTAAAAAACTCACGGTAGAAATTTAGCTTTAAAAGACAACACGATAAATTACTTACGAGATTTTTTGTTGTGGTACTCCATCAACTCTCTTGATGATAAGTTTATATTATACATCAATCCCAATATTTTTTGCAAGCTTTGGGAATACTATGGCATCATGACTCAAAAAAGATTGAAGATAAATCTATGTGTGGCAACCATCGTCGAAATCATAGAATTTAGCAACGATGCTTTGAACTCTACCTAAGTCACCCAATGTCTTGCCTCATACACGAAAGAGTAAAGATGATTCATCCTGTTACAACTCTTGCCTTTTACAGGCAATTCTCCAAACAATGCATATAAGTAATAAGTTACTAAAACATGATATACCAATCAATATTTATGAATTCTCTCATTAATGAAACATCAACATAAAGCACACACAAAAATATCACTTGAACAACAATTTATTGATATAAACTAAAACTTGAGAAAAGACGTAACAAGTTCAACAATTTATTTACCTGTAAAGCCAATGGAAACCCCCATAAGAAATATTTAATTTTGGCACTTTTAAACTTTCTCATAAACTCATGTATAGTAAATTTAAAACATATTGTGTAGTCCCAAGGGTGATAAACTAAAGTCTAGAAGGGGGAGGGGGTTGAATAAACTTTACCAAATTTTCGATTTAGTCCTTTTTAGATTCAGAGTTGTCTCAAGTCAGTTGAGTCTTTGGTGGACAACTTAGTTTACTTGCACAAATGAGTTAGCCACTCAACGACTGATGAATTTGTTGATAGTATAACCCAATTGATTCAATTAACTCTTTAAATATTCAGTAGACTTGGTTTTTACAGCGGAAAACTTTCACCCTTATTTGAAATATGTTTTTCAACACTTGTTTTAAACTTAGTTATTATCAGTTGACTTAGCAAATTAACAAACAATAGTATAAAGTATGCAAGAATAAAAATGTGTTGAATGTAAGTGACACAAGCAATTTTATAGTGGTTCGAGGATGAGGTAATTCCTCTAATCCACTATTCTCCAAACCCTGGAGGATGCCACTAATGTAACTGTGACTTTGTTACAAAATGGTGACAGTCCAAGCTTGGCCTTGATCACACAGCTGGCTCAGTTACAGGGACTCAACTTCTTCATAAAATAGTTGTCTTGCTACTTTAGCTCCTTCAAACTCTTGGATTTGTTCACACAGCCCTCCAATGAGTCTAAAGCCTTTTGGTTCGAACTGGAACCTTATTAACCTCATTCAACTTTGGAGTGTAGACCCCTTGTTCTTTGAAACAAGATTTTCCTCTTCAATAGATTTGAAGTTGTCTTTCCTTCACTGAGTGTGTTGGATTAATTTCCTTCGAATTTAGGCTTGAGGATATGAATATAATGCTTGACAGATTTATGCTTTGATTGCTTGATTTCTCTTGTGTGTCTCAGATTGCATAAATGTCTTCTCTCCTGTATTCCTCAGCCCTTTTATAGTGCTTGTTTGAAAAATATATCCGTTGAATAGATAGATGTATTTTTCAAACTGCACTTTGAGATTGTTAGCTTGTCTTGTCTTGCATCTTTGATGTAGATTGATCCTTGAATTTACTCTGCAGCCTTTCCTTAAACTCTTCAGGTTTTCTGGTACATCTCATTGGCTCCTTGCTTTTTGCACTCTTTCAGCAAAACAACTTTAAGATAAGCGATCGACACATGCCTATTTTCAAAGAAACAATTGACTTTGCTTGACAATGGATCTCTTCGCTTTCTTTGATTTTTTCACGCATAACCCCTTTGTGATCAACTCCACTTATCTTGGAGTGACTTAGCTTTGTCGATCGCTAACCGAGACAACTTTTCGTCACTTAATCGATACTTGACTTCACTTCACTGTTTGCCATTGGTGATTCTTCGCTTCGATATCCAGTCGAGTCCTGCATTCTTCAACTTGGTTGTTTCTACTCAGCTTATACAAACCTATCTACTACAAGTTGATTTACAATAGAATTGGGGTGCCAACTTCTTAATCTAAGTTTTACACGGTATCATCAAAATCTAATACATAAACTTCCCAATAATTTCCCCCTTTTTGATGATGCCAAAACTTTAATAAACTAACAAAGTAAATAGTGCATAAACAAAGAATGATTTGTGTGAATATGTCATTTTATTGAACATATCATTCTTGCACTTTACAAAGCTTTACAAAGCATAATGAAGGGATTTTCGGATCTTCAACGCCTTCTTCCTCTTCCTTCATCTTCATCTTCACTCTTCTATCTTCTTCTCTCTTTATTTTCTTATCTTCTTCATCTTCATGGGCTCTTTTCTGGGTCTTCTCTTCTTTGTCTTTCTTTCATTCTAGCCTTCTATTTTCTTCTTCATGCCTCTGGCCATCTTATTTTTTCTTATCCATTTTCTTCTTCCTAGTATCTTTTCTTCGGGGATCATGGGCTCTTTTCTTTGGTGGGTCTCTCTTCTTTGTCTTTCTTTCCATTCACGACCTAGCCTTCTATTTTCTCCATCTTTTTGATTTTACCTCTTTTATGCCTCAAAGACAATAATAAAGGTGCGGCCATCTCTTCATTTTTCCCTAGGGTCACAGGGATGGATTTCAAAAATAAAAAGAATTTTATTAATTACCAAAATTAATACAAACTCTCCATTTTTTTGTTGAGATTACCTCAATCTCCTTTGAAGATTAAAATCTTCCTTCTTTGAAGATCACCACAATTTCAATCTTGAAGAATACCAAATTCTTCAACATGATTGATCACAGATCACCCAAGTGTATTCTTACCACAAGAATACTCACAAGGATGTCTTGTGTTGAATGATGACCAAAAATCAAGATTACAACTCAATAATGAATATTGGGGATTGAAAATCAAGAATGTGAAAGTGATAAGCTAGAAAAATTACAACAAGAATAATTGAAAAAAAGTGTTTCAATCTTGTTGAATATCAATTCTTTTTGTTGCTCCAAAACTTCCTCTATTTATATGAGAAATCAATCCCTTGGGGATTTTGAGAAAAATACAATTAAAATCAAGAATATAGTTGTTAGAAATCAATCCCACATTTTAAGGAAAATGATGTCAATTTGTCAACGGTAAATTTCTTTTCAAAACATAGAGGGGGTCGCAGAATAGAAGTTCAAAAAATGACACAACATTTTTACATAGGGTGATTCGACGTGGGGTTCGACCGGTCACCCCTATGCCCAACCGGTCCATGTCTCAAAGAAGTGAAGAACATGAGTTTTGTTTCAAAACAAAACTTGCAGCATTCGATTTCGCACTGGGGCCGGTCGACCCTGGTTCGACGCCGGGTGAGGGCCGCCATGATCGACGCCCGGGGTGACCGGTCGACCGATATCCGGGATCTTTTATACTCCAGGTTCAATTTTATTGTTTTAAAACTCTTAGTAACGGGTTGCCCAAAATTAAGGTTGACCTCGAGATTAAATGTTGTCGATTTTTGTCGAAAATAAAACTCAAGAAATACTCCGAAAATTTAGTAAAAATATTTTAAATCAATCGGGAGTATTTAGACAACATTTAGGAACCTTGTTTTGAAGTAAAAACTTATAAACATAAAATCATAAAAAGTGTTGTCCAATTTTATCTGAAATAAAACATGAAGAAATACTCCGAAAAATATTAAAACCATTTAAAAACATTTAGGAGTATTTGGACAACAATTAAAAACATTGTTTTGGTGTAAGAATAAAATCATCAAAATTAAGATAAAAACATGTATCAAACAATCTCCCCCTTTTTGATGATTATAAACCAAAACAATTTTTTAGAAATATTAGGAGGACAATTTTAAAAACGATTTTCCGGTAAAAACATCTAACCGTTTGGAAGCAACCAAAATTACCAAAATACATAAGCAACCAAGTAAGGGAATAAATATATTCAATAATAAGCACAAGCTCCCCCTATCAACAAGCACATCAAGAATAATGTAAAAACAATTAACCATAAGCTAGAAGCTTAGCTTTTACATATTGTTCAAGAGCTTATAAGCTCCCCCTGTCAACAAAACATCATTAGACAAGTATATAAGTCCATCAAGCAACAATTGGACTTAAAAAATAATTCACAACTTATGGCTTTTAAGAGCCATAGCTTATAGCTTTTATAACAAGCTTTTATTAGCTAATGAGCCAATTTCCTGTTTCTCCCCCTTTGGAATCATCAAAAAGAATGTTAGGATGATAAAAACATCATACAAGTTTATCAAAGTGCGCCAACAATACGATTTATCAACCTTTGAAAGAATTAAGCTTAGAATCCAAAAAAAAATGGGAGAGATGTATCATAAGAAATCCATAAGCTCATTTTGTTTGTCAAACCATGATCTCAACAAGAATTTAAGACATTTGAAACTAAGAAAATCATGTAGAAGATGAATCTTTCATTGAAACATTTTAACGAACACCTGGCGGGCGTCAAAATTTGATGAGGATGTATATAGCCCTTGTAAAGGAAATTAAGCCAAGTTTTTCATATCATCACCAAAAGCAATTTTCAACATATATCCAACAAATAATAGGCCTAGACAAAGTAAATTCTCAAGGGTTCAACCCAATTGAGATAATTTATAGCCAAAGAAGAGATCAAGGCATTACAAATGCCATCAAGCAAAAATTAAAGAGCCATCAAGTAATACATGTCAAGCATCAAACAATATATTTTAGACATTACAAATGTCCCAAATTATCCATCTAAACAAAATGATCAAGGCATCTCAAGTGCATTTAAGCAAAAATTAAAAGAAGCACTTTTACCATCAAGTACTTCATACCAATTATCAAACAATGCCAAATTAGAGTATTTTTACCATCAAATACTCCATCAATATCATGATCATCTAATAGCCATTTTCAACTTGCTATTTTAACCCTTTCAAGAAAACAAGCAAATTTCATTAGTGCAATAGAGTTTTACAAGATAGTTCATAGAAATACAAAACATCATGAACAAAAGAAAATGCTAAGATAATAGAGGGGTGGGGACATCATTCTTCGTCCGAAGAGAAGCAAGTTCCGGGAATAAGATCTTTGATGAATTTCTTCAACTTGCCGATTGATTTTTGCATTTTGGAGGTCTTTTGCTCCAAAGCCTCATACCTAGCTTCATGATATGTTCGTAGATCATCATACTCGGCTTGGGTGTACCTCCTAGATGGTTGAGCACCGGTATTACCCTTCGGATTGCTCGGTTCGCCTTCCTCCACCAATCTCACGGCCTCGGCATCATCAAAGAAGTCGTTTAGATCTGGGGAATCTTGGCCTCTTCCTCTAGCCATCTTAGTTGGTCGGATGTCCATATTTTTGCGCATAGTGACCATTTGGGAGATGTTATCAATGTCAAAGTCATTTTGCAATACCTCCAAATTACACTCCGACGAAGGTAGTCCCGATTGTATAAGAAGTTTACAAATCCAGTTGCCCATAACAAACTTCTTATTTCCTTGAGTGATAGACTCAATTAGACATTGAATAAGAATAACACCAAAGTTAAGCGGTTCCCTTCTAGCAATCTTATAAGTCAAAAAATAATCCATGTTGCTAGGCATTTTACCCGCCTTTCCACAAATACAGTAGGCGACAATAACAGATAAAATTCGGTGCTCAAGTGTCATCGCCAACAATGAATATTTTGGCCATACGCCCAAATAAGTCTTAACTTCTTTCATAGACACCCCCAACATCTCATCATTCCAAACTGCACAAGAAAAATAGTCCCAACCACCTTCTCTTATATGTAGAAGCCGACAAATTTCATTAGGAGTCCACCTAAAATGACGACCCCTTACAAACGAATTTACCGCAATAGGCTTCCTATCATCATCATATTGCACCCACATATTTGCATAAAAATGTTGAATAGTATCATCATCATATAAAACATATGCATGCTCCCATAAAAACATCCAACCTTGCTCTTCAAAGAATCCTCTAATAGTAGGATATTCATTAGTAAATGAATTAAATCGACAGATTTTAGTGCGAGCAATCGATTTTCCACCCATTCCCAAATCTTCATAGTACCACTCCGCATATTTATTGATGAAATCTAGAACATTATTAGAACGGGGAGCTAATGGTATAAAAGATTTCTTACTTTTTGCCCAATGACAATTCTTGAGCGAAATTGTTCCGCGGAGCTCGGCAATTTGGGCCCGAGAGAGTACGGGATTTTGAATGTCATCACGTTCTTGAGCCATGTTTCTTTGGGTAGCTCGAATATCCCTTTGTTCGGCTTCTTCTTGCCGATTTCTCGAAGAACCCTCTCCGCCCTTCCTTCTCTTGGAAGTGGGATTTTGACCGGTAGAATTTCTTGGAGGAGCCATATATGTAGGTTTCTTGCAAAAATAAGAGGATTAGCAACAAAAATCACAAAGATTGATGAAGAATTGAAGATTTTGTGAAAAGGGGGTAGGAACAGCTGTGAACGAGGGTTTGAGAGTTTTGTTGTTCTGTTTCAAAAGTGAAGAAAATTCGATTTTTCACCCCAAAAGTTTTAAAACTTTGCAAAAAGATAATTATGGACTAAATCCAACAAATATGAGTTTGGAGAAAACACATATACGAGAAAAACGAGATTTAGCGAGTAGTGCCCTTTTAAGAAAAATTTACAAAATCATTTAGAGGCACTTAAGGGGTTGAAATGAAATATTTTGAAAGACATGTGCATAAACATGACATGAACATAATTAAAAAAAATACGAGTGAACATACCTCGATGGTTTAAGAGTCCGATAGCCAATAAATATGAAATATATAACCTACACAATACTTTAAGCAAATTTTGCACAAGATATAATAGCACAAGTGTAGGCAAGTAATAAGAGATATCACAATAAAAATGCTTATGCTATAAAAATCCATAAAAGTTTAAAAACAACATGTAAGGTCTCATTTTCAAGGGATTTGAAAAACATAAATATTTATTGAGGACCTTAATTATGAAATCTCATTTGCAATTTAGACACAAATAAAAGCATACATACTAACTAAATAAAATGTATATTTAAGTGGGGAGATACGGTTTACCAATTACGCCATTTCCATGGGTTGTGCCGTTCCTGTTGTTGATGATATCTTCCCTTTTGAAAATCATCTTGTTGATGATGGCTTCTCCAATTGCTCCATTTCCAAGTATTATGTCCTCCCCATTGTTGATAATGTCTCTTTCTTGGAAAATCATCTTGTTGATGATGTCTTTGCCATTTCCAAGGATCGTGTTCTTCCCATTTTTGATTATATCATCTTCTTGGAAATTGACTTTGTTTTCTCCTTCTTTGATCAAATGAGATGTTCATTTGATTTTTTCTTGGCGGCATGAATTTTCTTCGATTATTAATCCGCCGGGTACCTAAAATGACATTATTTTGTGGTACCCTCAAGTGCTTGGGTCCTTTGGGATTAGTCTTGAGACTTTTAGGTCTCCAACAATAATTAGAGCTATTTCTAGCGCGACAAGTATTTACCGTATGACCCTTCTTACCGCAATAAAAGCAAGTAATATCACTAACATGTATAGGAACTCGATTCTTTTTCATATGATTGACAACATTAGGCGTATGATCAAGTTCACTATTCCAATTATCACGACCATTATCATTTACAACATTGGGCAATTTATTGGTACTCAAGTTGGTTTTTGATAAATCATTTTTCATGCAATTAATATCCTCAACAAGAGTACTATTTTGTTTTTCAAGGTTTCTAACCTTGTCAAGAGTGGTGGTGTGAGCACATGATAGTGATTCATAGGAAGTAAATAAACTATCCTTTTCATTTTTCAAAATATTGAATTCCTTTTTCAAATTTTTGTACTTAACAAGTAAATTTTGGAATTCATTTTGAAGATCATCAAAATCATTTTGCAAATCACTATAATCATTTTGAATAACAATATAATAGGAAGTAGAGGGTTTAAGACATACCTCATTTTCTTCTTCGATGCCCATAAAACATTGTTCAACTACTTCATAGTTGGAAGTTGTAAAAGGTTTGTTCCTTAGATTTGAACTTGTATCCTTTTGAGAAGTAGATGCTTTTGTTTGACTTCTTTCATTTTCATATACTCCATAGATGGCTTCTAATTTTTGCCATACTTCATGTGCCGATCGAATTCCTACAATATGATTAAACTCCAAATTAGTAAGTGAACAATACAAAATATTGAGAGTTTTACCGTTTAAGGAGATGATTTTCTTCTCTTCATCATTGAGCTCTTTGAAAGCTTTGGAGGTGTATGGTGTGTCTTTTATTGGAATGGATTCTCCATTGATGACGATGTTCCAAATATCGAACCCGCAACCTTGTAAATAACATTCCATTCTTTCTTTCCAAAATGTATAAATTTTGGAATCAAATAGTGGTGGCTTGGTGGTGGAGGTGCCGGTAAGATGAGCTTCATTCGTAGCCGACGATCGTTCCTCTTCACTCGCGATGTGAAACGAGCTTGCCAAAGAGTTTGGCTTTGATACCACTTGTAAGTCCAAGCGGCTACGATAATCTAGAGGTGGGGTGAATAGATTATCTTCATCTTTTTGATTTTACCCTCTTTTATGAACCGAATGCTCAAAGACAATAATAAAGGTGCGGAATGTAAACAACACACGTCGATTTATAGAGGTTCAACCCACCTAGGGCCTAATCCTCTACCACCCTAGTATATCCAGGATGGATTTCAAAAATAAAAATAATTTTATTAATTACCAAAATTAATACAAACTCAGCTTACAACACCTTGAAGAACACCACACTCTTCTTCAACACCATCTTTGGAGATTACCTCAATCTCCCTTTGAAGATTACCACAATCTTCCTTCAACGGCACCTTTGAAGATCACCACAATCTTCAATCTTGAAGAATACCAAATTCTTCAACACCTCGAGAGCACCACACTCTTGATACACCTATCACCTAGATCACCCAAGTGTATTCTTACCACAAGAATACTCACAAGGATGTCTTGTGTTGAATGATGACCAAAAATCAAGATTACAACTCAATAATGAATATTACAATATGAGTGCAAAGTGTAATCAAGAATAGCCTAGACCTCAAGAATGTGAAAGTGATAAGCTAGGCAAAATTACAACAAGAATAATGACAATGAAAAATAAGTGTTTGCTTGAAGTGTATCTTGTTGTGTTGTATCTCAATTCTTTTTGGTTGCTCCAAAACTTCCTCTATTTATAGGAGATGATTGATCAAGCATATGCTCCTCTTGGGGATTGAAAATCTACAGAAAAATACAATTAAAATCAAGAATATAGCTGTTAGAAATCAATCCCACATTTTAAGGAAAAGATGTTTGCTGTCAAACGGTCAGAAATTTGCTGTCAAAACATAGGGCGACCGGTCGCGCAGGAATAGAAGTTCAAAAAATGACACAACATTTTTACATAGGGCGACCGGTCGACGTGGGGTTCGACCGGTCACCCCTATGCCCAACCGGTCCATGTCTCAAAGAAGTGAAGAACATGAGTTTCTGTTTCAACCAAAACTTGCAGGCAGGTCGCCGCACTGGCGACGGCCGACGCCGGTTGACGCCAGGCGACCGCTCGACCTGCTCTTTTATACTCCAGGTTCAATTTTATTGTTTCAACGTACTCTTCAGGTACAGGTTGCCCTATAGGGCGACCGGTTTATCTCGAGACATAAATGTTGTCCGATTTTTGTCGAAAATAAAACTCAAGAAATACTCCGAAAATTTAGTAAAAACATTTTAAATCAAACTTATAAACATAAAATCATAAAAAGTGTTGTCCAATTTTATCTGAAATAAAACATGAAGAAATACTCCGGAAAATATTAAAACCATTTTAAAACATTTAGGAGTATTTGGACAACAATTAAAAATATTGTTTTGGTGTAAGAATAAAATCATCAAAATTAAGATAAAAACATGTATCAAACAAGCTCCTCCTCTGGGAGTGTACTGTACAGGTTGAGCCTTTGAAGTCTGCTGCCTGCTTCCCGGAGTCTGCTGCTTCTTAGCTGATTGACATAGTTCCAAACCTTTTACCCATTACAAATCCCAAGCCTGCTTTAGAGTCATTTCTTTGAAAAATCCTTCAAATTTAAGTGTCTGGAATTCCTCTAGCAATCTTGGCTCAGATCCTGCATCAAGAGCATGAGCAAGCTCTTGAGGGAGCTTTACTGCTGGAGAGTCTTTAAGTAATCCTGCTAGGGGACCGTCAAACTTGGCTTTTAATCCTTTTATGTGACCATGTTGCCTTTCATCCACTTTACCAAAGTCAGGTTTGATGGCTTCTCTAGTCTTATTGAAAGCTAACTCATCTTTTTCTTCAGCTGGTAAGTCCTGTGGCAGCTGCGAGAGGAGTGAGCTGGAGGATTAGCCTTCTTGGGGTTTTGCAAGCACTATCTTCAAGCGGGTCTTCTTAAGGAATCCTTCCCTCTTAATTCCACTTCCTTCCCCTTTACTATCTTCCCCTTTTTTGGCATCATCACCAAGGAGAGTCTTCTAAGAAGATTTTGACAGAATAAGATCCAGTTTTTCATGAGTTTCAGAATGAGTTGTTCTGTGTTCTGGTCGTAGAGCCTTCTTTTCTGTAGCCATGTTCTTCATCTCTGCGTTCGTGACCATCATTTTCGTCTGCAGATTGGCTTCAGTCTTAAGAAGTTCTTGCTTATGTTGAGCTTTCAGCAACTCCATGTCTGATTTATGCGACTGGTCTATTATGAACATATGGTCCCTCTACCTCTGCTGAAACTTAACATTTTCAGCATTCCAAATCACCAGCTTTGCAAATAGGGATTTGTAGTAGCTGACTTGTTCCCTTCTGAGTGCCTTTATTTGAGTTGTCCATTACCTGATTCTTAGAACTGTTCCTCAAATATCTCCAGAGATGGTTGCATCCTGATTGTCCAGTCGTTGGTTAAGAGCAAGAAAACCTTTCTTCATGTTTTCTATTTCTGAGCAGATAGCCTTGAAGGCTTTTCAAAAGTCTGCTGCATCACTTGACTTCTTTTCCGGCCATACTGCATCGAAATCAAATCCAAACGACACTATTCGGAGATCATCTGGAGCTTCAAAGTCTTCAGGGTGGATTTCCACGGTATATTTGGCACTTTCAGCAGCGGACTCGGTCTCAAGGGGTACCTCAGCTACAAACGAGAAGTAGTCTGAGAACATATCATCTGAGACAAAAGGAATTTCTCCCACTCCTACTTCAGGAGTCTTTCCTTTGCCCTTGATACTTGCTTTAAATTTATGTGCCTCAGTTGTTTCAGCTTCATCGGCAATCGAATCGTGGTAACTCATGAGCTAATCGTTCTTGATTGTCTTATGACTTCATTAGACTCAGTTTGTGTTTCCTTTTGAGTAACATGTGCCTCAGCTGCCTCAGCAGTGTCATGGGCTGGTGATGGTACCATAGGGGGTGGGCCATCAACCAAAACAAACTTCACGAGAACAGCTTTCTCGCTTGCCGTCCTAATTTTTGCCACAGCCTCCTCGATTTCTGGGTCCTCGACTGGTTTTTCTTTGTGAGCGGATTCAACTTCGTCTTATGTATCAAGAAATTCTACAGAGACATTTTCTTCCTCAGAGTCATGTAACACACTTATGACTCGGGTGAGGAGCTATCATTTTTTTTTCTTCTTCGGCCAAGGAAGTCTCAACCTCCTTTGGGCTTTCATTACCCTCAACAACAGTTTCAACCACTGTAGGGCCTTCGACATTTCCTTTTGTAGTCTCAGCTGCAGCAGGTCTTGGACATTCCCTTCTGCAGATGAAGCTGCATTGGGGTCTTCAATGGCATCCTTCGAGGTCTCAACCTCTTGGATTGCGCTTTCATGACCAATAATCTTAACTGCCATGGTCTCTTGTCCATCATTTGCCTCAGCTGTAGCATCAGCTTCATTGGCCTGCAACGCAATTGGGATTTCAGCTGAGACAGTCTTAACCGTCTGAGCCTCGTCAACCCCACTCCGATGTTCAGTTTTAGTCTCCCCATCGCCTCCAAGCTTCAAGTTTGTGAAGTTTCCCACAACCTCCTCCAACCTGGCTGTGGTGTGTATAGTTTCCCCCTCTGCTGGCGAACCAGCTGATTCACGGATAGTGGGGTCACTGGACACTTGAGACTTAACTATTTTTCCCTCTGAGTGATCATCCGTTTGGGCAGTTGTCTCAACAACTATCGTAGGGGTTGGCTCAGCTAAGGTGCCCTCTACTTCTCCTTCCTCAGCTTCATCGCCAGTTTCCCTAGTTTGTCCTTCGGAGTGCACATGTGAGGTTGAGGCATCAATGGTCCTCACCATTTCAAATATAGCAGGGGTATGAGAGATTGGCATGGATGAAGACTCTCCAGGCCCCATTTGCAAAGTTTGATCATGCAGCTCCTTGGACTCTTTTAAGGCTTGCTTCAGCTCAGCCTTCTCCACTGGATTAGTAGCCTCTAGCACTTCGACATCACTATCACTGCTGGTGGCTGGCTGTAAGGCACTTTCAGGGGCTTCCGTGAAAGCATAATTTTGAGGCTTTTTAGACTCCTCAACTGCCTTGGCTTTCTTTATTGCCTTGATGTTTTCATCCTCCTTTTTATCGAAAAGGATGTTGGTGCAATTGTCTTCGTCTAACGTTATTCGAACGCCAACATTTCCCAAAAATTCCAGGAGGTATTCTTCCTCCACAATAAATTCCGGACTTTGGAATTGGGACCTGGCAAAACTCAGGCTCTCCAAATCCGTAGCCTCTCTTGTATATCAGGGTAGGCAGGAGATAGTATTTAGAGATCATCTTCCTCATGTACGGGCTCAAGAGGAGCCCTTTCTTCCTCAACAACCATTGCACTATCTGAGGACAATCTACAGTTAACTCTCCTTGACCCTGGTCAACTGTGTTAGGCTCAAATTCCTCAGCTGTTTGCCTAACAGTTGTGTCTTATTCCTCAGTGGCTTCCACACCACTTCCTTCTTTCAAAATCTGTTGCTCATCCTCAACAACCTTCTCAACTCCTTCAGCTGTCCCAGACTCAGCTGGCTCAGCAGCTAAGTCAGACTATTTTACCATCTTCTTCTTGTCTTCTTTTTCAATGGAACATCAGCTTCCACATTTTCTGTTTCTTCAGTAGTGAAAGCTGTCTCTCCCAGATTCTGCTTCTTGGTTGCAGTTGGCTTGCGAGGTACATTTATTCGCTTCTTCCTGACTACTGGAGAGGGAGCTAGAGCAGGGGCTTTCTTGGTTGCGGGGACATGTACTTTCTTGGCTATGGGGGCATGAGCTTTCTTCTTCGGTGCAGGCTTAGGGGAGGAGGCTTCAGCAGAAGCAGCTGTGTCCACGGGGACGGTCTTAGCTGATTCCCCCTCACTGATAGTTGTCTTCTTTGCATGAGCTTGTTTATGGGCAGCAGATAGGTTTGCCCGAAACATCTTCTTATTCGCATGGAAGGGTTTCCCGTTACTGAGAGGAACACCCTTCTTCTCCATCAAGTGGCCTAGGATCAGGCCATATCCAAGTGATCATCCAAACCGGCCATCTTCACACACAGACATCCATATTACATTTTGGCACAGTTTGCCAAAAATAAACTCTGCCCAATTTACTTCATTTTCTTCCAAGATCACTGCCATGAGAATTAGCTTAGTCCGAGAGAGTTGATTCAACGATCCAAACTTTATATCTATGCATTTAGCCACCACATCCATCAGTTTGTTGTAGTCTTCTTTGATTAGCTTCTTTAAGGCAATATTGTTAGGCTTTGCAGCAGCCTCAGGTTTGGCTATCTCCTTCCAGGCAATAGCCAAATCGACGTCTTTCTCGATGATCTCTTTTAGCTTGTTGAAGGAAGAAAATAATTTTCAGGTAGGTCAGCAGTCTTCAACTTGAATGATTTGTGGTTGACTGATGACCAAATCTCACCATCGTGAACTTCAGCATTCACGTAGTATAGTGCAACTTCTTCCAGATATGTGTGAGAGAACTCCATGGTGAGAAATTTCTTGAGACCATCTTTCTCAAGTTTTTCAGCAATCTTTTTGGCTAACTCCTTGTCAACACCCTGTTTGATAAGGCCTTCGAAGTCCACATGTAGCGCTGTGTGGATCTTCTCGAGCTTTTGCATAGTAAACGATGGTGCCATTTATGTCCTTAGATTGAGATCCGAACGGAGAAAAGAGCTAGGGTTTGGACTTAGTTTGTATAGAGAAAATGCTTGAGTTTTCTTTGAGAGCAAGAGTGTATGTGAGGAGAGAGAAAATTTAATTTCTCTATATATGGGACATGAAATGATGGTTTTTAGAATTCAAAAAGATGAAAACTGATCAACGGTTGACATCACGTTTTGAAAACTACATTAATTTCCCCGCATTAAATGCAACACCATTTATATACAATCATGGGTAAACTAGCGTAGGCTTTTTACTGACATCATAATTACTGCTGACGTCAAGCCTAAAAACATTCCCACTCACAGAAAATGACTACGTTTTGTCACTTAGCTCATAAATAACTCAGTTATCTTCATTTATGACTTGACTTTGCTTTTCTCTTAACTTAATAACCACTTGGATGTGCAAATAACTCAATACAGCTGACTAGCCGTCTTAGCTTTTTCACTTGGCTGTTAAATGAAACTCTACTGAATTCCATTTCTCTCTTCTTTAACCCTGCTGAATGAGTCTTCTGAGCTTCCTAACTCAGCTCAATCAATCCAAGCTCATTTTTAAGTTCTTCAAATCTTGATTCACATAATGGTTTTATGAACATATCAGCTAACTGCTTTTCAGTTGATACGTATTCCAATGTGATGTCTTTCTTTTCAACATGATCTCTTATAAAATGATATCTGACATCAATGTGCTTGGTTCTTGAGTGCAATACTGGATTTTGAGTTATTGCAATGGCACTTGTGTAATCACATTGGATAAGATCGGTCGTGTGGTCTCAGTTGGAGATGGTATTGCACGTGGTTGAGTAAGGGAGGGGTCGGTATACTAATAGTTGTCTTTGTCACTGGAATATGGAAGTGGAAGTCAGTCTAGTCTGCTCTCATCCAACAAGCTCTGATCTCTCTTTCTTCTATATCATAATCTCTCAGTTGTTGCCTCATCCATAAGACTTGGGCACAACAGCTGCCTGCAGCAATGTACTCTGCTTCAGTTGTGGATGTCGCTGTTGAATTCTGTTTCTTGCTGAACCAAGAAATCAACCTATTTCCAAGCATTTGACAGGTACCTGATGTACTTTTCCTGTCAACTCTACATCCAGCATAGTCTGAGTCTGAGTAGCCAACTAACTTGAATCCTCCTTCCTTTGGATACCATAAGCCAACTTCCTGGCATCCTTTCAAATACCTTAGGATTCTCTTGGCTGCAGTCATGTGACTTATCTTTGGAGCATATTGAAATCTAGCACATACACCTACAAAAAATGTGATGTCTTGCCTACTTGATGTCAAATAGAGCAAATATCCAATGAGAGCTATATATCTTGTTTGATCAACAACTTTGCCTTCTGCATCCATGTCCGTCTTGACTGAAGTATTCATGGGAATCTTCACTAAGGACTTATTTTCCATACCAATTTTTTTATTAAATCTCTGGTATATTTGGTTTCACTTATGAAGGTTCCATCTTTCATTTGCTTGATTTGAAGACCTAGAAAGAATGTCAGCTCTCCCATCATACTCATCTCAAACATCCCTTGCATGAGATTTGAGAATTTTTCACACAACTCTTTGTTTGTGGATCCAAAGATAATATCATCCACATATATTTGAACAAGCAGTATACTCTCCCCATCCTGAATTCTGAAGAGTGTCCTATCAACCTTGCCTTTGGTGAATCCATTGTCAATAAGAAACTGAGACAATGTGTCATACCAGGCTCTTGGTGCTTGTTTCAAACCATATAATGCCTTCTTGAGCTTGTAGACTTTATCTCCAATAGTTTTCTGCTCAAAACCTGGAGGTTGCTCCACATAGACTTCTTCTTCCAAAAGTCCATTCAAAAATGCACTCTTAACATCCATTTGATAAGCAATGAAGTTCTTGTGTGCAACATAAGCAAGAAACATCCTTGTAGCTTCCAATCTTGCAGTAGGTGCAAAAGTTTCATCAAAATCTATGCCCTCTTCTGGGCAATACACTTTGTCTACCAATCTTGCTTTGTTTCTCACTACAGATCCCTCTTCTTGGCAATACCCTTTGTCTACCAATCTTGTTTCTAAATATCCACTTAGTACCAATAACATTTTGGTGGGTAGGCCTTTGAAATAATTCCCAAACCTTATTTCTCTCAAATTGATTCAGCTCCTCCTGCATAGCTAGAATCCAATGTGTGTCGTCCAATGCTTGTGACACATCTTTAGGCTAACTGGGAAATAAAATAAGTGAACATAGCTTCATGTAGAGTTCGGATGGTTCTTAACCCTTCTCTCGACATATCCAATGATAAGCTCTGGAGGATGGTCTCTCAGCCATCTCTCATCTGGTTGGAGTAAGTCTGCTGGATTCAGTCTTCTTGCAACTAAGTTATCTTGAACAACTTCTTCATCATTCAGCTGCAGATTCTCCAACTGTCTTTAAGATTCAGCTATCTCATCTTCATCTGGGTTGAGTTTTCTTACATCTGCCTCAATATAGGGACTCTTCTGAACAGTTGGTTGATTTATCTTGTCAGCTAACTCATCAATGTCTTCTCCATTAACATTAGGTTCATAAAAAATCCACATGGATAGACTCTTCTGTAACCATAGTCCTCTTGTTCAGCACTATAAAAGCTTTACTCACAGCTGAGTATCCCAAAAAGATATTTTCATCAGCTTTAGCATCAAAATCTTTCAAGTCGTCCTTGACATTGTTG